>CAJFCO010000171.1:1122183-1265565 GCA_904066015.1 Synergus gifuensis | reverse complement strand
TGACTTTTATCGATAACTGCTGTAGAGGATGCAAAACGGGGAAAGAGGTGGCTCTTTGAAATTCAAAAAGAGTCAAGTAAATATTTCCTCTTCCTTACCATATTATAAAATTTACGATGAAGGACTTATTATTATAATAATAAAAAATAAATTATAAATTATAAATAAAAAATTTCTATATTTTAAAAGTGTATTTGCAAATTGGAAATTTCGTATCTATATTAACTATAACTTCTTACAAAGAAATTGTGTCATGTCTGACTAATAATTGCTCTTTTCCCTCAGTTTATTAAAAATACCATATAATTTAATGTCAAGTGCAGGAAACAGTCGAATGTCACAGTCAGACAACTCATTTTAAGTTAAAGTGCCGTTTTTAGTCAGACATCGTGTTTTTCTGTCTCTATAAATATGAAATATGCGTTAAGAAAATATTTTACCGTTATCTCCGACGTTTCATCATCTCTTGTGGTCTTTTTGTAGCGTTACTCTCTTCATGGACGTAGAACAGAGTGGCCTCGAAAATAATTTTTCCCCTTGAGAGAAAAGAAATAACTTTTTGTCGAGAGTTTTTGATTTCACGTGCATATATGAATTGAATGGCGTGACGACACTCGCGAGAAATATAATCGTTTCAGGTGTCGATGGAATATCATGAATAACTTGCTAGAATGGTTTTGACCCGAGTGTGTAGTTGCGTGTAAACTCTTCAGTCAATTGGGATTTTCAGTGTGTAAATCCAGCACAACGAGATCGATATTACGTGATCTCGATTGTCTTTCCCAATTCGCTGTACGCTTGACAGAGAAGCACGTGCAATCATGACGATTTGCCTGCAAAACAAGAAATGCGGGAAACAAGTTATACATTCACCGAAAATCAATTGACTGCGCAAACAAAAATAGTTTTAAGGACACGACAAATTAAGCAAGGACTCGAATCATGATCGTCTCTAAAGTACATATGTTGTCATATATGGTCATCTGTCATAAAATATTGAAAAATAATTAGCGAATTTTTCAATTTAAAAATTCTTTGAAATTCTTTAAAAAGAATTCTATCTCTTTATTTATACTTTTAAAATACTTCAAGTACGTGGGTACTTTTTCCCATCTTTCAATAATTTAAAATAAATTAATCTCAAGTCTCAGTAAATGTTTGATAAAGGATTTTCACCACAAACTAAATATAATTTCTGTTATCAGCCCAAAGCAATTTCCAAATTAGTAAATAAAATCAGAGTTAATTGGATGCTCTTCGATATTCGATACGCAGATGCCTACAGTTGGCGCAATCCAATCTCATTAATTACGTATCGATTAATTATTGAATGCTAAACTGGAGTAAATTAATGTTACAAAAGAATGCAGGAAACGGGGGAATCTAAGCAAGGAATTATTAGTGCGATTAATTAATAATAACTAATTACATTGATAAAATATGTAGATATGATAGATATTTTTCTTTGGTTATATTCCATATTAGTGAGTCTTACTTTAATTAATATTTTATATCTAAATGCTTTATATCTAAAGCATTCGTCTAAATAACTATAGACTAATAGTCTTAGTTGATCGAAATCTACTCTGGTAACCTCAGCACGTTGAACCGCATATAAAAGAATCATTTTGATACGCAAGTAGGGTCGATTTGGATTCCTCGACGATAAACTCATTTCGTTAAAATGAACCACTCGGCCATTGACGGTATAATCCCCTCATTTAATCATTTTTATTAATTTGCTTGAAATGACGCATTGTTTGTTTTTTCCACGTTTTTGCCTCAGCGACAATAATTGCAAAGTAGAAAAGATATACTGTTTGATTTTATGCTTTCTAAAGATTTAGAAATAAACTTTTTATATATAAACATATAACAATAATCATATTGCCTTATAAATTTTATAAATATCAATTATAAACTCATTCTTGCAAAAATAATAATATTAAAAAAAGATGAACAATCTAAGCGACAACAAACAGCAGTTCCTAATAATGCACTAACGTGTTAATCAATTGACTTTAACATTGTCAAGAAAATGGACATAAAATCCAGTTAAAACCGTTACACATAAAGTAAACTTCTGACATAAACTCCTAAGGCAATTTATAGTGACCATCATATAAGTAGTAAAAGCTAGGAGCCGAGACAACAAATTCAACTCTAACCATAGAAACATTTAACTCCTGTGATAACCACAGCTCATGTCAACTTTTAATCTTGTTGTCAATTGTTTACCGCATTCTTTTATCAGCTTTTGGAGAAACAGTGATGCTTTGAAATTGAATGTAAACATTCTTCAACTCGAAGTGACTCGAAGCATAACCACATTGAAAATTTTATCATGACATCACCTCCTCTCTTATTAAAACAAAACCGCCAATCCTTACCTGATATTATCCACACGATATCTTCTCCAGCATGAGGTTAAAGCAGTTTTCTAGAGTCTTTAATCGAGCATTACGAGCATAAGTCACGGATGGAAAGTTTTCCGCTGTCCGACAGAGCGTGATGCTTTATTGCTCCTTTATTACGAGTCATGGGGTTGATTCCGTGACAATAGATGAGGTAAAATTGGAAAAAGAACCTCTTTCGATTCAGGGAGAGACTTTGCAAGCCCGCCAATGTCGAATAAGCCGCTTGTGAGTATACGCAGCGTTTTACTCGAACCGGCTGAAAGCTCCGAGCTTACTGAAAGCTCGGTGCCAGGCTTCGATGGGGGGTTGCGAAAGTTGGATACGAGCTTTCCTCACTCTACTAGTGTGCGTCTGTGTGAAGTTTGAGTGTGGTGGTCGGCGGCCGAGAGATCGATAGGAGAGTACGGTCCCGGACGCAGCATCCCCCGGTGTAGCGTGCGAATTTTCGGCGGAGATTTTCGAGAACACTACTTTCGACCCTGAACCAACCCAAGAACTTCAACCACCCTATATGCGGATTGATTCTATCGGCTGTCTTCGCGCTCATAAGGGGTGCAGACGACGTATGAGTTCTGAGAAGAGAAGCGATACGATTTACGAACCGAGAAGAAGCGTGTGACAAGAAGGTCATGCCGCGAACACCGACCACATCCGGAGAAAATTGCACCCTTGTAAATACTAATTTTTCTGACAGCAAACCCCTTTTCGACCCCTAGGATAAAAATATATAAGGACAAAATATATCTGCTATAAATAAAGCAGAATTGGCTGGGGGTAAGTGGGGTAGAATAATAGAGACGAGTAGGCTGAACAGAGGAATTTTGTAGGCAGGGTTGAAAGATGTTTTGATTTTTTCCCATTTGAGGATATCAGAAAGTCGGTTTTTGATTTTATAGAACATTTTCTATAGTAAAAAAGGGAGCCCGAGACAAACCTGTTGGTTAAATTGGTTAAATATTTAGAGTTTTTTCAAATTCAATTTTCTTACATGAAAAAGCTGGACGACAATTTTGCAAATCTATAAAATTATAATAATTTAAAAAGCTTGTGCTTTCAGCTGGTGAAACTTTACTTGAATAACTGATTAAAAGTTTGCAAGGATAAACGATAAAATAATATCCTGATTGTTCATGGATTTGTATCCTCTTAATTCTCTGCTTTGGAATTACTTTTACTGGAAATACTTTTCATTTTTAGAAAGCAAACCACCTTTTCAGTCTCTAATTAGAATAGGATTTTCTTATTTTAAGAAATATAAAAAAAGTTATTGACGATTATTTTCGCTTAACAGAAAATATTTCTTATCAGAAAAAAACACAAGAATGCTGAATCAGGATTTATTTTTTTATATTGAAGATTATAATTTAGCCGAGGGGTGTGAACGCCCCCTAGTCGTATTTTTGGCACCTTTAGCTTTAGGTTCTCTTATCTCGTAATTCTGAAACTTGCAGTGTTCTATATATTGTTCAAATGAACCTTATAAAAACTTCAACTTTATTATTATATTGGAATTTATTATTATACTGGATATATACAAAAAGTATTATGTTTGGAGAATTATTTTTTTTTTTTATGTATTATATAATTATATACTTTTAATGCATTAAATTACTTTATTCTTGTTTTTTATTCTTTTAATTAATATACATATAATATACTAGTCAAGGAGAGCTCATCCAATTTTTTTTCGGGCCTTGGGTTCGATTCCTGAGCCGGTATATACTTCGGTAACCAAACCTCTCTGTGGTGTGTTTCGGGGAGGGCCCACCAACCCGAGTGATCGAAATACCAAATACCAAATACCAATACTAGTCAAGTGTTTATGATTCAAACACTCACAGTAATAAAATTCACTATATAAAACATTCTCTGTTTCAATATTTTTTCTTATGTTTTGATATTTTGTATTCAATTTACAACGTGAAACTAAGTATGGTTAAATGGAACCAGTTTCTAAGAATGTTATAATTGATTACAGAAGTTTTCAAACGCTCATAGTAAATAAACTAATTAAATTTTCTCAAAAATCTTTAAAACATTTCAATTCGAATAGCAGAGATGATGACTGACTATTTTGAAATTTCTATGACTTTCTCGGTGAGTCTTCTGATATAAAAATTTTATACAATCACTAGTATAGAAATTTTTTAAGTGACTTCATGATTTTCGATATTATAAAGAAAATAAGAAATAAATATCGATATATGTGTAATCTACATACTGATATTATTCATAATAAGGTATTTTTAATATTTAAAAATTTGTCTTAATAACAATATTTTCTAAAAATATGACTTCCTATCGGCTTCTCTCTCCGAGGTATTTTTAAAAGGAAAATCGAGTTCGTTCTCTCGTTGGAATTCAACATGGTAATTTCATATAACTAACGTAATAAAGTGGCATAAATTCGACGCCATAAACTGGAAGCTCCCTTTTGCAATATACATGGCTTCTCGCCGCCACGTTGGAAAATTCACTTTCCTTTGATGTATCCGTTCTAAGGCACTCACAGAAATCCCTGCGATATCAAATCTTGCAGTTAGGTGGGCTCAATAATTAAAATGTGTACGGTAATGAAGGAAGAGAATGCGGTCATTTTTAATTGATTAGTTCATCTCCCCATCGAAATTTTGGTTTATATTCCATTTGTATTCGTGATTACGTGGTCGTCACACATTTCCGTTTCCACGAATTATCATTAGTAAACTCGAAAATTGAATAAGGTCTCGGTTCGCCGCAAATTAGAACGAAAAAGTTATCTCGTTAAACTAATCTCTTCCGCTCCAAGCTTACATTTAAACAACTTTACGCTAAACCGATTTTCCACTACAAATTGTTTTAACATTTCATCAAATTGCTTCATAAAACCGTGAAAAATATGAATTTAACATATATTTCAAACATAGTGAGATCAAAATTTCTATGTAATCTCTACACTCCATTTGCTAGGCAAATGTAAATTATAATAACGGTGATTAGTATTGATCCGCTCAAGATTGTATCGCCGGTGAGGAATTGAATTGCGATTTTCTGTGTAAAAGTCAAATTATATATACTTATGCATAATTCGTGAATAAGTATTTCAAGTCTAAAACATTTCTAAATCAGGAATTCCTAATTTATACATTCACAAAAAAATTTTTTTAATTTCTGCAGAAATATAGTAAAAACGTTTTCTTTTTCTGAAACAGAAATAATAAAGAATTTCAAGGTTTGATCAGTTCTAAAAATAAGTTTCAATAGCTGGTAATTGGTGGAAACCTCCAGTAAAACCAAATAATATTTTTCCAAGTGGTTTTCACTTTTATCTTGAGGAGTTCAGGATCTTATCAAGAACGATACTTTAAGAATTCAATATCAAATGATTGTCTACCAAATCGCAATAAAAATTGGATCACGCTTCGACTCCGAATTGATATGTGGGAGTCCTACACTTGAATCCCATATGTATGTGGGAATTCGTTCTTATATTTATTTTTTTCTTTTTTTTTTATATTGAACCATGAATGGATGAAATCACTGATGAAAAGCAGGTCAGGTTTCATGGTATGCGCGGTACTTTTTGACAGGTTTGAGATAAATGAATTGAGAAGTAATTGATCCGTTGATAGGTGTTGAGAAACTTGTAGACATAAATGCCGTTAAGCTCCTGATGATTTAATTACCACGAAGATAATCGATCGTTGTTGCAAGTAGGAACACCTTTTGAGCTTATGTCAAGCATCCAAGTTTCTTGTTTGACCATTGTAATCTCATTCTTCCTTTACTCGTATCTTTCCTAGAAACTTGATACTTATTATATATCTCAAATTTGGTCCTCGCCAGCCCCGGGCGGCAATTTCAGGGGGCGCAAAATTCATATGTCTAAAAAAATGTTTTATTAAAGCGCCTATTGTCCAAGGCACGTCGTACTATCTATTATTACATAATCTCAAATTCTGGAGGGAAAGGGCGCAAATGTCAAGTTTTTGCCCCGGTTCGATCAAATCCTAGATCCAGTACTGGTCCTCGCTTATCCTTATTTTTTGGAAATTTAAATTGCATTTTGAAAAGCTTACGGATAAGTATTATAGGAAAGGTTGTCCGCGAAAAAAGATATAAAGTATCAGAAGATTATTACTATTGTTATAACAAAATTTTATTTTATTTTTATCTTTTTCGTAATTGTAGAAGATTGTGCCTATTTCGCTCTGACGTGAGAATATGAAAATCCATATTCAAATTTTCGTCGGTAGTTGACGTTTTACCGACAATCTACTATGCAAATTATTTTCTGACAATGCACCTCATACTATCTATTCTAAATCTCACCTGGATCGATACTCTGCCAGTTTAAAAGACCACTTCTGATAAATTATCTGCATTTTATGAGGTACTAATTCAAGTTACAAAATTCGACTTGCAAATTAATTCTCATAAAAAAAATAAATAATAATAATAATAATAATAATAATAATAATAATAATAATAATAAATTGATATAGAAAGTGTTATGATGAGAAATGATTGAGATGTTGAAAAATTCAGTGGCCATCGTCGGAATCGTAGAAACGCTCGTATTTTGAAACTGGCATCTGGAAGGAATTGTAATCCTTTTTCTCTTCTTGAGATAGTGGTTTTTTTCGTTCTAGAGCAACGTATATCAGAAGTGGACAATAAGCTAAATTTGCGAGTCCCACAATTCGCATAACCCACTGAAATCCGATTGATCGAACCATTTCTCCTCCTATAATAGGCCCTAGAATCACAAGAAAAAGAGATTCAGTGGAAAAAGATCCACTCATGAAAATGCAAAGCTTGCTTTATTTGACAGATCATCTTCAACCCTTCCTCTAGAATTCATGTTCTAGTTTGAAGATGAATTCTCGTTTATCTTACGTATTCTAAAATGAAAAATTGTGATGTAATATCATCCTTCAAGATTTCAATCCAAACTATTAATCTAACTCTCTCATTTTTACAGATATTCTATCTTTCAATTTAATTTTTTATCCTGTCGATCATTATTGATTAACTAAGTTATTATTTGAATCCAAATATCTTTGATAAAAGTAAATAATTATTTTATTTTATATCGGGCAACTAAAGTATATCGAAACCTGTAAAGCGAAAAAATCATTAAAAATATTCTGATTTTGAAATAAAAAAAACAAAAAAAACAAAAAGAAAAAAAAGAAAAAAAAAGAAAAAAAAAGAAAATTGAGGAGAATTATTACCAAAAATTGTGATTTCTGATATTAATAGGAGAATATTAGTACCTATTAGAGTGATTTTTATTTAGCTTATTTCTTCTTGCTCATGTGACGTGGAAAATGAGTTTGACTAATACGTTTATGAGGGTGTTATAATTGGATATAAACACGTATTTTACTTTACCTAAAGAGTAAGCTAAGCTCACTGCTGCTTGTTGGATGGAGTAAACTAGACCATAATTGCCACTTTGATCTACAAAGCTGGCTAATAATGGTACCAAAGCAGCATCCGCAACCCCAATACCTAGCCCCATACCCAAATGAGGAACTATAAGCTGTGATACAGTAGTAGCAGCTGGAACCAAAGTAGTACTAACGCCAACGAGAACCATAGCCAAAACTGCTGTTTTGCATCTACCATAACGATAAGCAATCACGCCAAAAAAATTTGTGCCAATCAGGTAGCCAACACTGTCTGGAATAAAAACTGTCCCTAGTTGCCATTTCTGCAAAAAAAAAAAAAAAAAAAAAAAAACATTCAAATGTGAAATTACACTCGACGTTCCCAATAGTAAATAAATCCAAACCAGAGTCGTTTCCAATAGTAAGAAAAATTCCTTTCCTCAAATTTCACATCAATTGCGCATGCGTATTGCATATAAAATACTATTTTTAGTATTTTAAACTGCGCGCGAATAGCAACCAATCAGATGCCGAACGCAGCGCATGAGCAGTGGTATGAAGTGCTTATTGCGAGTTACGCTCTTTACTATTGAGAACAAAACTCTTTTACTATTGGGAACAAATTACTATTGGGAACATTACTATTGGGAACGTCGAGTGTATACATATATAATATAATTACGTATTTAATTAACCTTAGCCTTTATGTGACTCCTCAACCAAATTGGCAAGCATGGTTCCAAAATTGCCATTGGTGATGTTGAACACCAAATCGCCCCGGAAATGATGAGAATTCGATAATCTGTCAAAAGGTGTATCCAACTTGATTTTTTTCCAGATTTCTGTATATCGAAGTTGTTAATTAAAAATATAATCATTTAGAGAAATGAATTATTTTTATTCTTTTATTTTTACCTGGATAACAGTCTCGAAATCTAGAGTGAAGATCTGAAGACCTGTGAAATTAGATTAAGCTGACATTTCATATAAGATTCAGGTTAAATTTTTTCTATTAGTAAAAGTAATCATGGATGAGGAAATAAATAGTAAAAAATGTCTGAATCAGAAGTCAGGAAAAGATTGAAAAGTCTGATTACGTCGAAAGAAGCGAACTCACATTGTGGAAGGCGAAAGAAGATTCCAATTCTAATAGCTTTAGATATAGTATTAAAGAGAAGCAAAAGGTATTGGACATCGGATAAAGAATTGAATAAAAAAAGATTGTAAGAAAGTAAATCTTCCTAAGGCTCAAGCTTTGATAGATTCTTTAACAGATTCTTAATCATCTTTATACTTACTGATAAATATTATTTTAACAAAACGTACGTATAAAAGAAAAGTCCAGATTTTCGTTAATCAATGTGTCTAAAATAGATCAAAGTTTCAAACAAAAAAAAAATTACGATATCTAATTAAAAAATATAAGGATGAAGATTTATTTCTAAGATGAGATAAAGAGTCGAAAGGAGCAATTAATATGTCTTTTTGAATGAGTAATAAGGAAAGATACTCACTTATTGAAATAACAATAAAGCTTGCCACCAGTAAAAAAGGTGCCATTTTTCCTTCAAAATCGTAAAGGACAGAGCCCATCGGATATCCCAAAAGAACACCAAGGGCTATACTACCAAGCACAAATCCCATAATCTTTGATCTTTTGTCCTCTTCGGGATATTGAGAGGCCAACAAAGACATTCCTGACACCCCGATGCACGCTGATGATATGCCTTGTATGCTTCTAGCCAAGAAAAGCACCTCGTATGTTTGTCCAAAGGCGAACACTATATGATTATCAATCCAGATTCACGTTCTTTAAGATTCACTCAAGCAAAAAAAACGTATCAAAATGTGATAGACTTGACGTAAAATTTTTTTTTAGGAAGCTAGACATTTTTCATACACATATTTAAGGAGGACATCTATATACAATTAAAATAAACTTTTAAACCTTTTTAGAGATTTTAAGGGACATCATGAAATTTGAAGAGATTTCACAATATTTGATAATATATTTTAAAGACTTTTACAGGATTTCAAGGGATTTTATCAAATTTGTTGAGTTTACCAGAAATATTAAGGGTTTTTACGATATATCATCGAATTTTAAGGCATTTTAATATATTTTACAAAATCTGAACAGATGTCATAGGTTGTCATAAATTTCAATAGATTTTGTAAGATTTTAAAAGCAGGATTTCAAGGAATGTTATGAAACTTATTAAGATTTCTGAAATTAGATAAAGAAATACAAGTTTTTATATTTCAAGGATTAAAAATTTTGAATTATTTTTTATACTTCTGAAATCCCCTAAAACATGTTAAAATCCTTTAATTTGAAATGGTCTGGAATTCTCTGAATCTTATTAGCGCAGAAAGGAGTGCAAAATCGAGAAATTAATCGCGCGCAAAACACGCGAATAATAGTTGCTAGTATAATACAGATAAAAGTAATGAGAATGTATGAGCAGAAGATATATTTAAAAAATGCTTACATAGTGCGGTAATAAGTAGGCACATATTTCCAAAGAACAGTGGCTTCGCATATCCTGTGCTTCCTATGAAAGTCCCTATAGCTGGATTCAAAATTAACTGGATAAACGCTTTGGAGCTTAGCAATAAGCCCACACGACCGTTTTCATCCTCGGAGTTGACAATACTCGCATTACCTTCGAGTGTGCACAGATAATCTGGGATGATGGGAACTGAAATAGACATTTCTTTCAATGGATATTGTTTCTCGAGAAGAAATATCGAAACCTTTTCTAAATATGGAACAAACTCTTCTTTTAATTCCCAATCATTAATCCTCTAAATTACAATTAGGGAAATTATTTTACATTTATTTCTCAACCTCTGCAATTGAAGTTACTTTATATATAAAAAAATCAGTCAAGAAAGTTACATCAAGGGAAGTGAAAGCCACATCAACTTGAATTATATTTCTTTTTCCGTTCTCGAAAATTGTACTTGAATAAAATATGAGTTTGCAAAAGGCAACAGTCTACCCCAATGCATCAAAATTTAAGGGGGCAGAATTTTATACGATCCAAGTTCTATATTGTTCACGGCAAAGCTTTCCCTTTTCAATTTTTTATCAAGGGAGAATCCTGGATAACAATTTGAAAATTATTAATAACTTTTGGAAGAAATTATAAATAATTTTCTTACAGTCTGTCTAGAAAGTTCTCTATAATATTGAAGTAAGTAAGGTTTCACAAATCTAATAAATATGATCTTTTGTATGAAGAAACTCACCGACTACAGTAAGAAGAACATTATCTAGAAAAAGACTAAAGTATACAATAGTAACGAGAAAGATTCTCGTGTTTTTTAACTCGTCAGTCGTCATTTTGAATAAAAATATTACGCAGAATTCCCCGACAACCGATTTTAAATTAGGATTTTTTTTTTAGATTTTTCATCAGAGGCACTTCACGCAGATTTCACATTCTCACTGGAATCCCTGCAGATTCCAGGGTACTTTTATAGGTTTTGAAGACTTTGAGCATGCGTAGTGACATAGATCGTCTCGTTTACGAGTCTTTGCACTTTTCGATTTCTTTCGATCGCGTCGGCTTATCAGTAGCCAACAGACTTTTCTCGCTCGAAAGGTGCTCATGGTGAGCTCATGAGTTGGAACTAATATGCCCAGTCCTCACAAAACTCATCCTTCCATCAACATTGAAAAACATAATAAATAAACATGATAAGCTTTAATTTATCATTTTTATAAATCCTAGAATGTTGGGAATAATTTTAATCTATATTCAATAAAAGTGATTTTATATTTATCTTTCAGTATAATATAAAAATGGAAGGAAAAGTTTCGTGAATTGCCCTTCATTCGTGGTCTTGGGATTTCAAAAGTGCTATTACGTTTCCTATCTATGCTGGGGATGAAACACCTGCGTTCTGATTGGGAAATTACGATACGTTCAACACAATTTACAGGGGGAAACGACTGAAGTAACTTCTTCTGGTGGAGTTATTTATTCGATATTTTTAGCGCCGAATCCCTCTGAAACTTTGTTATTTATTGACTTTCAAGAACTTTTTTTCTTATTTTAGGTTTAACGTTTATGATTTCTCATTTATTACGTAACTATTTTGAGAAAAATTTTCCTTGGAAATTCCCCCACGAACTGGGTATAAAAAGTAGTTCTATGAAAATTTATAATACTGCAAATTTATTTCACAAGCGATATGTAATTTATTACCAAACAAATTACACCAAAAACTTCTCTCGTTTTAAATATGAAAAGATAAAATAAATTTTCTGGAAAAAACTCCGAGGGACTCGACAACATAAAGGCAAGGAAGTGCAGCAATATCAATTTCCGAGAAAAACGATGACTATATATCTTTTATTGGAGAAAACATATAATCTCTGATCGTAAAATATATAACAATACGAAGTAAATGTCCAACGCATAGTGCGATTATACCATGTGTTTACCATTTATGTAGTTTTAGCCATGTTGTTTTATAAAAGATGACAAGAATTAAAATTCTAAAATCGTGTCGTTATCCTCGTGATATCGTTCTCTTCCTCTTCCTGGATTGTCGCTTCTGTCTGGCCTAATTTAGGACTAGAGCATCTCGAAGGATAATCTTCATTAGGACTTCTTCTATTCGGGTTGAGCCGCCCTTCCATCACGTAAACATCAGTCTCGACGCAATCCTTTTCCTCCACAAACATTTTTTGCCTCCTGATGGCATTTCTAGGATTGGCGTAACTAACATTGAGACTGTTTCTCTCTAAAGGACTTCTGCGACCCTGAAGCAAATTTAATTATTATGAAATTAAGTATACTTGTGAAAAATGAAATATGAATATAGAATAAATTTCACCTCAGGATTTTCGACGCAAACGCTTGGCACGACATAAGCATTTTCCATCTCTCGTATTTCAGAGTTGAAACCGTAATTATTATAGCTTGGAGTCCTTCTAGGCTCAATGGAACTTCGATTACGAACGTGTTGTGTGAGATAAGGGCTGACACTGCCATAATAATTTGGATACCTCCGAGGTATACGCAAATTTGCTGTGTTATTTGCTGCATCCATGCTGGGTCGAACATACTCGTAATATGACTGCCGGGACTGTAAATCCAATGCCTTTGGAACAGAATTTTACTATATAGGACTAAAGTGGGTATAAAAGCAATAATATTGCATATTACTATAGCAATACTATACAAAATTTGACGAAAGATATATATGTATTTAAATGGTATATATACATATTCATTCAATCATTAACTAAATGTAGATTTCAGTTTACACAGTAAAATGACAAAACTGAATACGTTCATGACCTAGTTCATTCATATTCCAAAGTTAAATTAAATTACTCTCACAAAGACTGCTCGTGTATTCACTGAGTGAAATATAAGTGTCACTTGATTAAGCAAAAAGCTTCACAACGTCACAAACCATTTTTCCACCCTGGTAATTCGCATTATATTTATATAGAGCCATAAAAACAGTCAAGACTCGAGATCGTTATTTTTAGAGCCTTCTAATGAAATTTTTCAAGTAGACCACCAAGAAACTCTTAAACAGAAACAGCGATGAAAAAATTTTTCTACGTCGATCATTAAGTTACTCGCTGAAAGTCTTTCTCGGTCGAGTAATTCGATATCGAGGTATTCCTTGAAAGAGCGTTTAATCATAAAAAATCATAGTATCATGTCTCGGAAAATAATTTTTCGCAATTTTCCAAGAGACACGTGCGTCTTCTGTCTTAACTTTCATAAAAGGAACTCAGTCATTTGTCTAAGAGTGACACACCTGCACCTTTTAATCAGTTGTAACTTCGGAACCGAGTCTTTTGCATATTCATTAATATTATGCATATATAAGTAGACCGGTGCTAGCTTATGCAAAACGCTTGTATCATCTCTCTTTTGTTTGATACTAAATGTGTGATCTTTCTTAGCAAGTAAATATATATTCCATGCAAATTACCATGAACTTTTTGCGGAATGCTTTCCTATAATTCTAATGTATCAAATTTTCTCATTTTTTTAAAAATGAGAATCAGATGACAATTGTTATTAGTAGAATATTAATTGGCTTGATAATTAAATTCAGGAAATTCGAATGCCGAATTTCAAATGCATCTTAGAACTATTTTTGTTAGCAAAACGATCTTGCTTTCAGAAAGATTATTATATAACGAAGTTTATGAAATTTATTATGATTTACAAAAATTTTAAGGGATTTTACGAAATTTCCTTGGATTTTCAGGTATTTTAAGGGACTTAACGAGATTCCACGCGAGAGTTTAAATTACTTTAAGGAATTTTAAATAATATTAAGTAAAGTCGTATGATTTTACGAAATTTAAAGGAATTTCATAAGGTTTCACAGGATTTTTAGTAATTTTAAGGAATATAACGATACTTTGTGGAATTCTAAGGAAAATCATGGAACATTAAGTTACGATAAAAGGAAATTCAAACTTTTTATATTTGAAAAATTAAATATTCTGAATTATTTTCCATACATTTTAAATCCCTTAAAAAATTTTTAAATTCTTTATTTCTAAATTGTTTACAATCCTTTGAATTTTTTATTAAAAGGAGTGCAAAACCATGAATTTAAATGCATGAGGACAGGAATGCATAATTGCGTGATTATATACATACCTACGTGTATAATATGTACCTTCTTAGATGATTTAATAAACATTGATTAAATTTCATGCATGAAATATGTTATGGTTCCATGAATGAGTATAATATTTCATGGGTATTAACCTGATTATGATGTAAGTTACGGGTTTATTTTATACAAGTTTAAGCCAAGCAATGTGGCTTTAACTTAACAGAGAGAGCAGTGAATTTTCGCGATTCAGCACTCTGCGACTCGTAGTACTTTCCCATAAAGAAGAAGAAGGATAATAAAATAAAGAGAGAAAATTATACCAAGATTGCAAGAGCGAAAAACGAGCGGAAAAGGTATTTTGTGACTTGGAAGAGGGAGTAATATTACTTAGAAACAAAGAAGGTACGAATAATGAGAAACGAAATAAGAGAACAGATAAATCCAGCAACTTGTATAATATATTGTAACGAGAACCAGCAATTCTCCCTTCAAAGGATGCTATGCTGAAATTCCTTTGAATATTTTATTCACTATCTTCTAGTGATGTTTGTTAATACAACAAGCTTATGGAATAATAAAACTTTGCATATCACCTGTCTGGCCACAGCGTTCATCCTTGGATCAGGTCCTAGGTCAGCAGCTTCGAACCTGTGCATAAAATTCTTTTCTCTGGATAAATGAGTCACCATATAATAAGTCCTGGGTATCAAAATACCGATGATGATGAGATACGCTGTGGCAACAATTCCAAAGCAGACAATGATGTCTCTTACAGATGGTTCCATTAAAATAAAGCAGGTGATCCAGACAGCCCAGGTAACCAGGATCCCAATTACAGTTGCAAAGAAACATTTCCCTTCGCTATAGTTGCGCTGGATTTGTGTGATAAAGCAACTGACAATCAGAAGACATGCCAAGAGGAATAAGTCGTATCCTAAAAGAAAAAAAAAGACAAAAAAAAAAAAAAACAAGAGGAGTGTCTCAGACTCATTTGAAGATATTAATATCTGATCCATAATTTTCTTATTTACAAACCCAAAAGTGTAATGTAGCTCAAGCTCCGTATAACCACCGAAGAATCAGCAGTGCTAAGTGTAAAGTACATAGACGAAATGGCAATTTGAACACTGAACATGAAGAAAACCATCAAACTCTGGAGATATCCATTAATATGAGCAGTAAAAATTCCACCAACAGAGAAGGCTAAAAAGAAAGCTCTGGACAACATGGTTGAAAAAATTAAACCAAATGCCAAAGTTGAAACGAAAATCTTTCTTGAATTAATGTGTTCTGCACCCATGTACTCGTCGTCCATGCAAAATGGAAAGACAGTCTGTAGCATGAAGATAGTTCCGATGATTAAAACTAATGTCAGAGATGGATTTCCATCCAGTACTTCTTCCACATAATACCTGTACATGATAAAGACAAATATAACGAGACATGCAAAGGTACCACTGACCATGATTGTCAAATAAATTGGAATCCATGCTCCAGATTTCAGCAAACTTCTTTCAGCTCCTGTCTTAATTAAGTCACGAACATCAGTTCTTTTTTGAAAATTTACACACATTTGGCACACAGTTGCATCATTTTTAGTGCACAGCTTGGGCATCTTCGAAACATGTTTTTCAGGTGTAATTTGTTGAGTTTCTGGATTGATTCTGTAGGAGGCTATTGTAAGGAAGTCTTGATTGATGTTTTGTTCGATGAGATATTTTAGGTATTGAGATTTGATTGGGATTTGGAGAGCCTCATAAACTTCGAAGTTGCTGATGTCTTCACGTAGTTTAGGCTCGAAATGTGGTAAGGTGCAGGTTGCATCAGAAGGACATGTTCTTCTTTGAAGGCCTTGTAGTACATGGGCGACCTCGATAATAGCCTTGCCGATACTTAAGAGGTAAGGTGAGTGAATTAGAGGCTTGCTAGTGCCTTCGAAGTAGGTGGATGAAGAGAGTTCATGTTGGTTGATGGTAAAAGACTCGCTATTAACGACAAAGGATCCATCTGGTATCAGATCTGAAACGCATTAGACATTAAACTCGGAGCTTTATCGGATAATATTTCATATAATCATATATAATAAAATAATAAGCAGATTCACAGAAGAATTTAGTCGTTGAAACGATGACATAAAATTCAAGAGAAAACGATACAACTGAGACTATTGACAAAAATGTCGATATCTTGACAACTATTTTATGCATTTTAAATTTCAAAAGTTCAGTTTGTCAAGTACACGCTCTGCACTTTTTATTTATCAAAATTTTCAGACAATATGCTTGAGAAATAGAACATTCTTTTCAATTTCTTGTTTCGTATAAGTAAATAAGATATATAAAGATATATAAAGATGTATAAAGATAAAAAGAAGAATGTAATTATACAAACGTAATAACCATTAAAATTAGCGTCATCAGTGGGTACAATGATCCAAGTTCTTCGAAAGCCTTCTCCCTCGTCATTCTCTTCGATCCAAGATCGAATGTCTTGTTTGACACCTACAGCAACAATCACAGCGTCTGTTTTGTTTTCTAATTCAGTGAAATCTGAGTAACTCTTAACACAGAGTCCTTTTTCCTTGCTGACATCTAGAAAATGATGAAGGACGTATTTAGAACTTGTCACCACCAGATCAACAACCTCGTATCTAGTACTCAGAAAATGAATCGCAATATCGATTAGTGCAATGGTCAAGTTCTCCGGTTTGTAGGTACTAATTGGCAGCAGGCTGTAGTCCTTAAAAGGTTCTAAAGTTGCTTTATAAGATTCAGGAATCAGAATCCCCAAATCGTATTCTGCTGCACATTCTGAATCCACTGCTGCCATTAAAGCCTGCTTGTAAACTTTTATCTTGTCCTGACAAGTGTCATATACTTTTAAACCTAAAAACACAATTTCCAGCTGTTTTATACATTTTTAGTATCAGCAAAATTCGAAAAATTGAAAAAACACATTTAAATATAATATAATCTGATATGAACAACAAAGATTTTCTCCTGATGATCAGTCTGTAATTTTCGATGTTTTTATCTTTCGAAAATATGGGTCACATTCAGTAATTTGTATTATCAAACTTTACAGAAGAAAATTCAAATAATTGAATTTCAACTCCATTGTTTGACAATAACTTTGCAATTCCAAATGCACGCAATTACTAATATGATAATCGCGAGACTTAAATATACGAATTTCATCCGCAAGATATTTAGGTTGCAAGTTTTCTTAAAAGATTTTCAATCCTACCGAGTAAAAGTCCTGGTATATAAGAGTTCTTGTTCAAAGTTTGAATCACATATAGAGCTGTTGAGATTTGTTGATGCCCTTTGGAGGAAGAATCATTACAATATGGCCCGTAATTGGCGCCCACGAAAACTGAAAATTTTATTATCAATTAAATTAACTTTTGTTCTAATAACATTTTCTACGCATGAATTAACTTACCAGAAATAATAGCTTCACCTTTCGTTTCAAGAAACGTATGTTTTCTTACACACGTGACATCCTCCATGGCCGAGAGGCCGTATAAACAGTTCAAGACCAAGAAAATTAGAACAAACATGGTTGCAAATGAATCTTATTCAAAATACACTCCACGAGCAGATGCGAAACAATTAAAAGCATAAAATTTATTCTCTATAGATTATAAAATTACATTCACCCTTCTGTTAAGTCGATACCAACCCCGATACGCACTTTTCATTCGGTCTGACATAAGCCTTACCATTACTACTAACCGTACATTACGAGCGCAGCATTTCACTTAATCAGTGAATTCACTTCACTTTGATGAAGAGAATTCAATTTATTTTTTTACTAATTTTATACTTTTTTTTTCATCATGGGTACATTCAACATTGAAAAATTGTCTTTTTGTGTCTGATAAATGATTAAAAACCCTTCATTTTGAACTCTTCTTATCTTTTCTTTCTTTAAATTTCTTTTGAGGCAGAATAAGTTATATGTGTAGCAAAATTATTAAATAAAGCTGGTATGACCCGATTCGTGATGCACATGCGGTAGTGTGCTTATGGTTTTGTAACTAAGTTTACTGCCGTGTCTCGACCGAGGCAGGTGCCTGACTGCATTATCGGTTACTCCCATGGAAGCCGTATTTCTGCTGTCCCGGTCTCTTTAAACGCATTAGAGGTGTTTAGTCACGTTGAATTGCGCAGCCATTTAAGAAGAAATAATTGACAGCCGGGGTGATTTCGCGGGAAGGAGATCCTTCTCTTGACCCTCTTCAAACCAATTTTTTATAGGTCACTATATACTCTCTAAATCTGAATTAGTGAAAAGTCGGTCACTAATTTCTCGTTTTTGCTCTCCTTTTGTTAAAAAAGATTCAGAGGGTTCTAAATAATTTCAAATGAAAGAATTATAAAATATTTTAAGGGATTTCAAAAGCATAATAACTCAGAATTTAAAAATTTTGAAATATAAAAACTTGTAATTCCTCTTCTAGTTTCAGGAATCTCAATAAGTTGCATAAAATTCCTTAAAATTTTTTTAACATCGTACAAAATTCCTTAAAATATTGTTCAATATTTTAAAAATTTTCAAAATCCCATGAAAACTCGTTAGATCTCCTAAAATTCCTGAAAATCAAATGAAATTTCGTAAAATATCTTAAATCCCTTAAAAATCTTTACAATTTTTTAATACGAGATTAGGCGCGCGCTTGAACGCGCGTGTTTCGTTTATAGAAAGTGAAATGAAAATTGAAATCCTCGCGCCAAGTCGAGAATACTCACGACTTGACGCTCACTTCATGCGTAACCAGTGTTTATGCAGGAAATGCATGTAAAGGTAACGCTATGAAGTTAGCCGAAATTCATGTCCTTTTTATAATAGGAACTAGGAGAAGATTCCATAAAATATCGTGAAATCCTTTAAAATTATTTAAAGTACCGCAAAATTTAGTAAAATTCCTTTAAATACTGTGAAATATCATAAAATTACTCAAAATCCCATGAAATTTCTGAAAATCCCAATAAATTTCGTACAATCATTTTATAATAAATTCCTTAAAATGATTAAAAATCTCATAAAATCTCATTAAATCCCATAGAATGCCTAAAAATCAATGAAATTTCGCCAAATCCCTTTAAATTTCTTTAGATTCTATAAAATCCCAACAACTGATAAAATCCCTTGAAATTTCTGAAAATCACAATAAATTTCATAAATTTGACAGCAATCTTTTTGACAACGAAAATATAGTCTTAAGATAAATTGAAAATTTGGCACATTCATACAATTTCAAAAAAAAAAAAAAAACTTCATCATCATACATCTCCAAAAAAGTGAACAATCAACCGTTTACTTCAGGTAAAATTTTCACCTGAAATAAGTTCAATCTTCGTTACTTGAGAATCCGACAGTTTAGGAAATAATTGCTGAGTGGCTCAAGTCCGTGAGTTAGGTTTCCTAATGAATGGCAAATCATTTCGCTGAAGTTAAGGTTCCTTGCTGAAGGCGAAACCCTCAGAACACTAATCTAGTTTCTATTTCCTCTTTTCAGATTTCTCGCATCATTTTTTTTTTTTTTTTTTTTTGGCTTTAAAGTGACTGAAAAGATTCTGTATAATTATCTTCAAAATATTATTTATTATATTTTCTAAGATTGCAATGAAACATTTTTTCTAAATGAGTTAATTAATTTAAAATTCAATTAAAATTTTCATCTAAATCAGGGTCGCGCCATAACACAACTGTGAACAGAAGCAAAGGTTTCTGTGTAGAGAAGCTGGCAAATGGCAGCGTTATTGTCAAAGGACATTTCGCCCACTTTAAATTCCGGATTGACAGCGACCTGAAAAAAAAAAAAAAAGAAATACAAAGCAGTTATCGACAGCCTCTCATTCTGGATTTTCTTTTACGAGTACCGTTGAGGATAAAATCAACGTAGAAAGCCAGAGAGACGGGAATACACTCAACCTTCTCACTGAGTGGTGATTAGGCTTCGAATTTAATCAAACTAGATTGGCCTCAGAGTGCTTAGAGTACCACGGTAATGGGGAAAAAGTAAAAGAAATATGAATAATTCTATTTTTAGTAAATGTAAATCCTACTCATTACACGTTCCAGGAGAAAAATATTTACTTAACGAACTCGTTAGATTAATTAATGAACTCACTTCCACCAAAGCAGAGGCAGGAAATTCATTTATTAATTAAAATATATTTTTAAAATCCCAGAATAATATTGAAAAAGATATATGTATTACCTTGAATGTGTAAATTCCAGGTTCTAGTTCTGAAATATCGACCCACTGGCAGTCAATATTATACTTGTAAATATCACTGCAGTTTACAGAAATTCCCTGATCACCATAGTTCGCACATTTGTACCTGAAAGTAGTCGGGAAGCTTTTGTTCGTTTCTTTTTCACTTTACAATTTTGTTACAAAATAGAAATAGGAATAAAGAATTGAAAATTAATTTTTACTTTTGTTTAACTCCTGGCATACACTGGTTGTCTTCGAGACAAAAGGATGCTTTGTGACCCTCGGCAACTCGCTTTCCATGCGAATCGATTATGTCAAAGGTCGCGAACACTTCCATAGAGTGATAATGCCTAAGGTCAACAAAATAAAAAGTTATTAGATAGGTGATGTTCTTACCTATTTTTAGTGTTTGAAACTAAAATTAATTCCACTAAAATTAATTAATTAGTCGTACTAAAATTAAGTACAATCACTTTTTAAATTAATCCAGGAACAACTTACTAACATGTGACACATGTGCCATTCCCAAAGATGTTTCGGGATAGCAGGTCGGAAGTCCGCAGTACCAGCATTTAAAGTTCTTGCCGTGAAACGTAAAAGTCTTCTTGTTTCTAAATGCCACGTATCAGATTCTTTCTGTATTTTGTACGCTTGCGAGGCAACACAATTTTCTTCCATGGCACACTGGAGCCAATAAAGAGGTCTGTCCTCCAAATGAGCAGTTCTCATCAGCTCAATATGATCAAAAACTAGATCCGCTACGTTTCTCGAGCAGGTGACACTAGCTATATTCTCTCCTGGTCCTTAAATAAAACAGTTTAGTTTTGCGAATTTTATCATCGTCCTATAACTTTAATATCATTCAAATAAATAAATTTAAAAACTTTCTCAATAAAAAAAATGGTTTTTTCAAAATCTATCTCGAACACAATGTGAGACAGTTTAGCAAAAGAAAATAAAGTTGGGAGAGGTTTAAGCGTGCTTTTCCTGGTATAGGGAATTCTAGGAAATGAAAAAAGTTTGAATGTACATATCGTGTAATCAGGGTGTACCTGGACAATCTACAACCTTGTCGTGTAGGCATTCAGCTAAATTCCGTTCATTGCCCTGGCACTCAATGCCACTAATGACCATTGGTATTTTTTGTCCCTCGAAGAAGTTTATCTTCACGGAGTCTGTGGCGTAACCCAGTCCAAGCTGGCGACAAATCACACCTGCTTCCAAGAGCGACCATCCATCCCCACAAACGACACCCCATCCTTTCAACAAAGTTCCAGACACATTAGTACAGGACAAAGCTTTTTACGTAATTGATAAACGCTTCTTTAATCATTTATTCTTTTTATTATTTATTTAATCTTTTATTCTGGAAAGTATAAAAGGTATTTCCATAAGGAAATTTGGGGGTTGGGGGTTTATTTATTTGGGTGTTGCGAAAGAAGTAATTTCTTTATCAAGCTGGCACCACCTTCTTTCTCTTGCTGAAGGGAAAAGATTCTTGTTTCCTAATTAAGATTTTTTACAAATGTTTACGTTTTATAGACACAATCTATGAAAGCGTTTTAATCGTTATAGTTTCTAGATTTCACTTAATTTTTTCCTATTGTTTTAAATGAGAGGAACTTTTCAGCTTTCTTTCTTTACATTTAAATGGTATTAAAATTACGATTACTTTTTTTTTTTTTCAATTCCGAGAACGATGTTTGTCGCCCACGAAGAGACGCTTTTTATGAATGCTGATACGAAGCATTATTTCTCCAGATGAAAGAAATATCCCTGAGGTATAAGGCCACGTGAGAATGGGGAATTGAGGAGTTTTCTTCCCTTTTCCCTAGGATCATCCATTAGTGGTAAAGAATGAGTCGTACGTGTTTGAAGAAAGTTTTTACAACTCAGGTGTAATTAAGGTATAAAGGATCACGTCTGCGAATGAAGGAGAGGGAATCCAAAAAGAAAGGAACGAAAGAAAACTTTCTTTTATACTCTCTTTTAGTAAGAAAATTTCCTTGAATCGAGCAAACATTCTCAGTGAAATGGCAAAATATTAATCTAAATGTTAATTTTTCGCTTCCCTCACGTTTCAGTGTTGCTCAATCCGATTTTAAAATTAGTAATGGAATAATAAATGAAAATGTCCTTACAATGAATAAAAATCTCTTAAAAAATACCAGAATATCCTAAGTTTACTTCAACTCTTCCTTCAGTGGGTGAACGACCTCCACTTAAGCGAATAGCCATTCCTCGCTGATGAGTCTGCTTGATCTTCATCTTAGGTAGTTTCACGAGATTCAAGGTTGATTCTGATAAGCTTTCCTCTTTTTCGTTCATACATATCACTCCCGCAGCTTCTCCACTTTCGCAATCTGTCTTACTCCATCCATCAAATCGACAATTTGCCAATTCTTCTTCATTACCATCGCAATATACATTATCCATCCAAAATCGTCCTGAAAAAAGTAGAAACTTGAAAAAAAAAAAAAAAAAAAAAAACATCAGGGACTTGTAAAATTTATTATTATATTCTAAAATTTATGTTCATACTTCTTGCTTGTCCAAAATGTCCATTTGTGGTAGGCCTGAGTGCTCTATCGAAACCCAACTGCCTGCAAACAACTTTCGCTTCTGATTCATCCCATTCATCATCACAAATATTGCCCCATTTGCCATTGTGTAAAATCTCCACGTTTCCTATGTATAAAATTCAAAATTTCGATTTTTACACTTCTAAAGAACAATATTCCGTTTTTATTTCCATTTTTATTTTTATTTTCCATTTGCATTTTCAGCATTATTCTTGTACGTGACTGCATGATGATCACACCTATTTTCTTGCAAAGAACTAATGCTTCTGAGTTACAGTTCGTCGCAGAATAAGTTTATATCCACGACTTTGATCATCAGCCGACTGTCATTGACACAAATAATCCTCAACCTGACCTCTTTTCTAATGATTATCATAAAAGGCATCAAATTACTTTAACAATCATGCACTGCAATTGCACAAACAAATGCGGAATATTTATACACCGTTTTATTACATCATATTTCCATAATTTAATTAAATTAAATCCGCGTGCTCGAGCATGAGATGAAATCCGAGTGTGTCGGAAATTCACAGTATCCGGTAGTTTACAATTTTAATACAATCATAGTAATCACGTGCAGACTATTAAGTTAATGAATGTGTACGAAAGGGCAAGTTATGCAATTAAGAACATTTATAAGAAAAAAGTAAAATAACTTTGATAAAAGAAGATATATATATATATCGACAATAATAATTAAAGAAACATAATTAATACATGCATAAGAACTATAAAGCCTGGAAAGAAATTTGTAAACTTCTTAGGAAGTAAGAGCACATATTTCAATTAGAAAGAAAATAATTAATTATTTATTGCTATACTCTCAAACTTATTATTCATTCTATATACAAATTAAATAAAGAAATACGCTTTTCTCTTTTAATTCATTATTTTGCTTGTTAGAAACTTGGATGAAGAATTAATAATATAAGCAACATCCATTTTTATTCTGTGAAGAAATTTTCTATTGTTGTTATATTTTAATGATCCTCTTTTGCTTCAGGCAACAAAACGATATCCTTTTTGCTTTTCCTGTGAAACTTTTTCCGTGGTTATTTTAACGTCCGCCGCATCATCCTCGCATGCATAATATAAAGAAATAAATGCAGTTACCACTCTCAAAGCTGGTTTTCAGGGAAGCGTGCTTTTCCACCTCAAATACTTTCAAACTTTACAATCGTTGTGTAATGCACGCTAGGGGCTGAATTTCCAACAAAGAATTCTACATCAACACGCATTCAATGCAGTATCTGTATTATATTTTTACATGCAAGTACGAAAATGTCGGAAATAGAGGGAAATAATGATATAAAATCTTGAAAATTGTGCTCTTAGGCATAAGGAAATTTCATCAATAGCGAGAGAGGAATTTCTTTTGCCCAGCATATATAATATACAAATAGAAGATCGAAATTTAATATCAGACACTCTCTAGCTGTAAAGGGTATTTAGTTTGATATTTTTAATTATATTATAGGTATATTGAAGAGAAAAAGGCAACAGAGAACATGTTAAACTCCTTATTTATATATAAGAAGAAACCTTTTGATTTTACTGGCCGTGAAATAAATTTTGCGTAATAGATACCTTCAAATATTCCTCTGTCTCCATCAACAAGTTTGAGAGCACCTTCCTGTTTCTTGAGTCTCTTAAAGTCCTTCTTGAATATCTTCCCATTAAAACTCTTCTTTACACGTTTTGCATACGTGATATTACTCCCTTCAACTATAATCATCACCCCAACTACGATCACAATTACAAAAGTAATCAAACTTAATCTGCACATTTTGTCCTTGAACATTATCATCAATTCTTATACCCACATTTATGAAAATATAAAGAAAACCTTAATAAATACCAATAACTATACTAAATACTAAATTTTACAATTATATAAACTGAGTGACATTTTCTTCCTTTTATTCAAAAAGTAGAAATAAGTGGCTACATCTTTTCCAATGGAGAATGATCATCCCATTTCTTCAAACTGTTTAAAAATCGAGTGGTAAATGTCGATGCGGTAAAATATGTTTGGAAAAGAAAATATTGACAGATCAGAATCGTTTGAAATAAGTGCACGTGTTTTTCGCGGAGCGTTCTCGTCGATACTGAATGTATGCTCTGCTTGTCACACGATGTAATATATCTTACGCTTTGGTATTTAGTGAGTAAGCACTATATGCTCCTTGAGCAGTGGACACATAAGTGCGTAACTCTTTTACAAGTAGCTTCACACTTGACCGCATGACACAATAAGTGACACATTATTGCCGACCAGTTTGTCCATTTTTCCCCTTATCGATCTCAGCATCTCGCTCATTTCTCGCGGCATCTTCTGCTTGGATGTCTTGACCTTCTTCAGAATACAGAGGGTTGTCACATAACAACATACGAGTAAGGAAAAGATCCTCGGTATACAGTATATTATTTGCACTCGATCTTGAAAAGAACGATGACGCACGAAGACTTGCAGATAAATATATATAACACGACATTAATGATGCCTGCAACGACTCTTATATTACGTTATAACTGTTAAATCATTCCGTTTCCAAAGAAGATATGCGATCAGCAATGAAACCGCTGATGATGCGCTCAATCTGAGCTTTTTCCCATCGTCGCGGCTCTTTGTGACCGACGCATGTCATCGCAAAGCTACAATTAATTAGCCATATTGACTTACCATACGCTTCATCGTCGAGGATATAAATAGAAAGGGCATATGTGCTTACGCACATATATCTCAGCTTAGCTGAGATGTATTTACAGATGGGTGTGATAGATTCATGCGGGGATGATGGATGAGCTTGAAGAAGAGACTTTGACTTATGCCTCGAATAAAGATTTTTTTCAATAATTCAATTTGTCTAACATACAATCTATCTCTTCATTTTTCCTATTTCACATTTGCTTGGAAGATCTACATATGGTTTAATTATGAATCTATCCATGCAGAAATTGACTCAGCATTTAGCCTCTTATTTAAAATGGGATTCTGACGAGGCTCTGGTTGGAATTTATATTTTCAATAAAAATATTTTAATATAATAAGGCATTTATTGGGCAAAGATATAATACTAATATCTCATTAATACCAGTCTTACATTGGTATTCCTATACCTTAAAATAATGTAATAAAACTGAGATATTTTTAACAATGAAATAGGGCATTGAAGGGATTTTCACGTCTAACATCGGGTAAAAATAGGAAATTCACAACATTTTTAAAATTTAATGTTTAATAACTATAAAAGATGGTTATAAAGATGTCTTGAAATTTTTTAAATCTTGTGATGAAAGTTCTTGAAAATCCTTCAATTCTTTGAAGTTTTTTTCAAATCCTTTACAATTCTTTAATTTTTTTTAATCTTGATGGGGTTCTGACCAGTTATCTCACGTGGAGTATTTACCAGTGAGAGCGTCGTGACGCACCTTGTGGAATCCTTTCCAGTTATCTAGATTAGGACCCCATTAGAACTAGGAAAAGCTGGCCAAGACCGCATCAGGACACCATAAAAATTTCTGCATGGTGCACGGATAAAGATATCTTACAGATCTTTAGACTAAATATCTTCGAAGAGAAATTGACATAAAAGACCTCTCTGAGTGGAATTGAAAGTAATAAACTCGTCGAGAGACTGCAATTTTATTAATTTAATCGAATTGCAGGCTGCTCTTTACTACGAGAGAGCCGCAGGCTACCACGTGACGGTTGTTCTCAAGTCTCAAATGCCGCCTCTCTGTTGAACGAGGGTGAGAAATAAGATAGCAAAAAAGAAATAGAAAGTCTTAGCTAGATTGGACAAACTTCTCCAGCATGCAGTCTGTGGTATTACGGATACATGATAGTTGGTACATTAACCATATCGTTTGGAATTGCATAACTCTGCTCCATTTCGCAAAACAATCTATTGAATAGCAAACTCAGACTGATCGGCTTTGTATATATGGATGTCGCTATCGATTTTTTGAAGAGATTCATGCGCTCTTTTGGTAATATTCTCATGTAAATTTCCAGAGGGTATAAAATATAATATACTAGTGTTGTGCCTTCTAGAGAAGCGTTTTTCAATATATAACGTGATGATAAACAACAGTTTAAATGTTAGGGTAGGAAATTAAAATTATTAGATGACTATGAAAATTATGTTATTATAGTTATACTATTATAGAAATTAAATTATTTACGCACTTTGCATACCCTTTACAACCAAGCGATAAAATCTAATTACCCTTGCATAATCACTCTTTATGATGCATTCGTTATTAAAATCTCGAAAATTTATGGACGTCGGTTTTTACGAGAGTGTGAGTTTCACGTGGATGAATAAGTGATGCTTTATGGTCAATAATGGGTTTTAACTCTTTATATTTGAGCATGTAAACGAGTATATAATGCTCCTGTTTACTCATTTTCTCTTTTCAGATGTCCATTAGAGGTTCATTTCCGTTTGGCTTTTATTATTCCCTCGATAATGTAACATAATATTGCGAAATTTTGTCGAGGATCTGGATTTTAATTGGAATATCCCAGGTATTGATTTCATATAAATTCTCCTCTCTTATGTCCGTATGAGTTTCACTGAAGAATTTTTCCTAATGTGTGAAAAATGTTAATAAAAAAAAGCCAGTAAAAAAAGAAACAGAATAAGCAGCACTCACGAATTAATAAATTTAACGTCTCCAACAATTTACTGTCTTTTATATTTCATAAATGTTGCGAATATTATATATAAGCTTTCGATTGTAATAAAGTAGATTGTGCATAAAGTTATATTGTGCATAATTTTTATGCAAATTAAAAGAAATGCAATTTATCTCTATAAAATTCGAGAAAATTTTATGAAGAGACTTATATTTTTATTTAATGTACACTTTTTGTTCAGCTTGTTTCATCTTTGAAATCCTGACCTCTTTAATAAAATGTGTAATGATACTTCCAGCAAATCATTTTTTTCACGCTTCATAATCTTGAAGTTAATAACGGACGTAGCGCATCAATTGTCGCAACTTCTAGTGAAAACAACCCACTGTTCAATGTTCATTCTTGACACACTTATAAAGTATGAGGCTCACCTCACTTCCGATTGATGAAATTTTTAGTGTCGACTCATACTTAATTTTTGGGCCTCATGCGTCAGTATTCATTGCGAAATCATATAGTTCTATTCAATTCTTTTGTATCTCGAATAATCGGATTATTATAATTTCGTCCAATTCAAGAAATATTTCTTCTAAAAACTTATTATTATTATTATTATTATTATTATTATTATTATTATTATTATTATAGAATGATCCCTTCACCTGATTGCCCTTATTTCTTTTCAATCAGTAGATATATACAAAATCAGAACTGAAATAACTTGCAATCAATATAATCCAATTTTCCAAGCCTCATACTTCCTTAAAATCAAGGTTTGCCTTTTCAACACAACGCTGAAATCAATTTAACACCTTTCCCAGTTGATTTTGCATATAGAACAGAAATTTAATTACAAATTTTTTGATTTGTATTTTCTATTTTTGTATTTAAATCTAATAAATGTAATAAAATTTGTTAATTTTATTCTGATATTTATTTTATCTTCTGAAAGCACAATATTGCAAGTTACACTATAAAAACTATAAAAAAAAAAGCCATTCGATTCCGTTGATTGTCTCTCAGAGTGCTACTTAAATTTTACATAACGATGACGTAATGGATCATTAAACTTGGAAGTATCTCATCCTCTGATTACAAATACAGATACAAAAGAGTCTGAAGCTTGTCTTTTAAATTATAAACTCAGTATTCTTTGAACTCTACTCTTAATTAAAGGGAGGAGGAACTTTATCCCCTGTAATTTTTTTGAAGTGGGATATTTAGATCATTAAAACGCTTCCAGAATGAGGGTTTTCTTTTATACCAACATATTTAAACGTAGATAAATATATGTACTTACAATGGTCGATGGTTGAATTCGTGAAAAGGAAGAGAACCTTTGATATTATACTGTAAACACATTTCAATTAAAGTAACGGGGTCAAAATGTGGGACAGTTTTAATGATGATAAAAGCTTTCTACCCTATTCACTGCTGGTATGCTTTTATTCATTTGAAGCTGAAGTTAAAAATAATTTGAATTTATTAGCCGCTTTTAAATTCAATTAAAAGTGTGTAATCAACATGTTCAAAATTTTAATTCTTCCAGATGAGGACCGATTAAAAATTATTCCATCCACTCTAATTATTCATCCAATTTTAATAGAAGAATAATATCAAGAATAATATTATGAATAATAATAATCATTTTTAATTTATAAGAGTCGACCCCTATTATTCTGGTATGAAGAACCTCTAGAGGTAAATTAATTACCTACGGAAACCGGCTTTTTCTTGAGGTGCTATAAAGTCGCGATTTTTCAGGATGATATGGCAGTTACTTTACCTTGTTCGTTGAATGTCTGTTGAAGAGTGTTTTTAGCCCTTCTATTGTTTCGATTTTCAGATCGAATATTAATTATCCTCCTACCCTAGGTATAAACTCACGTTCAATATTATGTACTTCGTTATCATAGTACACATAAAGCGTGGGATATTATTTTAATTACTGCATAGAGCTTCAAATAATCGAATCGCGTGCTGAGTTTCTTTACTAAAGAATTAAAATAGTCGTTCTCATCTTCCATTATAATTAAGAATACCATCAGTTTTTGTAAAAATCGGAACATATATAGATTAAAGTTGGAAGCATTAATTTAACTATTTTGAGTGTCGACTGAATTCATCGTTATTATTAAAACTGATAAGCGACTTTCACTTTTTAATGACACAAAAAGATAAACCAAGCATTCGTTACGAAATAAATAAATAAAATTTTGATATATATGTAACTTGAAAGCAGGAAGTTCACATTGAGTGAATTTTGATATAATATATAGTGGAACGATTAGAGATCGACATATCTATTTAGGTCATCTTGAGCAAATTATTCTGTAATCTAGTGAGACATCTGCTAAGATATATTTCTTGAAGTTGGAAGAATTGACTTGAAACAGGGATGTTTAAATTTCCTCAACTATATGATATTATTACAAAAACTTGGGGGATTTCATAAAATTGACAAGAATTTCAGAGATTTTAATGAATTACAAGGGAATTTATGCAATTTCCAGCTATGACAAGGAATAATAAAGGATTGCTGGAAGTTCTTTACAAACCAATCCGAATCATTTCGGAATTTGTATCCGAACTAAACAGTTTCATTCCGATTTAATCCGAAGGAAGTTTTCAATCTGAACGATTAACAAATTCAAATGGTGAAAAAGCATTGCAGGTAATTGCAATCAATTATACGGAACATCATAATTGAATATTCAAGAAATATCAAGTGATAATAAATTCTAACTTTACCAAACAAATTCAAATTTCCCGCTATACCCAACGTAATCAGTCGGTAATAAGTTTCCCACTCTGATCACAAGATGTCGTCTACTCCTCGATTTTCCCACATCAAGATTCCTCCCCTCACTTTTCCTATCTCTTTCCCACACACCATCATCCCCCATCCTCTTCCTCTCTCATTCCACCATCATCCACTTGTCACTCCCACTTCCCGCTTTCACCCTCTCCCCCGCCGTCCGAGACCGACACTCCAATGCCGCACCGAGCATGCCACTCCGTTTTGAACCCCTACCTCGCGGGCTCGCGGCTCGCACTCTCAGTGCCACGGGCCAAGTAAAGTGAGTCTGGTATCCGTACAAATTCCCGATTATCTTGTGCGCAACCCGCCTTGTCACTTGTTCTGCTACGAAATCGCCGGGCGTCGTTGCAGACCACGCGAATAAAAAACATCATCAGGATCTCGATCGGTAATTAACAACAAATCCTATTTTTTTTACTATCAAGTTTTACATATACATACAACTCCTACCGATTCTCGACTGAAGCTCCCCCCCCCGGCATTCTTCCTCTGCCGATCACCGGCTTTTCCGCGCCGGAAAAATCGAAGAGGTCGCCAGACTGCCGCGGTCGTCGGCCATTGTGACTCGTTGTTGCTCGTCGATCCTCCGTGGCCTCTCCTCTTCATGCTTCTTTCACTCTCTTTACCTCCCCTTTCCCCACAGACACCTCCCCATCATCTCTCTGCATCCCCCTTCCTTCCCGGTGTCCTCTATAATCCACTCAACTTGCTTCGTTCCATCCCGCTCTTTACACTCGTTTATACAGGGTGTCCCGTGAGATACAAGTGCGCTGTTCTGTGTCAGTGGATTGAGGACCATCATCATCATCATCATCTTGCCGAATATAATTGCACGACGTTTACGCCCATATCGTGAAAACACGCGTGCGAATTTACTGTGAGTGAAAAACCGGTGTTTGATGCCCTGCACGCGTGTGGTGTATACATGGTGTGTATACAGCGATTTTGGGTGTGAAATAATTCTCATGTGAGAAACACTTTTGAGGATCTTTAATCCTTTTTGCTGATGTTTGCCATTTTTTATAAGTGTACATCAAATTCCTCGAGGGTATTTGTTCGTTTTTGACATCTTTTACGGTGTGTAATACGCCTACAATTGTACATTCTTTATTACAGGTGAAAAATTCTTGAGGATGTTTAATTTTTCTGATTCAGTATTTGATATTTTTTATCGTTTTTTATATTTTAAACAAGTGTTGTTTGCGTGTGTCGACTTCCGGTGTGATATTCTCTCCGGTGATCTCTAAATGAGATATCCTTTTTTTTTTTTTTAAGGGAAAAGTTCTTGAAAGGGTTTAAAATTCTTTAAGGGTGTTCAAGGGCGGCCGAACAAATTTTTCCGGGTTGCAGAATTCGTTGATGACCGGGCAGGCATGCAGGAGAGGTGATTTAATATCCTTCTTTCAAAACGGAACACATTGTTCGTGCTGCTCCTGTTGGTATTAAATTCTTTGAAGGTGGTAGACATTCTTGAATGATATGTTTCAAGTTTTTGATGATGTTGGAAATTGTTGGATGGTGGGTCAAATTCTTTGACTATATTTGTAATTCTTAGATGTTGTTTTAAATCTTCTAAATTGATGATAAAAAAGATCTTCTTGAAGACAGAAATTGCTACTTATATTCAAAGGAGTTGAATTTAAGTAACAGATACATGTCAAAAATTGCATGCAGATTTTCGAATAATTGATGACTAACTTTCCTGACCAATGGATTCTTCACTTATTCCCCGCCCCGTTCATTCTCCGGTCGGGAGAGACCTTTTCGCCCCTATTCTCCTCTCTTCTGGTCTGGTGTTTCCTGTTTTTTTTTCGTTCCTCAATACTGTCCAATGCTCCTCACAGACTTTCTTTCCAGTAGCGTAACCACGTAAAAAAAAAAAAAGAAAATTCATGAGTGTAGAATCTCAGGATAATGGTTTTTATTATTTCAGTAGAAAATGTTGTGAGTTGGAAAGTTCAGGATGAGCTGAAATTGATTATTTCATTGTAAAGGCATAATGTGATAATATAGTTCAGTAAATTAAAATTTCAATATTGAGGAAACGTAACATAACTTTTTACAGATCAATACAACATCCATTCTTATTCTATTTATACAATCTTTATATTAAAATTGATTATATAAAAGCCTTAGCCATCCTCTTTCATAAATTTTGGGGGTGTTGCTCACTCTTTTTCCTTTTACTCCCAAGTGAATACGCCACTGGAAGGGAAATTAAATTCAAACAGAAAAATGATGCGAGTACCGAATGCATGTTACATATATTATTATAATTTCATCTACACGTGACCAAAATGGTCAATATTATGTTCAATATGTCAATATGACAATATTTTACAGAAATGTTTGTCAGAATTACAATAAGAGATGAGATATTGACAAAATGCATTACTAGAAGGAGTCATCTCTTTATATTCACGAGATTAGGCGCGCGCGTGTTTCGTTTATAGAAAGTGAAATGAAAATTTAAATCCTCGCGCCAAGTCGAGAATACTCACAACTTGACGCTCACTTCATGCGTAACCAGTGTTTATGCATGAAATGCATGTAAAGGTAACGCTATGAAGTTGTCTGCAATGCATGTCTTTTTTAGAATAGGATAGGATAGGATAGGATAGGATAGGATAGGATGAGATTAGGCACGCGCTTGAGCGCGCGTGTTTCGTTTATAGAAAGTGAAATGAAAATTGAAATCCTCGCGCCAAGTCGAGAATACTCACGACTTGACGCTCACTTCATGCGTAACCAGTGTTTATGCAGGAAATGCATGTAAAGGTAACGCTATGAAGTTAGCCGAAATTCATGTCCTTTTTAGAATAGGAGATATTGTCAAATGAATCGCTATATTAATTTTTCGAAATGTTAGAACAATTATTACGTAAGATCAACAACTTAACCAGAAAACAAATAAATAAACTTTGACAATTTTAATTAAAAATTTGGATTTTTAGATTAAATTCTTTTTTACACGCCGATGGTTTAGTGTCTCTGATGCATAGAACGTCTGGCAAGAATGGCAAGATTATTTATGCGTCTATCGCTGATGAAACACTTCTCTAAATCAATAACTATATCACTAGCAGTGATTGAAATTGGACTGATTAACATTTAGTGCGAAAAAGAATGACTTGATAAAACTTGAAAGCAATTTCATTTACATTTTCGTCTAAAGAAAATAATCAAAGCCGAAGGCACATCGACCTAAAATTTCCTCACTTTACGTCATTGGCCTTCATTCTTCCTCGCAGCAAGTTTATTTCCTCGTTCCTCTGACGGTGCTATTATAGCGTAAAATTTAGGATTTTGTGCCCAAGAACGAAGGAGAGAAAAGCAAAAGGAAAGCTATTTCCTAGATTATACTCTGACCTTGGCAAGGCCAATAATTGGCAAGCCAATTATTTAAATTGAATAATTTCATATCTTTAGTAGTATAAGGAAAACAGTACTTTTTTCTTTTAATGTATTGAAACTTCATCCAATTCTAAGAGTAATAAGTCCAAGTTGCTTGATAAATTTGATAAGTTGCTTACTCGTGACAACCCAAAGATCTCAGACTGAACGTGAGAGTCATACCTTGGAATGCACTTGTCTAAGGAAAAAGAATGGCAGACGTAACATTGACCGAGGGAAAAAGTAGAAGTGCCATATATTTTTCACTGACCTTGAAAAGTTTACCTCGATTGCAGAGTTCTTTTAAAGTTTAAAAATCTGTAAATCTGAATTTTTTAAATTGTATATCTTATTGTATAACTTAACTTCAAAAGATTAATTAATAGACCGGTAAACAAAAATGAATACTTTGAACCTTATGAACCAAATCTGTAGCTACTTTATGATTTGCTAATTGATAAAAAAATTCCGCTATCAGATAAACCATTTAGATCGCTGATATTGGAAACTTAAACATCTGGCAAGAAATAATATTTGCAATATCCTTATTGACAAGTATCAAAACTTTGCAACTGACATATTGTGATGAAACAGTTGTGTGGACTTTTCTCACGCACATGTTCGATTGAGTCTTGTGAAACACGTGGTTACAATAATAGAAGTGTCCGATGCTCTAACACTCTAGTTAGCCTAGTCAATGATTTTTTTTTCACAAGTCAGCAAACAAAAGTTCTTGATTCTAATTTCTTTGATCCACAAGTCAGTTCCATGGTTTGTCCTGACACGAGCGACTGATCTAATTGTACTATACTATTTGCTAATTCCTCAGGCTATTCCACTTTGAATTTTTAAACATGATTTTTGGATACATATTTTGTATTTTACAGGGCGGCGACTTGACCGGGAAATGACAGGGAATTTTATTGACTGAGAAACCGATGAGCTAAATAAATAATTACAAACTCCATTACCTTTAAAAAAAAACTCCAGTTTATGAACCTAAATTAAAAAAAAAAAAAAAAAAAGTATCTTATCAACTGAATTTCCAGAGAAGGATGAAACTCTCGATATAAAAATTCTCTCGTTGGCTCTGTGTGATTAAAATGACTGTAGCATTAGTCATGTGGAACAGAGAGACCATCAACCTTCGTTGGCTGACCGTAAATTACCATACAGAGCAGCGAAGCTCTCGCAGCATCCCTTTTTTGCTCTTTTGTTTTGCTCTCTCGCGAGGCAAGTCATTACTGCATCGAATTATAAAAAGGAGGATTATGTACGATTGGACGACAGTCTCTAATTGGCGTTTACAGACTAATGCTTCTCCAACTCCATGAGCCTCCAAAGTCTAATTCGTATAATTTGTCGCTTCTTTTAATGAAGTTTTATTCAGCAAACTGTTTATTCAGTCGGAAATCCGGAAATTCACACCCATTGTATCGTGACTTCTAATAGAAGTAATATGCGTTCTTGCAAATGTAATTAAGGACATCTTAGCAAGTATGCTTCGCGTGTCATTGGATTGCTGACGTCGTATATCTCCGTATCCCGATGTCTACCATATAGAAATATTTCTTCCGTGATGGCTCTCTACTTGTGTAAGTGGACAGGCTTTAATCCATTGACGTCAAATTTCGACGAAGCAGGAAAGTCTCAGGGACATGTGATGCGGATAAGCAGGTTGTTGTCTATGTTAACTCGCTTCTTAACTCCTTCCCATTTATTTTGTCAGGATCTACTCATCTTTTCATTATTGAATGGCTTTCAACTCTAGTTATTTAAATTGAAAAATTTTTCTATTTTTAATCTTGGTTTTAACACTACAATCTAGATTCCTCTCCAATATTTGTTACTATTATACTTAAGAACAATTTTCTCGAAATTGCCTAACAATTCTGTTAGAATACTTTTTGCTTGTTCAATCGTTTGTCAGCTGAGTGTAGGACTCTAAACTATAATAAACCGACTATTTGTAGTCGTGCTTCTGTTCGCCGGGGATCTAGTAGTATCGTGCCGGTGGAATCACCAGGTGGGACATAGGCTCTGGATGGGGGAAAAATGTCCCACCTAGAGGGACGCAAAACCGGAAAGGGAATGGAAGATTATCGTTGGGGGGGGAGCTACTCTGACGATGTGGTGGTTAGCTACATCGTTGCCCTTATCTTCTTGATGCACCTGCTCCACGCATTCACCACTCGAATCGCACCCGGATATTTATTTCTATACGGATAAAGAAATATGGAGATTTTCCCTGGAATTAAAAAATAATACATACTTAGATTGGACTGGAGTTTCAGATGTCTATTCTGACGAACTTTGTTTGTTTCGATTTTTTTCTTATAATGTTCAAAAATAGAAACCAAAGTACAGAAATCGTTTTTTTTTTTTTTTTTTATTTATACATGTTATTTTAGAGTAAAAAAAAACTCCTTTAAGAAACCATTTCCTTAATTAAAATTAAAAAAAAAAAAGTTCAAACTGAAAACCTGTCACAAGAAACAATTTTTTAACAAAAAATAATTGTTTCGTTCAGTCAAAAAGTATTAGAAAAAATTGAGACTAAAATTTCCGGTTTTGTCACGAAGGTCAATTTTAAAATCAAAAGATTCTTTATTCACGTATTCAAAGATCCCTCACTATTCTCTAGTACAATTTCATAATATAATTTCGTAATATCATTTCTAAACTCATGTATTATGGATGAAGAAATTAGTTCCACTCAGAATTAAAGTCACTACACCGGTAAAAAATCTTGAAGATAATTGATGTACCAAAGTCTCGACTGAAGTGATGATAAATCTTGAAAGAGTCAAGCGAATTTTTTCTTCGGATCTTCCATAAAATTATGTAATGAATCATTTCGTGTAAATCTTTAAAAAAAAAACTGGAAATTGTAAGAAATAAATGCATAAATTTTCTTTATAATTAAATAATTATATTTTTCGAGTGAGCGATATGCACGTCTGAGAAAAATTCACAGAGCCGGAAATTAATGAGAAATATTCTTGGTAGTAGCGAAAATACTTTTTCGCTCTTTGAGAAAAGTCCCGCGGAGAATTCTCTAATTGCTAATTACTAATATGCACTTGACGTTGAATGTGCCAATGTAGAAAAGGGGATATTAGCTTCATGACTCCGTTTTTCCTCTTTTATCTTCTGACACATTTTCCTACCTCGAAAAAACAAAAATCGATAATAGATCCTCTTGTCTGGAATTCACTCATGATTGGCAGGCCGCTAATAACTTCTGAGTGTCATTTATCATTCCATTGTTTCCTGACATACTTTTAGATACAAGTAATGAGATATTAATTTGATTATCATCAAGGTCCTATTGACTATTGTGATAAAAGCTAATGCGCAGAATGCGAACGATAACGAGTTAACCCGATCTTCCGGGTCAATATCAATAAATAATCCTGATAAAATATTTATAATTTATTTACTTATAATTGTTATGATTGTAAATCAAGCCTGAAATACGACTTATAGCGATTAAGCGTGTTGGGAGTAATTTTTCCAGCTTGTCAGTTTTTTCTTTTTTGTAGCTATCATCTTTTCTATAATTTTGAACTTTTTGAATTTTTATAAGATTAAAATTGTTTAATTCAAAATGATAAAATATATTATTTAATAGTTAATAAATGACGTTAATAGTTGAAATTTTGTTTTCAGGAGAAAACGTGTGGTCTGAAAAAGGCGTCTGTATTTGGGATCCCATCGACGGAGAAAGATCTCTTCCAATTAGAGGATTCGAGCAAAAAAAGGACACGCTTCTGCAACTGCGTGCTTGCGAACATTCTGACGTCATTCCTGCGAGGACGTCGACACTCGAGTTTGTATCTGGGATTTAGAGGTTGCAGCGAGGAACACATCTCCTTGCGAGGATACTCACATGCCAAGTGTCCAAATCGAGAGGATCGACTTCGTTCATGAAGAGTGAAAGACCCCTGAGTTGGAAATACAAAAGAATGTATACGCAAAAGTGTCCCCTCGTCTCTTCATCGGCTTCTCTGCTGCCTTCAAGTGATGAAGTGCGGATCGACAATCTCTCATAATCGCATCAATTGCAAGAATGAAAAGTTTGAGTGAATCGATGAATCGAAATCTTCCTTTAAAAATGAAGTAGAGGTGTTCCAAGGGGTAGTTTGAAATTGGAGGAAATCGAAGACGACAGAGTGACCGAATTCGAATCGATAACTTGATCACTGATCAGGAAGATCAGAGTTATAAATTTTCTTGAAGCTCACCTGGAATCTCACGTGGCAGGCAGAAAGTGTATTCTTCAGGACAGTTGTCGAAAACAGATGGGAACAGGTTTGATTATAGACTGGGTGATCGAACCCGAACAAAGGTTTACTCGGAGTTTTCTCCTCCTACAAGGTCTTCCAAGATCTCGTCTTCCTAAACGTCTTTGCCAAAGCTGTCTTCAAGGATTTTCCTTGGTTCGACCGCGCAAACTCGATCAAGCTGGAATTGATGGAGTTGGAGAACATCGTAGCGAATACTGTGTACCTGAAAGCCCGAGAAGGTACGTACGTTTATGATCTTTCCTGATCGTAAAATATATGATCTGCATAAGGGGTTGTGTGGAAATGAGGAATGTTAATTTATTGTTCCATACACCTGGGAAAAATTCCTCACTGGGTATAAAACAAATAAAAATAGATGATAGGAATGTGAATATAGGCTGATAAAATAGCAAATTGGATTCTAATCGAGTTGGAATTTAATTTCGAATTGAAAATTCATTTGTAAGGGTTTTTTGCTGGAAAATACTTTTAATGTATCTCCAAATGCGGACTTAATCTTCTTTCTTGTCTTAACAGGATAAAAAAAAAAGTCTGAAATTTTTCCAATAAAGTACAATAATAAATTTTCATAGCGTACATAATTCCTTTTTCCATTAATGACGATTGTGGATAATGAAAAAGCAATTAAATAACCATTTACTTATCATTCTAATGAAATGTTTCCATAATTGAGTACACTACTTACAGAAATGATAATTTATATTCAATTTAATAATCGCGAAAGTACAGATGTTTTAATTCGTGATTAACGCAGTAATGAATTAGTATCGTACTTACGGACAACGTAATATAACATAAAATATTAGAATATAAAAAATAACGCAGTAATGAATTAGTAACGTACTTACGGACAACGTAATATAACATAAAATATTAGAAGATAAAAATTTTTAATATCAAGTTGATTATTTACACGTTTGCAAATTACCATTCACTAGGAGCAACTCAACACGAATGTACTTACACTAACACTTCATCATGCATAATATCACACTCTTACATAGATTGGAGTCTAGAATGCATTTGTGCGAACACGTGCTGATTTTGATAAGTGTACCACTCCTTGTGAATCGTAGATATGTAGGTATTATACTCGTCCATTGTGAGGTGCAATCACATACGCCGAAGGACGTGCATACTGTATGTCTATACGTTATATATATGAACAGTTGAACACTCGTGCGTGATAAATGCTGGCAAACTGACAATGAAAGTGATGAAGTTTCTGATCTCTATATATATTCAATGAATGTTCAGATAAAAACTCTTTATCCGAAAGAATAGTGGATATTTAATCAAATTAATTAAAATGAACACACAGTAAATCCTAGGGTGTCAAATTTTGATCCGAAAGTGGATCAAAACGTTGCATAAAGGAAAAACAATTGACAACATTTACTGTGCAAGAATTCATTTTAATTAAAAAGAATGAGATCCATCAAGTTTCAACTGCAAAAATAGGAAAAAGCAACTCGGTAACTTGTGTTTCTTCAAGAAATAAATTTTTCGAGTCGGGGCAATAAAACAACTTGAATTACAAACCGTGCTGATTTGCATGAAAGTTTCGCTCGGTTTTGTCAGGGGAAGAAAACAGCGGAAACGCCTTTGACGCGAAGTGGTTTAAAAAAGTCTTTTTCAAACATTTAATTTCCCAATGAAAGCAGTGAAGTTCTCCGTCCAGGAGAGTATTATGCTGATTCTTCGCAAACGACCTCCCCCCACTAGTTTTAATGTGCAATTGAAAACTTAGCCGGATGAAGAGAGTCCTCATATATAACTTAGTTTCAAGTTTTTTGTCGTACAAGCTTTTCTGGATCTCTTTTCTTTGAGGAAAAATTTTGTCCCGTCACACAAAACTTTAGTCTATGGATTCTGAAATTTTCATAAATTATCATCGGTACGCTTTGACTAAGTTTATATAAGCACGAAAATATTTTTCAAGCGGTTGTTTTTGAAACAACAATATATTTGAAACGTCTAACCGTTGGCGAAGAAATAACAATTTTTGACTCAAATTTTCATTGACTTTAAACAGAGAGGAGGAGTGGATGTTAAATAATTTTTACAATACTTTCAAATTTCTGTATAAATCATTTCTATTGTCAATAATCCTGAACGAATAAAAATTTGAAATATTTATCTCGAATAAAACGCCTCAGGTATTTTCGACAACAATATTTGAATTCGCAATGCTCTTCTCTCCAGAAACTCTAACAGGAAAATATTTGCATGTCGAAATACACAATAAAGGAAATGTTATTCGATACCTTCGATACCGAGTATTGCTTCTCAGACCATTTATTTCTTTCCTATTTAAGAATATATACGAAATATATAAGAAAAGAATAATCGTAAAGACAAAGGATGGGAATTTATTTCCCGAAAGAAAACTACGTACTAAATTTTTTCTTTTTAGGTGGTGGTGACAGCAACAAAGGGAAGAGCAAAAAATGGAGGAAAATACTGCAATTTCCGCACATATCCCAGTGCATCGGCCTAAAAGATAAATTAGGTAAGTTGTAAAAATTTTTGAAACTCTTTCATTAAAATAATCTTTTCTTTTTGTATTTTATCCAAAGTGTTAAATTTAACTTAATTTCTTCCCTGATTAACGTGAATAAAAATTCATTTCAGAGTAATGAATCTTTATGGCCGCCTGCAAGTGCAAATATTTAGCACCAAACATTTAGGACGCATATGCGTGCAGAGTGCAAGTGGAATGTGCAATAAAGGTCTCTAACCCGCGGTACAAAAGTAGGCTTGTAATTTTTGCATAAAATAAATTCTCTTATTTTTATTTTTATTTTTACAAATTTAGTTAATTTGAAAGACTACAAGTACTAAAAAAACGATTAAAACTAGTTTTTTTTTTATCATTCAACATTTGAATAGAGAGAGTTTAGATTTAGATATTTAATTTAGAACCGGATGAACGGTTCTTCCTCAAATCCTTTATGTATTCTGCCGATGTTCTGTTGTCTGCGCAAATATCCGATAGAGTTTTCAAATAGCACGTTCCCCTTCGATGCATATGATTTAATCGGTGTTCTGACCCTCCTTTGACCTCATCTCAAATTATTGAATCTCTGAACTCCCTATACATATATAAGCTACTAAAAAAATAATTCAGATTCGGGATCTTGCCTTTAGGAATTTAAATTCTTAAGGGAAAATATATGAACTGAATAGATTGTATTTCAGGAAGAAAAAACTTTTAGTTTTTGTCTTTTAATGACACAAATTTATTCTGAATATCTCGACTGTTTTCCATGACAATAGCTTTTATTCTTATTCTTTCTAATGAAAAATGGGAGCATAGTGACTTGCATACGATGTCACTTTGTAATTTTATGGCCCTATTCTAGACTTTAGTCTCTCTGGGACTGTTATAAGCTCTTTAACTTCATAAAGTTAGTCCTTCCGTTTCATACGGCATTCCGTATGTCGTTTTTAGTTCCATTGTCGTTCACTAATTCCAAAAAATTTGCGAGGACCTTAAGACTGTAAATCAGAGTGCAAGCAATTGAATTTTGTTGTATCAAATTGAGAAAACTTGATATTACTCTTTAAAGATGTTTGAAGCAAAGTCCAATAATGTTATCAATAAACTAGAGAACTACTCAAAGCGCTTCACGAGAAGCCAATCGGAACTGTCTGTGATTGGTAAAGGGTTCTTAATTAACTAATAAACGCCAACTCGGAAAACGAATTTGCTTTGATCTCATTCCCTCTGGTGTAAATTTTCCAAAGCCTGTACAAATAAATCAATACAAATTATTTGTTGACAATAAACTCCCATCTTTCAATTACAGTTTTCCAATATCAATTATTTTTTTTTCAGAAAGTTTTCATACCTTCATTTTTTAAACGATATACTTTTAAAGAGAGTTTGAATTGAAGTAAATCTTCATTATCAGGGGAATCGAAGGAAAGAATAAGTAAATGTCTGGAAAATAAATTTGTACGTCAATAGATACCTAATTAAAAGAATTAACTGCTTCTCCTATATATACAAGATGAATTAGTATTAGTTCAATATTAGTTCTCTTCTAACTACGAAGACTTTATAGAAATGCGAGTCGAGTGGTGCAGGGAATGTGTAAATTGTAGGAAAAGGGAGAAGGAAATGTGATTTCACTCTCGAGAATTTGCATTCACTACACAAATAGCACATAGATGTCCTATCTAGGTTTCCTCGGTTTCCTAATATCTATTGAAATGATACTCCTAAGACGAAGTGCATAGAACATGGCTTGAATATTTCCTACGTTATCTTCTTATTACCCGTCATTGATCTTATGCTTATTTGATTACAGATGAATTCCCTTTTGGAATTTGAATGCTATATGCTTCGATCTTCTGCGAATCAATGATTACAATGTTATACGTTTTCAAGAGATAAAGTTTTCCGTCGCAAGATTATTCTCTAATAAGAATCTATATTTTCGTGCATATAAAATACTTCATCAAGAACAATGAACGAGAAACAGAGAAAATATGAGGAATTCAAATTCATAATCGAATTTACAAAGGCATTTGGAATTTGTAGCCTAACACTCGAACCTCGTAATGTAATTAGTATTAAAAGCCAAGTTCTCCATAGAATTCCATTACTGTAATCAGAATAAAGCCTGCGCAGTCGAAGCACTCAGTTTAATTACTGTTTATAGCGAGGGATATTAATAAACCTTAATGACGAATCTAATAGAAACATGTCCATCTAGAAGGTACTTATTTATCAGAGTCCTTTGTGCTTCAAATTGTTCGCATACACACATGCATAAATAAAATGAGATCTGGGTAGCACGCCTTTATTGTTTAACCCACTAAGATAAAAGATGCATACACGTTTATGGGCGAAGCAAATGTTGACAGAAAATCAATTCTAAAATACAGTTATTTAACGGATGATCAATGAAACGTGAACTTTTATATTAGATCCTAAATCATTATTGCAACCACGACTTATATAAGGTGGAGAATCGTTTTCAAGTTTACAGTTTGCAATAATGGTACTTGCTTAATGGTACTATATTTGCATCTGCGCTCGTATAACTTTTATGGTATACTAACCTTCATCCTGTGAAGCTAATTATTATCTAGGCACAAAATGGAACGTCATAAGACACCGCATGTCTAGGTGCTGCGAAATAAATTATGTCTGGAAAATTGCCTTCCCCTTTTCTTCGCACCTCATTAGTTTTTGTATACATCAAAGAATAAAATTTCAAAAATCTTCATTCATATGAAATGGCTTTTTCCCAATGACTTTTTTCCTAAGGACTGAAGCATTCTCAATTGTATACCTCGCACATTGAGGTTCAGTTTGAGAAAAATACCTCGCAAAGAATGTCATTCCATCTCTGATCAATATCCGTTTATTCGACCTCTCTGTACCAACCCGCGTCATTAGAAATAGTTTGACTCCCGTATCAAGACAAATTGTTACGGGGGATGATCTCGAAGGTTCGTAGAAACTACACGCAGCTGTCGACTTTCCGATAAGAGAAAATTTATTGTCGTTTCGCTTGGCACATGTAGGAATCAAATAATCAAAATAGAAAAAAATTGGGTTTACCGTCTTCTGAAGAAGTGAATCTTTTAAATTTAGGTTGAAAAATCTGGGAACAGATTACTATTTTTCATTAATACAAGTGGTTTAATACTAATTGTATTATCAAGATTTTATAATTTTGTGTTATAGATATAAGATACGGCTATGTGGTGGACCAGCAGCCGATCGGACGGCTTCTCTTTCGGCAGTTTTGTCAGGACAAGAAGCCATCTTACCATAGTTACAACCTCTTCCTGGATTCGATCGAGAAATACGAGATCGAGATGGACGAGAATCGAACAGAACTCGCTAAGAAACTTTTCGAAAAGTACCTGAAACGAGAGAGTTCTGAAGTCATCGACATCTTGAATGATTCATTAGTCTCACAATGCGAGGAAAGATTGGGCTCTGGTGGAAAAGAGATCTTCGTCGAAATCGCCCAAACTGTGAAAAACTTCTTAGCCGGTGAACCGTTCTCTGTATTCCTCACGAGCTATTACTTTTACAGGCATGTAAAACTGAAATTATAAAGAATTAAACAAAAATTAAGATTACAAGATTGAAAATTAAAAACTAGAAAATTATTTGATTCACAGGTATCTTCAATGGAAATGGCTAGAAGCACAACCTGTAACATACAAGACCTTCCGAATGTACCGAGTCCTTGGCAAGGGAGGATTCGGGGAAGTCTGCGCTTGCCAGGTCAGGGCGACGGGAAAGATGTACGCTTGCAAGAAGCTCGAAAAAAAGCGTATCAAAAAGCGCAAAGGCGAGGCGATGGTTTTAATTGAAAAAAACATCCTGCAAAAGATCAACTCAAAATTCGTTGTCTCCTTAGCCTACGCCTACGAAACAAAAGATGCTCTTTGCCTCGTCCTGACGATCATGAACGGCGGAGACCTCAAGTTCCACATTTACAATATGGGTGGAGAACCTGGCTTCGACATGAATCGAGCGAGATTCTACGCAGCAGAAGTCGTATGTGGTCTCGAACATCTTCACCTCCAAGGCATCGTCTACAGAGACTGCAAGCCAGAAAACATCCTCCTTGATGATCACGGACACGTGAGAATATCCGACCTTGGTCTCGCTGTTGAAATAACCGAAGACGACATGGTGAGAGGCAGAGTTGGAACTGTTGGCTACATGGCTCCGGAAGTTATCGACAACGAGAAATACACCTTCTCTCCCGATTGGTTTAGCTTCGGGTGTCTTTTGTACGAGATGATTGAGGGTCAGGCGCCTTTCAGGGCTCGGAAAGAAAAAGTCGCGAGGGAGGAAGTCGACCGAAGAGTGAAAGAGGATCAGGAAAAATACTCTCACAAATTTAGCGAGGAAGCTAAGAGTCTCTGCCAACAGCTCCTGAAAAAAAGTCCCAAGAACAGGCTCGGCTGCAAATGCGGCAGACACGGAGCAAAGGAAGTGAAGCTTCATAATTTTTTTCAGTGCTTGAACTGGAAGAGGGTCGAAGCTGGTATGTGGGAACCACCGTTTGTGCCAGATGTGAGTAGGTGTCGTCAAATCGATTTTTCCGCTCGTTAGCTCATTACTTGCCTCTCCTGAGTTTCTTTTCTTCGCTCCTCCTTTTTACGAACCATTAAATCCCTTCAAAAAAATCCCCTAAGCTCCGAACTTTTTTGCAGTTTTCAATTTACCGAAAAAGGTCTCTAGTTGACACAGATGCGTATTTTTTATGCTTTCAATAAAAACATATCAACATATTAATTTTTTTAACCTTAAGGAGCTTTAGTAACTAGGGGAAATTCGTTCTCTTGACCTAGAACAATTCCTTAAATCGCTTTTATTGATTGATTTGATCTCCTGGGATTTATTGAGATTTAACTGAGCTTTGAAAATTGGTTTTGTTCTAGCCACATGCAATTTACGCGAAGGATGTGTTGGATATTGAGCAGTTCTCAACAGTGAAAGGAATAAATCTGGACGCGACGGATGATACCTTTTATAGCAAGTTTAATACTGGCAGTGTCTCCATTCCATGGCAGAACGAGGTGAGAATACGTTGATTGTTTGGATACTTAATCTTCTTGTCTTTGAGAGTCTGGCAGTTTTAATGAAACCGACCTCCAATAAAAATTCTTGACCTCCCAACGAGCACTACGAAGTTACTTAGCATTTTAAAAGTCAATCGTCCCTGCGGCACGCGTCTCACACGTGTTACTACATCAACTGATTGACGCTTCTAAGAATTGAGAACTTGATCAGTTTTTAATTTTTAATATATTTAATCTACAAAATTCTTACAAGATTTTTAAAATCTCTGTACATTTTAATACTAATGAGGTTATTGTTTACTTTCCGGATATCTTTAAATATTAAAAAAAAAAAAAATACTTTTGGCTAATGCATATAAAAATTTTCAAAAGTAAGAAACAAGTAATAAAATGTAAATATTAAAAAAAAAATAAGAAAAAATTAAAATACAACAATATAAATTTTATTGTTTCCGCGTGACTTGATACTTTAACGAGGAATAAATTTCATATTATGAAATTTATTAGTCTACAATCGATTTCAATTGGAGATTATCTGACTGACGACTCATAAAATGAAAAATAAATTATTTAGTAATGACGCCTTAGCGTGCGCGTCCGAGAAAACAGAAATAAGAATCGTCTGGAGGTCGAAACTCGCACACGCACGGGATATCGAAGACCAGTAACAAATAATCAGCCAACTTGGAATATTTTACGTAAGCGTTTACAAAAATCGATCCTCGTTTCGAATTTGAAGAATCACTTTGATACGAATAAGCTCGAAAGGTTGCTCGATCAAATAGTATGAGTAGCTGATAAGGTTGCTCTTTTAATAGGCATCCAGTTGTCTGGTCTTAGTTTGAGTCTTATGTGCGGTTGCATTTTTTTCCAGATGGTAGAGACCGAGTGCTTCAAGGAGCTTAATGTACTTGGCTTGAACAATACACCCACTCCTGATTTGCTGATAAACTATCCTCCAGTGAACAATGAGAATAGAGGCTGCTTTCCATTCAGGAGAAAGGTAATCAAAGTGCGAATTAATTTTCAAATTGAAGAGATCTAGTTACAACTTTAAAATAAATAGTGAATCTTTAATTTCAGAAGAAACAGAGTGCTCGTACCAGACAGATACCTATATCAGAATGCCATTTGCGAGAGCTCTCACAGAATCAGAACTGCGAGTTGCCAGTTAGCTGATCCAGAATGAACTCTGGAAGTGTACATGCACCTACAGCGTCGAAGCATCGTCCAGGATTCCAAACACGCTGTATCACGTTCCGCGATGAAACTCCACCGTCAACCAACGGCAACGATTCCCGCGAGCGAGTTATAATCGCCCAGCAAATGGGAACTTGTGCTTGCAAACTGGAGTCGATTCAAAAAGTCAGCTGGAAAAACGCGAACGCTTCCATGTAAGAGAATGTAGACCTTTTACGTCTCCTCTTCTCAGGTAGAAGTCCTCCTCTGCGTCCAAACCTCGACGCGTACAGAAGGATGATGCTACAATTTCAAGAATTGCGAATGTTCATACGAGGTACAATCACTTTGAAAAATGAATTTCGAGCCTCAATTACCTCGAGGGAGGATAGCAGAGTTTCTGTAAATAGGGCTGAGGCAATGAAACTTAATTTGCAAAATTCCAGGAATTTTTTTTAATATTCGGAGTCCTTTTTTATTATCATTTAAAGTTTTTCTCGAAGAGATTCTTTTTTCTAAGTTTCTGATATCTTATTAATTTTCTGAATGTAAGGCTGAATGTACCCCTGAAATGTCAACCCACATTGGGTCATACCGTGGCGTCTACTACATACTCACTGAAATCAAAGATCTGAGCACAAAATAGTCACATCGGGAATGCCCGACGAAACGAAACGAAATGAAGTTTAGTCCTAGAGTGTAGTCTGAAAATACGTACATTGTTAGGCAATCGTACCTAGATCATTCACATACGCTTAGTTAGTGACTAGAATCAAGTAAGAGTACTTTCCGTGAAAAGACAAGAAGTTTGAGGCGTGTCAGTGGGTCGAGTCGATTGGACTGAAGGTAATGAGAAGTTCCTATGGGCAATTTGCCGAAAATACTAGCTACTAAGAATCTCTGAAAGCTATGACTTCTCTGAACCAATCCAATCCATTCTACTACGAATAGCACAAATGGTACAACTGCGTATGAATTGGGACAATATGTATTCATACTCTTTCCTTTAACGCGCATTTTCGTGATATTTTGGAACAATATTTTAACTTTACCTTCTTAGATTCAATATTTTTATTCTCGTACTCTTGTATTGTAAACGGAACTTTTTGATAGATCTGGTTTACACTTAACGATATTCAGTGGTATTTATTATAATGGTTGGCGTCGGGATATAAATTTTTTTATCAGGGTGAGAATCGAAATCATTTTTATTTTCATTTCACTGATTTCAGTTGGTCACCCTACAATTGCCATACTCTTGAAAACTTCCCTCCATTTCTCTCGCAGAGCTCTGATCAAAATAATTCCCTCCTGCCATATATGTTTACAAATTTTTAAGGAAATTAAAAATGTGCAAAGCAGTAGTTCTTATTTTCTACCGACGGTTTAGAAAAAAAAAAAAACATTTCTCGTGTTCAGCGCTAGTGAGAAAAATCTTAGGAACTTGAGAGTGTCTACTAGTGTCGAATTTTTCATATATCAGAAACAGTGAACCATAGCAAATAAATTCAATTTGGTTAATCGGAAATGATTTAAAGTGAACAATTCGACTATTTGGACATTTCGTCTAAATTTTAAAATAGTTGTTAAACAGACCTAAATTGATTTGCAGGTGGTACAACGTTTCTGATAAATAAAACGTCCCGTGAAGTCTAAATAATTTTGATTAAGAAGTATTTCGACAAAATTTTAATTTTTTTATGACCGCTATGTGATTTCTCAATTGTCTCTGATATTCGTGGCCAGTTTATTATAATACACATGTTCGATGCGCGAGACCCGTGTCTCTCGCTAAAATAAATGTAATTAATTTAATAATTAATTAATTGAGTAATGAATTAATTGATACACACACAAGCTACTCGAATTTTGCGCTTTTGCGCGTTCGCTCATACTTGTACGGTATACACGTAACACTTCCGTCATAATGTATAGTCGCCCTAAAAATCAGGACATTTGACAAAATAATAATCGTCCACGATATAGACCGAAAATTAGTACAACAGATTGACGTGAAAACGGAGGGAAATTGACGAATGACAAAGGTCGTATGATTGCTGACTTTTGAAAGTAATTTGTACTTGGTTAATGTTGTCAAACGAGTCAATTTCTCACCTTTGTATCGAATTTTGAGCTCATGCTCGGATACGTCAATTTGGTCATTATAGGAAAATGTATTATACAACATTAATAAATTGAATTCTCAACTAATGTGGAGGGGCTCACTCGGCAATTTAATTTATTTAGAGGTTTAAATAAAGTCTCTCGAGTCCAGGGTGTTCTAATGTGACAATTATTTTTTCAAATGATATGTTTTAAAACGGAAATTACTAAAATATAAATCTCTGTGCTTCATGTTTCGAAGCTTTCAATTTGTCGCTGCTTTTTAGTTTAAAGTTTTTCAATATTGAATTTTTGTAAATTCAAATATTTCTAGATAGCAGTTTTCATTCGACAAAAGCCCCTCCACTTGCAATAAGTATTTAAGATTAAGAACGTAATGTACATGTGTAGCTATAGTAATTTAAATTTATTTTATTTTATTTTGTTTTATTCTAAAAGGAGCGAAGGAGCCGTTTCGTCTCACGATTCGCCTGTTTGTGAAAGTAGTGCAATTTTCTATATTCTAAATTGAAAAATGTATTCAATTTACAACAGTATCTAAATTTACGTATGTTCATTATGGTTATTTCGATCAATATACAGTCAAAGACATGTAAAATCCTAGTGACAAATGTTAAGGCATGCAAATGACTTTGACTGTATGTACTTCACTATGTAGAAGAAAAAAAACTAGTTCACAAATTAGAGGAGCTTATTGGACAAATTATTAGTTATTGATATAATTTTTATATCGCAGCGAATCAATTGGCGATACGGTCTCAGTCCCTGTTTGAAAATGTATTTTTAGTTGAAGACAGGTGCAGCATCCCCTAAATTGTTTTAAACAGCGAACAGTACTTGGACTTTATTTCCAAAGTTCGAGTCATTTCTATCTTAATAAGGCTGCGTCTACTCGTTCCGAAATCGGGGCCGATTAAGAACCAAAAATGAGCAAAATGGCTATTCGTACAGAAAAAAATAGACTGCGGAAAAGAAGTCGGTATAATGGTTGAAATTTCACAAAATTCGGGACGAGGAGACACTTCGTTTAATTAAACTCCTCAGGGAATTTTTGAATTTATAAATAAGATGCTTTGAGAATTGAAGTCGTGCACAATTTTAGGGACTGAGGTACGTATAGACGATGAAAAAGCTCAAATGTCAAGTTAATCTGAACTTTATTTTTAAACGTAGTTGTCTTATTTTTGGGAACAAAAAACCCGACGAATTATATATTAAGGAATATTAAACTTTCTTGTACCTCTTGAATCCAAACGACCGTAGTTTCCTCGAATTTTACGAGAAATGACAACAAGTGTATGTTATTTGGCAAATTAAACATCAACATTTGGTCTTTCATGTCTTTGTATGGAAAAATAAATTATAAACCACGCTCTTTTATACACAAGAAGGTCTTCTTTGTTCTGTAAAAGTAATTACGTTAGTCAAAAAAAAAAAAAAAAAAAATAAAAAAAAAAAAACTTTTAAACACACATTCGATGCTAATTGAAAAAAACTTTTCCGCCTAATAATCAAAAAAACTTTTTTAAATATATTAAAATTTATTCGCTAATTTTTAATATAAAAAAAATACTACTCTCGCTATTTTAACGCTTTTAAACTTCTGTTGCTCTTCAAATTGCAGATATTAAAAGGGATCGGAAATGAAAAATGATCAGTTATTATCATACATATATTTGTATTGTCACAGTTCGCTTATTCTGATACTGTTTTCCTTTCATTCAGATCCTAAGCTACCTGTACCATTTTTTATTCAATCAGAGACATTAAATTCACAGAATAACACACGCAACTTGTGCTCACTCAATCGCGGAATACAGAATTCGCATATATTACACACAGTAATACAGTAGAGATCGAACGTAACAAAAATAATGTAATCATATCAAATGCATTCTACCGTTTTAGTGTCTTCTTTCTCGTTATTCATTGTCAGTCGATGCTTTATTGTCACGTGATAATGTATTTATTTATTAAGGTTTCCTATCATATTTTCTTATTCTGTTTGGAAATTTGTAGTTTTTTTTTTTTAAGATTAGACTCTTGAATCCAAATGAATTTATTTCTAATTTAATCGCATTTAAATTTTGACTCGATTAGAATTTAAGGTATTTAACTTTGATATTAAATTTTTTCAGGACTCGTTGAAGAAGATCGGAAGTATCGACAGGGAAATAAAGTACGGGAAAGATGATTCAGCTTCTAGAATTGAGATCATGCGTGGTAGGACACCCTGTAATGATTTTTGGTCAGGAGACCTAATTATGGATATGTGATTCGAATCCGTATTCTTGCCAACTCGATTGAAATTATTTTCAGGATTTTTTTACTTGTTTTAAATTTAAATTTAAATCAATTTTAAATAAATTATTAATTATATCGCAGATTCTACAAATTTCTTTATCAGAAGATGAGAAATACAGAAGAAAATACGATTTTGTAAAGAGGAATGTTGCAAGTACCGATTATCGCCTATTCTAATAATAATTAATTCTAAACACGTATTCAAACCATATTTGCAATTCAAAAAGATTTTTCTAGAAGCTTAAGCACAGCAAATGAACAATAGTAAAATAAAAAATGTACACAAACTTTAGCAGACGTTAAGAAAAGCTAAATCAATGAGACTATGAATTTAAATAAAAAAAATTATAAATATTTGTCGAATTACTACGTCAATATTTCCGTGATGTTTATACAAGTATAGAGTATTATCCTTGAAATATTTTAGTCGCGATAAATTAAATCTCTCATAATTTGATTGATATTTACTATAATAAGTGCATAGCGACTGCAGCTTCTCAAAAATGCAAACCGAATGCTGACACAAAGTAAAAGATAAGAAATGTAAAGTTCATGGGATGTTTATCGAATCAATATACATTAAAGGTCAATTCGAATCTCTATTCTTCCGAATTCGCGATATGAAACTTTTTTCATGTAAAAAGCATTAATTTTTTTCAACTTATGCAGCACCTGCACAAAATGTCTTTCGAGAATTTATTATAAATTTATAATTAAACTAATTTAAAGATTAATTAAATTTTAAACATTAAAAATTAAGTTTAAAATTTAATTAATTGTATTATGAATGGAATATATGTATTTAATACATGAAAATACTAAAGATCACTCCTAATAGAACGAACTTAGAATCTAAAAGATAATTTAAATGTAATTTACTCTAGGTATAAAAATTTAAAATTAGCCATAATGCGCTCAAGAAGTAAAAAATTAACAACTACTCCTGTTGTAAAAACAGTTGTACAATATAATATATCCTTTTTTATGGTGCTGAGCTAATTAGTAAAAAATCTACCAGTGAACTATTTAATTATAATCGCAGAATATTTTCTTTGAATTTTGAAAGCTGATGGCGTAACAATGAGTTTTAGTATTATGTACAAACTTGATAGGAGATATGAGGTAACGTTTGCTTTTCTTGGATCCGAAATAAATTTTTGAGTTCTTTTTCAAAATTTAAGATTGTAAATTCATCCAAATGAAGATATGTAGTTGTTTTCTGAAAACAAGTCCGTACCTCTAATCTCTGTTTTTTTTAAATATTTAACACAACATTTTCCTTATAATTAATCTATAATTATATGAACCGGTATTGAATAAATATAGCACTTATTTCTTAAAGATGAGTGATTATGAATTCGAATACCAACATTTTGCTTTGAGTCTTATTTTAACTTGTTCTAATTTAAAACCACACAAATTATAGGACGAAATGCAGTATTTCTTTTTGGATAGAATTGAGGATTAAAATTGATCAATTCTTGAAAATATTATTCAACATTATGAGAGGCAAACATAGAATAATTTATATTACAAAAAGACATTTAACATTGAGATTCAATAAATTTTGGAATTAGGAATGTTTTCTTTTTATAAAGAAAAATTACTTTCTCTGTTACTTTACAATATTAAGCAACATGTGATTAGGACCATTTTCAATTTTGAATTTCATGTCTCTTTTGAAACTTATGGCAGTAAAAAATTACAATCACCAATCGAAAGTGTTGTGATAAAAAATTCTATCGTGACCTCGGTGATATTTTCAGGGTTTTTAAATTAAGAAATTCAGATTCAACGAAAAGTTAAAAAAAAAATCGAATATCGTACTTTGATTTGTAAAATAAATCAGATTTGTGTGGTATTGTTTATTTTGCGTAACTTTTCCTTATTTCTTTGTAATGAAAATCAAGGCAGTGTACAACATACTAAATATTGATTTTTTTTCTTTCAATGTTAAAATTCGATTCCTCAAAAAGGAATGTACCTATATTGTGTATTTTATCTCATCCACGTCTGATAACACGAATTAAGATACAAACAACTTGTGTTGCTGCTTTACAATCAAAAAGTTATTTTCAAAAGGCCAAAAACCGGCCTTTAAATTTATTTTAAACTTGATCCAACATTTTTCTGTCGTCTTTTAATACTGACTCTGTAATAATTTAAAATAAATTGTTAACTAAATAAAAATTAAAAAGCTTAACTTCTTTGATGATACAGCAGCTAAATTACAATTTTATTTCTTATCTTTTTGATCGAACCAGAAGCGAAAGTACGACTCGAAAATATATGTATAACTTCTTTTTTTTTATTTTTGAACTCTGAGAGAAACCTTTATTACATAATCAAGAAATTGTTTTGGTTTTGTAATGACTTTTTTTTTGGAGAAAAATAGTGTCATAAAGTTTCTCTCGGTGGGATTTTTTTAGCTTTAAGAACTTCGCTGCTAGTTCGAGAATTAGAAGTGAGTGTTTAGTAATTGTTCAATATATTGAGAAACGATCGATGGTCTCCCATTCACTATGGCTGCTTGTTGTTTCTGGAAGACCAATCGTATTTTGCGTTTCTGGAGAGAGACTTTTGGAAGTAGCTTTCCTATCCTTTCTCTTTTTTTTCATTTTTTTCTTAATTAAACTTCGTGCCAGACGAAGAAAAGAATGATTCGCTAATAATTTTTATAGTATCAGCTTTTTAGACCTGAGCTGGTTTCGATTTGCCAACGACGAGCATTATCTTCTGCAGGAACTTGGTGCAACTCACTGAAACAGAATTTTTCTTTTTTATTTTTCTTCTTTTGGAAATCTAGAGTAACGAAAAAAAATTGAAGAAGTAGACTGTAGAATAAAATACAATATTAGTATGGAAAATTTTCGAAAGAGTAGATATTTTTATATTTCTATAATCAAATAGTTCTGTTTTCTTAATGAGATTCTGTCTGCACCTCGTGTAAGATTATGTCGGAAATTATTACGAATATTATTTTTAAAAAAGTCTTTTAGAATCAAAGAAAATATTTTGTTACTCGCTTCCAATTTCTTACTATTTAACATTATTATATTGTACTCTACTAAAATTAAAATTCCCCGTGGTATAAAATGAAATTTCATACTCTAGTTTTTAGAAAAAATATAGCTTTTTATTTTAAAATTTTTAATTTACATTTAATTTACATTGTCTTTAGCAGTACAATTAAAATTATGAGATCAAGATTCTCGAATCTGCTGGTCCTGATTCGTTATTGAGTATTGCAAACAAAACCTCATCATCTTCAAATCTATTTCACAGCTTCCGAGATAAAAGTAGACTAGCAGTTCCGAAGAAATCTTTTAGCATGTTCCTCATTTTGTAGAATACATCGAACCATGAAAAGAAATTGGTTTTGTATATCGAAGTTTAGTTAAAATTCATTTAAAAACATATAAATTCCATTTAAAAGATAAAAAAAAAAGACTATTAAATAGTAGAGTTTGAAATTATTTAAATTAAAAGATTTAAAAAAATTTTTAGACTATTTTCATAAAATATCACATATTTTGGATCTTCTCTCATTAGAAAATCAAGCTCAAATTTTTTTCCAATTATGTGAAAAAATGTCGTAATCATTGACAATTGACAACCTATCTGTAAACCGATCACCAATTTCTTTTTCCACCAAGTATGTACCATAAACCGTGGATCGTGTTCTGTAGTTTTGGTGTTCGATGCCACATGCAAACTGAAAATTCAAACAATGCCAAAATATAAAAAATAATTTTATATTGATACCTTGGTTTTTAATTTATGAACACGAGAAACTATTTTGATGATATTTAAAATGAAAATTTTCCGTTTCATAATAAAAATTACTTATCTAGATTGTAGAAAGAATATAAAAATAAGATTACGAAATACACATTGCCTATGATTTGACATGCAAAATGATAAGATATGAATGACGATTAATAGATGGAATAAAAGAAGAAAGAAGACATGCTTGATATATGGTAGAGTAAAATCTGTATAGCGTGTTTTTGAACCTTAGATTTTGGTCCGACGACTACCAACAGCTTCTGGAAGGTTTTGGTAACGGCGCCTGTAGAAATAAATTGCAAGAAAAGGTGGTGAAACAAAAGAAATATTTGGAACTGCATTTAATTACCAGAAATAAATGCGATCAGAGAAGGTTTAATTGACTATTTTGGCTTTGATTCTTCAAAATTGTGTAATTCTCTAAAAAAGAAATTATACTCACCAACACCTTTCTGGAAGAATTTCGGTTTACTTTTCCATGAAATGAAGACCAAGTACACAGGTATGGAAGACAATATCATTAAACATCCATATCCTGAAAAAAAAAATAAATAAATTAAGATTATAAAATTTAATCGAAAGTGCTTATATTAATATAAAATTTTGATTTTTTTCTTACCAGTGTCGAGAGGACTGGCGTACATTGGTACTACGGTGACAAACAAGGTAGCAATGATGTAGACAATTGGAAATGCTAAATTCACCTTGATCGGCCTTGGCAAATTAGGCTGAGCCCATCTAAGCCAGGGAACACAGAGCACCGAAACGCCTATGCTAAGCTACAAAACACAAAATAAAAATGATATAGGGTCCATTACGACAAGTGGATCCGGTAATTAGAAAATTACTATTCATCCGGTTGTCTTAATCTGTTCGTTACATTTTTCAAATTTTAATTACTTAATGATAACATATTTACTTCCATTAATTTACTCTATTGGGATTCGATAACTTTAAAAATCTATAAATTATTCTGATAAATTTTGATACATTGAGCATTGAAGGGAAGTGAATTTCCTAGAATCAAACCAGACCAATAATGAAATGTGATGCCTTGTTGAAATAATTGCACAACTCTGCCGGCAGTGCTCGATTTACTCATTTATTAAATGTGTCGCAATTCACCACAAGTTAATAATAATTGAGTCTATACTATACTTTATATCTATGTCTTCCTCAAAGAAAGCAAAAGGAAATTATTATTTAGTTACCCAAGTAGCGAATCCTACGTAATTTATCAAACTGTTGATGTCTGGGAACATGAGATACACCATCGACAATAGAGCCTGAAAATGTAGAAAAACTTTGATTAATAAATCTGTAATATTATTTCTTGTAGTCTTAGATTATTATAGTTTATTAGTTATATTTTTAGTTATATTTTAGTTATATATTTTTTACTGGATGTTTTTCCCAAGTATTTTTTCGATCTTTACCATACAAAGTACTGCTGGTGTGGGTGTCAATCTCGAAGTTTGAATCATTGTCAAAATTTCCGGCATTTGTCCTTCGCATGCTCCAGCATAGAAAAGTCGAGATGATGTGAGTAAAATACCATTTACTGCACCAAAACAAGAGAGAGCAACGAAGACTGGAATGGTCCATGCCATCACTCCGAATAATTGATTAGCGAAGGTCTGAAAGTTTATTAATTTATTTCTTATCTTTGTTTCCATTATTTTTAATATCAGATTCCGAAAAATAAAAAACTATACTGAGAATTCATCCTTATTTCTTTAAAAATAATTAATTGATCTCTTTTTAATTAATTCGGCAATTTGATTTTAATTCGTCTTAGCAATAATTATTATTTTTACCACAGCGACAGCTTCGCTTCCCAAAACTTCTGCAGGGGTGAGAGTTGTGTAGAAAGCAACATTCGTGAAAACGTAGACAATCGTTACGAGCGTGCAAGATAATCCAATAGCCAACGGCAAGTTTCTGAAATACGATATCAGAGATGGGGGGAAAAAAATGCAAACCTTTCAAGTTAAATTTTTCTATTCTGCAGAAAAGTATTCCCAGTGGGAAAAAAAAAACATTAACGTCCTGAGAACATTCTAAAGACGTTCTTAGGACGTTTGTGTCAGTTCAATTGATGTTCTAAAGACGTCCCATATTCCAAAGACTGTCTTTGGAACATGGGACGTCAAACATCAATTGGACTGACACAAACGTCCTAGGAACGTCTTTAGAACGTTCTCAGGATGTTAATGTTTTTTTGCCCACTGGATTATGAGCTTCATTTAAATACTTGAAACTTTTATAAATCGAATTGTATATTTATTTCTAGACAAGGAAAAAAAATTAGTAATAGAATTTTCTTCATTTACCTGACTGGATCTTTCAATTCTTCGATAATGAAATTCAAATAATTCCACCCATTATATGCGAATAAACCCGAATAAAAACTGAGAGCGATAGTTGTTACTTCAGTTTTCGAGTTGTCGAACGTGAAATTTTGAGTGTGTCCTAAAAAAAATCGAAAGAATTAAAAAATTTTAAATAAATTTTAATCTGCTCCTTTTCATCAGAAAGGTGAAAAATTCTTATTTAAACCTTTAATGAGCAAGAAAATTATCGTGAGAAGAAAGCAATTGATTCGAAAAAGCTAATCATTTAAGAGAGAAGAACTCTCGAATAGAAGAAGCTCTCGGATGGATGAATAGATCAATTTAGTGATTCTTTACGCGACTTGTTACGTGCACGTACGTATTTAACCACCTTTTTGATTGGACAAATTGTCTCGTCCGGCAAGTGGCCGACACTGAAAAGACGAGAGCTTGATATAAATTTCATCAGAGCGTGGGTGACCATCTTAAACGATAAGTATAAACGCTTCCCTAATTTCTCGATATATTCCTTTATAAAAGAAAAAGAATTTTTCGAAACTTATCAATATGAATTTAATAATTTGTCGACAAACTCTTTTCTATATCTCTATAGTAAAATTCTCAATCGGAATATCTGGCACAGAGTCAAAAAAAATTAGGTCTGATTGATAAAAACTGATAATTTCAAAGATCGATGATAGCCCATGATAAAAAACAGAATAAATAATAATAATAATAATAATAATAATAATAATAATAATAATAATAGAATCAAATAATAAAAGTATTTTTTCGGCGTCCATTTTTAGATTTTAATTAAAATATCTGCGAATAGTTGCATAATAATAAGTCGAGGATTCAAATGCCATAATACCTTGTAAATGTAGTATTAATCGGAAACAAAGTATACAACTACTACTTACCAGTGAAAAGCTGATAAGCTCCAGCAAATATGATGACAAAAAGTGCTAACAGTTTTGCATAAGTAAATACATCCTGCACTCTCGTTGCCCATTTGACGTCCCAGCAATTAATGAATGCCAAGGTGACTGAAACATTAAATAAATATTTTAATTATTATATTATCCCGGGCGTCTATGTACAATAATTTAATTAATATGAATCAGAATAAATATTCATTGTTTTGAAATGGAAAGATGTTATTCTCTTGACAAAAAACTTTTATCATTAAAGATAATTAATGACATAATACTGTAATTCCTTATTAGTCCCCTAAGATCAAAGTTGACCTACTTTTCTGCAATCGAGTAAGAAAATTTTCGTTGATTGAATTGGCTTAATTTCGTATTCCTTGTTCAAAGTTGGAATAGAAAAATACAAATAGAGAGAAATTAACTCAAGTCATATACTTTAAGATTAAATAGTTGATTCTGTCTGACTGTAATCTTTCGTAACTACTGACAATTTCATACCTATTATATTGCAAATTCTCATTTTCTCATTTTTAATAAAAAAAAAGAAAGAAAAGAAAAAAATATCTTTAAAAATGCAAATAAAAAAAGGAAAGTCTAGATGTCAAAAATAGATTAGTTTATTTTTGCAATAAAATTAGGGGACGTTTAACGAACAATTTAATTTTTAAGTGGGCTATATTCTAAAGGGCAATCATGAAGCGACCCTGAATTTAGAATTTAAAAGCACTGATTCACTTCATGAATGGAAAAAATTTAAATACAACAATTCTACTGTTAAGTCACTTCTTTTATGTATATCAAAAGCATAATTTATAAACCATGGAGATTTCTTCGGCCTGATAAGAGTTTAATTATAGGCAAAGAAAAATGAGAGAAAAAAATCGAAAAGTGGAACATTGTATGTGTCTTTTAATTAAATTACGACCCTTGAGTTAATGTTGTCGAGTAATTATGGGTTCGAAGAGAGCAAATAAGAATAGAAATGAGGAACTTGAAGAAGGAGCAAGCCTTGAAAAATAATCGAACAACGTTAAGACTCAGTTATTAACATTAAAGTGTTAAAATTAACTGGCTTCTTAATCAACATACACATAAATCCCGCCAAGATAAATCGAAAAGAACAAAATGGTATTCTCTGGATATTTATTCTCTGGTATTTTTTCTAAGCAGAAAATTAACTTTTTATCATTACATAAAAACACTCGTTACTCAAACAAGCGAAGTTTATTACGTTTTTATATTTCTGTTAAGAGTGATTTCACTATTTATAATAAGTTAATTATTTTTCAATTATAAATTTATTATGGAAAATGGAAATCTACATCAAGTCAAATAATTATAATTATATAACATATCAAACTTTAGTGGCGTCTGAGTGAATAATAAGTTATTGGAAATGTTGGTTCAAATGGCGCGTAACCATAGAAACGTCTTGGTAACTCTCACCAGCCCTGAAAAGATAAAAAGTAATAAATTTGAAAAAATTTTGAAAAAAAAAAAAAAAAACGAACCGCATGACTTGATTGTACAATAAAATGTGCATATCGTATTTTGCAGTCACACAGTAACTGGCATAAGGTCAAGTTCTCTGAGTAGTTATACTTGCAGACATTTCCGCCTTTCTTCATTACCAGAGATCAATTTACATACATAAGCACCTGTGTAATATATTCCATAAGAGGTAAATGGTGACGTTCTGTTTTTGCCTTTTCCAGATCATTGAAGTCTTAGATATTTCATGATTTATGAATCATTTAAATTAGCTCAACATTAAATAATAACTAAAAGATACTATAATAGGCAAAAAGTTTACAATCTCGTCTCATTGTAATCAAATGTAATTTAATAACGTGACAACGGGTGATCGCAAGAGCGCAATAAATTCAACAGAAGTCTTCACAGATAGGAATCAAAGAGGTCGTAGACGATCCTCGATCTTCTGTATTATAGAGAAAGAGAAGACTCGTTGCAAAAAATAAAAAATGTTACTATGTATTACTGAGAAAACAAAGCCAGGGGGAGAAAGAGATGAGGACATGATCGGGAAGGACAATAAAGAAGAGAGAAAGTACTCTGCAAAAACACTGACGAGGTCATCTCACGAGATTCTGTGAGATATTGCATCATTCGACACCCTGCGTGACTTTTTCGTGGAAGAGATCCCCGAGTACTAATGCTGCAGTCACGCCAAGGACTGATGGTCATTTTAACATAGAAGAGTTAACTGTTTTTCGATTCATTGTTGGATCTTAAATTCCCACGTCACTGGGGTCGTGTCGTGTCAACGTACCGATCCTATAGACCGGTTAATGCCAATCAGTACGTAGGTCGCACGAGATACATATATGTGACGCCCTGCTTGAGTGATGCCAACGACTCTCCTCTTATCTAGATGATTCTGAGACCAGCAATTCGACTAGGATTCTATAGGGAATTTAGGATTCAAGGGAAGGGGTAGTTTTAAAGGGGTAGTCTGTTGAATTCTTTACATTATACAAATTTAGGAGAATAAGATATATAAGACGTTGCTTTATTCATGTACGCAAATTGTGCATCCAATTCGATTTATTGAAAATACTGTAAGAGTTTCAACCTATTTTTCATGGGTGGATAAAATAAAGAGCACCATTTACGTACACAATATATTCTTTTAATAATTTCAAAGAAAGTCTAATAACGGAGAATGGATTAAAGCTCGAAGGAGTTGAAAAGTTATATAGTGTCAGAGAGTTATACTGACGTTTATCGACCTGGTTCAATGAACGGTACAAAATCATCGTTATACAAGAAATTGTACATTTTAAGTGTGCCAATTTAAATTAAAGTGATGTTACTATAAATTTATACACTGACAGTCATGCGTCGTCTTATGTACTTTCACAGTTCATTTACTTTATTAATTCAAATTATTATACGTTATTTTTTTTTGATTATTTTCATTAAAGAATAGAATCTAAACTATATAAGAACTGATGAGCCCTATATTTACATATATGAATAATGAATATATCCACCTAAAAATAAAATCTTTCTGAAGGAAGAATTGTGGAAAAAAATGTATTGGGTATAAGAAAATAATGTGCTTCCAATATCCAATTTAAGTATTGAAAAAATGATTACTCACAAATGCAGCATGCAGCTAACATAGCGACAGCTTCTGATGGAGGTTCGCATTCCGGAAACATAGGTTTCAGAACATATTTGCTAAAAGTCAGTGCCACGATTGCCTGACTGCAAGGTCTCACTATCATACACTCGATCCACAATCGAATAAAGGCCATAAATGGCCCAAAAGTTTCCATAATATATGCATAATCTGCTCCTGATTTCCTTATCATACATCCTAATTCGGCATAGCAATAAGCCCCCACCTGAAATTAAGGAAAACTGTAAATTAGTGAATCTGGATGCAATCTGCTCATGCACTCAAAATAAAAATATAAAATGCTTAAATTTTTATAATTTTATTCTTTTTATTCTAGTTTATTCAAACAAAGAACCTTCAAATAAGTTAGATATATTAACGTGTATATTCATTCGTTAAATCTGATGAAAGAAGTGTTTTAAACAAACAAACAGTTCTTGATTCCAGTAACTTCAATAAATTCGCAGTAGATGGTACCAAAATTTTTAATACTTTATGTTCTGCTAATTTAAATAATGAAATCCATTAAAAAATTTCATCCCGATGGTGATTATGAATGTCTATCAATTAAAGATCATTTTATTCGAACCATCTCTGATTAAATGAAAAATAAATTTATCTCGCGTATTTCATTCTTTGAATATTTGCCTAAGAGGCACCCCACGAATTAAGATTTTTCTCTTGCGTCGCAAGTATACTTTGAACTTTTTGAAAACTTTTTGATGAGATTTCATAATTTTTTAAAGTTTGGTACATTATCAACTACTGATATAGACATTTATAGATAGATAATATAGCAGATAGCTTTATAATTTATAATATAAATATTTATCTTTTTCTTTTTGATTCTGACAGATATATATTTTATATTTTATTTTTATTTTCTTATCAGATGTAATTAAGATTTTATAAAAACTTTCAGTTTTATAGAAATAACAGTGACATGATATATAAATTTTAAAAACTAAATAAATAGTACATCTGTTTCACGTTATAAAAAATATCAGTTATTAGATTGTTTTCAAAATTAACTACATTTACACGAGTATGGATGTTTAATTGTAGTTTGGATTTCCAAAAAACTTATTACACTTGATTAATTAATTTCTTCGGTGTGAAGAAAACAATTTTAAATATTATCTATTATTAAAAATAAAGTATTCTTTGATTCGAAGAAAGATATCTACCATGGAAAAGAGTCCCGAGGCCGTCCAAACTAGTAAACTTGCGTTGACACTTCCAGTATTCTCCAGGACACCTTTTGGGCTGACAAATATACCAGAACCAATAATTGATCCAACGATGACTGTGACACCATTTAGAAGGGACATTTTTGCCTCTAATTTTATCTCGTCACCACCTTCAGCACTTAATGGCAATGGGTCATAAGGACCCTTTTCCCCATCCTTTATACTCCCCTTTATGCTTCCCGATTTCGACATTTTCCCTGAAATAAAGAAAAAATATTTTTCAATAATACATAATTTAATAATAAATAAAATAATAAATAATAATAAATAAATAAATAAAATTAAAGTTAAGTAAACATAAAACAGACTCTTAAGTATTCATGTTTATTATCGCGTTAGCTTTTTAAAAACACTATAATAGCATCCTGCACCCACACTACGTATATAGGTTTTGACCCGTTACTTTTATCTTCACCCAACTGCTTCTGGCCTTATTTTCTTGAATAATGCATTTTTCCCTAAGCAAGGCCAGACACCACTCTTGGATTTTATCATGTAACGAATCACGATTTTATATACGTGCAGTTCAAGCGAAGGAGATCAATTTAACTTGAGACTCTGTTGAGAGAAAAAGTCTTCGCCATTAGTATAGTGTAATAACTCGAGCACGAAACTTGTAGTGCTCGAAAGTACTTTAAAGAGTACCTGTCTCCATTTCATTCCACACACGATAAGATAAAAATGTCCATTTTAACATATAAACACATTTTTCAATGTGTAAAAAAATACTAAAAAAGAAAACACGAAATAAAGTGATCTATTAGTAGTTGTGTAAATTAATGAATTAATACAATGCTAATGACAAAATTGAAAACAACTTTCGCGTTATACTTGCTTTAAAAGAGAATAAATTATTTCTTATCAGATCCCATTTAACTGATGCATTCTAGAATATCACGCTTATACACTTGTTAACAAAGAGTAAATCCGTGATTAAACATATGCAACAGTTATTACCTTCAAAAATAGAAAACTCCAGCAAATCAATAATTGCACGTAAGAAAATATCATGTTAGTAGGATAAGACATCAAATTGTATCAACGAGAACAGATTTTAACCCTAATTACCAATTTGTCAGTGATTAATATTAATTGATCTCGCGTTTGGTTGGTAAAGCTATTCTTGGAAACTACGGGAGGCTTATATTGGCAGATAAATTTATTCGTCTTATTTTGAAACTTTGGTCCCTCTGATTATACGGACTTGAAAATAAAAGTGAGTATTTGTTATATATTCTATAATATATTTGTCATATATTTGCCTATTTCCATAGGTAAAGTATTTATAAATAATTATAGGGTATGATTTCAGTATTTTGTTGCTTAACTTACATATTTTGTCATGCTGAAGGTGTGATCAGCTCGTGGACCAATGAAATGATCAAGAAACGTTCACACCTTCCTTACATGTTGCATATTCAGATTCTTATCATTCTTTAGAAAGAACATAATCATGCATATATATTAAACTACAAAACTTGTTCTTTTGATTAAATGCAGAGACTTTAAGAGGAACTTGTTTGCAAATCACTCTTCAGTGAAGTCACTCATAAACATGGTTCCTTTTTCCTTAAAATATGTCTTTATCTTTTCACTTGATTCTCGATTTTACTCATTCAGTAAAAAAATAGTTGGCCCTACTACTGATTTTCATAAGAATGCGAAGGTATAAAAAATCTTAAATTCAGGTATATAAAATAAAATGTCACTCTATACCTTTCCAAAATATTTGTGTTTCAAAATTCTCAACACTAGTTCAGAAATCTGATTATTTGAGACAATTTTGCGTTCACTCTTTGATTTATTACTTACTATCTTTTTGATTTACTGCGTAAAACCTTCTTCATGACTAATTAAGGACAGACCTAGTTTTAAGATGATACTGCATCTATAATCTAACGTGGTTATAAAGTTAATTTTACTTTTGAGATAAAAATACTTCTTTGAACTGGTAAAATATGATCTAATAAAAATTCTGATTTTTAAAATTAATTGTTGGAATATACAAATTTATCAGATTAACACTTCTCACTACTTATAGATATAATATATCTCATTATTGTTTAATATTTCATATTGTCTTCTTGGTTCTGTATATGTTATGTCTATGAATCCTTCAGTGAGGACCCTATGCGTCAAGTTAGTTAGTCGCTCGTTGCTCTCTAATGAGTTAAGACGTTAATTGAAATAAAAATCTTTCAAGTAGTTCAGCTAAAAAAAAGACATCATTATTTAATAAATCAGTACCTAAACTTTACCCAATATATCCTAATAAAAATTCCGATATCCCCTAATTGTGTATATCTATTTTTATTGTCAGGTGTACAGATTTACTCACAAAAACCCTCGATAATTAAAAGTCTCATTATGCACATTACATCATAAATTATATGCGTAAATAAAAAAGTTAATAAGTATAAAAAATGTCTGCGATGCACGTATAATTAGATTACCATATCACGTATCGACTGTTTATCGTTTCAGGAATTTTGTTAAACAATGTTCAACATGAACATTTAAAGATTTTCATATACATTAAAAAAAAGAAATTTAAAAAAACGATATTTTAAAATTTGATTTAATGTAAAATTATCGCTATAAGAAAATGGATTACATTATTTCAAGATTACGATTTATATAAACGTACTTTTAAAAATGTGTCCAAACTTTCTCTTCGAGAAAAACAATTGTAAGAAAGACTTCTTGAAATATACCGGGTGATTGAGAAACAGAAATTTTCTATTCATTCTACAAATTTTTAAAGTATAAATTTTCTATGACGAAGAGTTTAAAGAAATATTAAAACTGTGAAAAAGAGTAATGACCAATAAAATCCCAGTGGGCAAAAAATTTAAATAAGTTTCTAGAACGTTCTAAAAACGTTCTAAAAACGTCCTATGTCAGGCCAAAAAACGTTCAATGTCCCAAAGACATTTTTAGGACGTATTTGGAACATTGGACGTTTTTTGACCTGACATAGGACGTTTTTAGGACGTTTTTAGGATGTTCTAAAAATTTCTTTAAATTTTTTGCCCACTGGGATGTAAAAAGAGTTTAGAAGATAATAATTGAAACAAATGCAGCAGAATAATTGCCCTGTGAATCGGCGATGTTAATTAACTGCTTTTACACTTGGACACTGATTATCAATGCAGAACAAATTGAAGTTCTATCGCACAAGGGTATAGAAAGAGACTCAAATATACAATTTCTGGATGAGAAATATCTTACGCCACAATAGACGATAAACATGCATTGATGAGTACACATGTTTGTTCTTCCTACCACTAACTTAATATAATGAAAAAATAATTTTTATGAAATGTGTTTACACAAATTTACTCAGATAATTTACAGCAGAAGAAGAATGATAATTTTCTAGGCAAGAAGGTTATTGATTAAAAGTTATAATCTCTTAATTATTTTTGTTTCACTTATCTTAAGCACAGGAACTGAAACAATTATTTATTTCAATTTTGCACCCATCAGCACACTCATATATATGATTAAAAATTGTACAAAGTTGATTTAATTGGTGCATTATTATTATTATCACAAACATTTCATAAGTATCTTTATCATTCACATATATATCTATGCAGTATGTATACCTATAGAAAAGTGATATAAAAATTCCAGTAAAGTGAAGTACGTAGAAGGTTAATAAACTTCTCGTCCTTGTAATACATAAATACATAGATAAAATTTCACTTTCCATGTTAAATGGAAAGTGAAATATTAAATTGGCTCAAATATTATTGGCTCTTTAAGCACCCTCTTTTCGATAAACGGGGAGCATAAATCCCATATCAACAGCTCATTCACAATGGCATGTGATAAAAAATGTTTAAAGCAGTCGGTCATGAGATGTGCAATTTAACTCTTTTTTCTCATATATACACGGAGAAAATGTGTTCGGTAGCCGTTCAAGTAAATATGGTAAAAGTTGGATATAGTGGCTTTTCAGCGATCTGTAATATTTAGTTCTAGAACCTCTACGATCTGTTCGGTAACGATTACCGAAGTCGACGAGTGTCTACCGGACTTCGATAATCGTTACCGAACAGATCGTAGAGGTTCTAGAAATAAATATTACAGATCGCTGAAAAGCCACTATCCAACTTTTATCATATTTACTTGAACGGTTACCGAGCACATTTTCTCCGTGTATGTAGTAGCTTAATCCATCGATGGAAGACAATTTCCAGAAGGTATGTTGGTTTAATTCGTAGAATTAATTGTATATCAAAAAGTAATCGTTATATTCTATAGAATATAACGATTACTTTATAATAATATATAAAATAATAATACATATAAAATAATAATAATAATAATAATAATATATATATATATATATATTATCATACTGTTCTTATAAGAACAGTATACTGTATACATATATGTGTGTGGGCAAGTGACGCAATTGTTTATATGATAGTCGAGCGCCTAAAGTCTTTATATTGTCACAAAGGGTGTTGGTGAAAATGAGTTAATCATAAGTTTAGATAGTCAAAAATATGTGCAATAATATAAGAAAATATTGAAAATTTCAAATGAAAATTTATGCAAACAAAAATTGTTGAAAAAAATCTGCCCGCTTCGCGGGCACATTCTCATCGCGCGCTTCGCGCGCGGCTCGCTTCGCTCGCAAAAATGAGCGCGCCTACGGCGCGCGGGGGGTCGAATATGGTTCGATCGTCGCGCTTCGCGCTCCGATATATATACACGTCGCGCTTCGCGCTCCGTGTTGCGCGCTTCGCGCGCTTGTGCCCTTAGTGAAGCTTGCGCTTTACAGGACGCTTAAAGATATATGTTTTTTTTTTAATTTAATTAAATTACATAATTTATATTTTTATATTTTAATTTATTTTTGTATATTTGTAATTTATATTTTTAAAAATTTAATTAAATTAAATTAAATTACAGCTTTGAATGCAAAATTTAACTAATTTACTTAAGGTTCTATCGACCTTAAGGAGCACATTCTCATCAGGGCACTCGCGCTTCGCGCTCGATATTTGATTTAAAGCTCGCGCTCCGCGCTCGGCTCTGTTTAACAATATTTTTCACGATTTAAACGAAAACTACTCATCCTATTGAAAAATGGCCAAAGGAGAACTTGTAGATCTTTTTAAGGCGAATAATTATATTTCTTATCATTTTCTCTGCATCTCGCGTTTTTTGGCTCAAAATTTGAATTTTCGATTTTTTAAGGAAATTCAAAAAGTTGTTATGCGGATCTTATAGGGCGTTCAAAAATAAACATTTTTCATCTTTAGACTTTTTTTCATATCGTGCGTTGTTTGGCTTCTAATTTAAGTTTTCTTTCATTTTTTTGGATTTTCAAAATGTTATAAGTCTTTCAATTTTTTTTTTATCCAAAAAAGTCATTAAGAAAAATTGTTCGACTTTTTGAGTACTACGAACGTGCGTCATTAGAATTTTTAGAAAAAAAAAAAGTGGTTTCAAAATTTTTCAAAATGCTCCCACTTTTTGAATTTTTATCCAAAATGGCTGGCCAACGAACTTGACCTTCATTTTAGGACACTTAAAGAGTATACCAAAGGACAATCCAATCTGTCAATTCTTTCGAAAGTTATCGTGCTCACAAACTAAATATACAGACACACAGACAGACAGACAGACAGACAGACAGACACATTCGTAAAAACATGTTTTTCGGGTTCAGGGGGTCCCAAAACGTGGACATTTAACAAAAACTGGGGGGGGGAAATTTTGCACAAATCTAATACCTTCTCTGATGAGAATGTAAAAAGGTGTTTGAAAGCAGGCTACCCCCTTAAAGTATAACCTTTGTTTCATTTCCACAGCCTATTTCCAATAAGGTAAACTCTGGTTTTTCATTAAAGTCACTAAAAAATGAATTTTTCCTAAGAATTAAAAGTTGCAACCCCTGTTTTAGAATTAGAGTCGGGTTACCCACTTGGGATTCGTTGCCCTCTGATTTACACAAAGCAGAGAAACTTCTTAACTACGGCTGGCATTTATACTGCTTCAGTCAGTCACACATTCATGTGATGTAACTCTGCATGTATATATATGGACCATATACATACATGCATTCACTTCATCAGAATTGGAAATTGATGCCTGTGGCTGTGCCTGTGTATTCTGAAAGAGGCTTTATTCAACCCCCTAAGCTAGAATTTTGTTCACATGTACGGCGGGATCAACCCTCGAAAATATAATGAGAAATCAGCGTCGTAGTTCTCTTTAAAGACTCTTGCGACGCTTTCAGAGTTCGAAACTCATGCGTTAAGGGGTCCCGCATGCAACTCACACTCTTCAGCCTTTGAATCATTTTTTTTTTACTTTTTTATTACTTTTTGTATTTTACCCGGATCGTTCACCTTAATAACAGAATAGGTGTAATAGAAACTTCAACCTTGAAAAAACTTGTTTCCCAACCGTCACTTTTAGTAATAAAAAATAATCTGGATCAAAATTATTTCTCAAAAAGAAATTATTTTTTTGGGAAAAATAATTATCATGCCCTTTATTTACCCAGTTAATAATAGTTTCATAGTAAAGCTAAATTTTAATTCAATAAACCTAAATGGAAAATCGCTTTTAATTTTTTTAAATCCTTTTTGCGTGCTGTATATAAAAAAGATGCGTATTGTTATTGAAAATTATGAAAAAATGTTTATCTAGCGCTTGATAAAGTTCTATTTTTAAACCTAGGGCACAGTTTTGATCGACCTTAACTACGAAAGTTCACCGAAAATTGCATCACGTTACACGTTTTTATCGATCTTATGATGCCTTTAGTCATTACGTCACAATGGATTGGTATGCGTTTCAAATATTTTGATCCGAAAACTAGTATAAAGAGTATTCTAGATTTGTACAAAAAATTTTACAGAAACTTTTTAAATTTTTATATACGATTTTTAAGATAACTTCATATGTTTTTTAGAATTATTACCAAATGTTTCGTATATATATTAATTTTAAATGATATTTAGAAATAAGCTAAAAACAATGACTGGATTTTAATAAATTAGAATTTGCAAAGGAAGAATAGGAAATTCAGAACTCAAAATATCAGTTACGCGAAAAAGAGTTTTCGAAATTTTCAATGTAGTCAGGTTGAAACAAACCCTGTTTTATACCCAGAAGCTATAGACGCGTTGCTTGGGAAAATCAATAGACCACGTGGGTCGACGTTCGCTTTTTGCGAACTCCATTTTCATGCAATGCCCAGCAAATTTTATGGGGCACATAAAAATTCAAAATCTAATTCCCATATCAAATCCCAAATCCCATATCAATCCCAGAATCAAATACTCATAATTAAAATTAAAATTGAATTAAAATCGTGACCAAAATATGAAATAACTCCAAGATGATTCGTATCTCCCGAAAAAATGGCTATTTCATCACATCTTCTGAATTTAATAACATAAAATTATAACAGAATAAAAATTATCATTGCATTTTAAAAAGTACTTTTTATTTATCCCAAGGCTTATTTCCTACTAAGAATTGATTTTTCATTCATAAAAAGGTCGTGCTTGCATTAATGATTTTTTCCTTATTTTTTTTTTTTATTTCCTTCAAGTTTTTTAAAGTTTGACTTTAATTTTCGGTTCCTGTAATATTTTACATGACTTTAACGAAATTAGGCTGCTTTAATAAATTTAAGGTGAAAAAAACTATTTTTCAAAATTTCTTTAGTTCTAATACATCTCAAATACTTTTTTTTATTTCCCTGGATTTTTGAATGAGACTCACCTAAATTACTATTCAAATTTTTGAGAGGGAGTAGCTAAAATTCCGTGTCAGTCTCACTGATAAAAAAAAATGTAGGCGCACTGGTCACTGATATTTAAAATGTCATGACGACGCGGGAAAAATGGTTATGGTGGAAGTAAATAAAATAAATAAAAATATATTTTGGGAGAATGTGTCACGCGTACCGGTAACGTACGGCAACCACCAGTCGCGCGGTCGGTGGTTCGAGTCTGAATGACTATGCTTCCTGTGCTTCCTCATCTGCTCTCTCTCTCTCTCTCTCTCTCTCTCTCTCTCTCTCTCTCTAAAATTGGCTCTCTCTTTTACGCGAGCGCTCTCTCACTCTCTCACTCTCCCAATCCCATTTTGTATCCCTCTTTTAATCTAGGAATACCCACAGTCTCTCCCTTTCTTAAGGATCGGCTCTATCATGATCAATGCCCCTGATAATATATTGTAAACCTTAATATTTAATCTTTTTGTCAAGCAAACTTGAAAAAAAAAGTATTTTCGAAAAAATTTTCCTGACAAAATAGAATTTTCAATTTTTCATCCATTTCCATACCATTTGCGGAAAAGTTCTATGAAAATTTTATTAGAGAATCCAATTTCATCGAGTTTTGGACTCGACTGATAATGTTTCGAGCTTTCGTTTTTAATAAAAAAAATTCTCAGTATGCAACTCTTATCAGTGAAAGCCACTCCATATGAAATTTGATAAAAAAAAAACCTACGCCAATTAAATTCACAATCAAAAATTGCACTTAGAAACTATTCTGGAATTTATAGATTTGAATATCTATGAAACTATGAAAATTTAGATGATACTATAAAAACACCATGAAGAAAATACATATATTACGGAAATATCGTGTAAAACACAAACGATACACGTGTTGTTTGAGAAAAATTACTACGTATTTACATACATTGTGTGATAATAAACCTGCACAAGCAGCTGTGTATACTACAGCTTATGAGACTAATTAATGAATGAATATTGTTATCCTAACATCTGAGTCAATATTGAGATAAAAATACACTTTTAAGTTTTACATATATTAAAATGCTTCTCAGTTTCCCTTTTCCTTTATTTTTAGAAAGACTTTCCCTTACTGGGAGGTAATTTTACAAATTATTTTATAAATTATTTACAATTGAAAAACGGAAGATGCGGTGATAAATCATTAATGAAATTCCTTGAAAATATAATTTTCCTTCATTTTTCATCTGCAATTTTAGTGCCACCTTGCCTTGTGTCATTAATGAAAATTTTAATACATAGTCTTATAATTTGCAGACCCACTTTAGATGTTCTTTGACATAAGCCACGCATACGCATTCATATTATATATTTCAGTAACAATTAATAGTTCGCAAAATTCTTGAAAAAAGTATATGCATTAAAAAAAATTTCTAATATACATTTCAATACACGTGCGGTGAGATAAACATTGACGCATGTAAAAGAAACTTTTATTACTTTACTAAATGTCATCATTAATTATCATTTGTTTCAAATTAAAGTAGTATAAATTGTGATCTTTGACAAAATTGGTTTAAAGGAAACGATAAATAGACATTGATAAAAATATGTTACAAGAGCACCCAAGGAAGGAGGCATAAATTAAAAGTCGACGTTTCGATGAATAAAATTAACGTCTTTTATTATCTAAAGCAACGGCACTTTTTACAGAAATTAAATTTTTAATGATTCTTTATATTTTATTTTAAATTCAATTCATAAGCTTGATATCAATAAATTTTAACACTTTGAAGTCTTTGAAGTTAGATTTTGAATTCTTCCTTTTATGCAAAAAGCATCGAAATTAAATATTTTTTTGCTCTATACGCAGTCTTATATTTGAAAAAAGATTAACTCTATACAGAGCGAAAAAAATATTTATGTATAAATAAAATTATAAATTGAGTAAAATGGAGAATGGGATTTTGATCTTAACACTTGGGTTCAACGCTCTTAAACGAATTGTACGATTTAAACATCATTTTATGTGGAACGCTGCCAATGATTTTATGATACAATACAATAATTATTGCAGGAGTGACTCGATAAGGGTTGAATTATAGACAGAATGCAAATTTTGATGAAATCGTGATTTTTGAAAAAACTGAAAAAAACTTTATCCTCCCATTCAGTGAGGAATTCCAAGGTCAGACTTCGACATTTTACAATCATTTACAATTACGTTTTACAATTTCCATGCTCCAGATTAAAGGTGGTGCGCGCAATGCGTGGGACGCCCTTGAATGGCGTCATAGAATCAATACTAGTGGAGGCTGGATCCACCTATGTCATCAATGACACTCCAGATAGTCTCAGATAGCCTTGAGTCTTTGGAACCAGAGATCGTGTAAAATCAGAAAAATAAAAATTCTAATGTAAACGACCGCTAAGAACGAAATGCCAGCCGATAGCACAAAAGATGTAATTCCACATTCACTTCTTATACACATTCTCACCTTTTTCCCTTAAACTTATATAGAAAAAATGTCAAATTTATCGCTAAATTTCAAAATCGTTCGTATTATATAAAAATATCTATTTTTAATGTGAATCTTTAAAAATTGAATAATTTCAAATTGAAAGTCTTGGCTGAACAGAACTGCAGAAGATTCTTGAAAGTTTAAGGGCGTTGAACCAAGTTTAAGCTCAAAAATTCCATTCTACATTTTACTCAACGAAAATTATAAATAAATATTTTTTCGCTCTGCAGCGCTAATCTTTTTTCAAATATAAGACAGAGCGAAAAAATATTTAATTTCGATACTTTTTGCATAAAATGTATTTTATCGCTCTGTAAGCATAATTCTAGTTAAAAATTAATTAATTCTACAGAGGGAAAAAATTCCAAATTTAATATTTGTTGAGTAAAATGAAGAAATCGAATTTTTAGATTAGAACTTGGCTCCAACACCCTTATTAAGTTCTGTGAATTAATAAGTTCTTTTATATTGTTTCAATAATTCTAAAATTATACGATAAGAAGGAAAAATGTGTAATTTGAATTTTTAATATAAATTCTTGCGAATTGATTCTTATGTAGTTGAGTCTTAGGTATCTCGTGGAACCCTCCGGTTATGTTTACATATAATTACTACTTTGTGTGAGGAGTTATATGTATGCGTAAAGTGGGAGTCTTAAGTAAACATTCACGAGACCAATCTACCGTATCAACAGGAGACAGCAAATCAACGACTGTCGACGAGACGGACTATAACAACAGCCATTAATGCTGTTGCGATTATTAATTATCTTGAGAGCAATTTTCTAATTTGCGGCTAAGGTTGCACGATCCAATCAAGCACTCTCAATAATTGCACGTGCTTATGTATAATTGTATATGTATATTGCTCATTTTTCTAAGTACTTTATAACAAAAGAAAAAAATTTCATCGAAAAAATCTTTGCGATTATTGATAAGTACCTATTAAGAGTTTCATCCCAACGATGCAAAAACTCACCTATGTAATTACGAGAAAGAGAAGAAAAGAGTTTTATTGAATTATTTAAATATTACAAACTGTTAAATTATAACAATCAGGAAATAAAAAGTAAAGTTATACACAAATTGTAGGTTTCGGTCACTTTTCATGAACTAATTTAATACTTATAAAAGTTAATAGCGAGTTTTAGTTGTAAACATTTTTATATTTATGTGTTTTAAATCTCATAGTTGATTATTATTATGTCGTTTTCCAATCTTCATTAAATTAGTAATTTTCCTCTATATCCAATAGATGTAAATATTTACGTGTAAAATTAGTCGCCGACTATTTTTTTGGTAAAATTATTACAATTTTATTATTAGATTATTATTTTTTATTCATTCTCTGTCATTAATATCTCATCTTAAATCTGTCTCTTATCTAATCTAGAAATCCTATAGACTTATGTAAAAAGTAAGAACTAAAAATTTTTACAAACGAAGCAATCAACTTCGTCTTCTGCAAAAAATTAAACTTTACTCTTATATAATCTTTCAATCATTGCAAATCTAAGTTAAATCTATTCTCCTCTTCAAAGATCTTTTGAGGTCTTAAAAATTCGTAATTTCCTATTATTTAAAAATTAAAGTAATTACACTCGCCGCTTGATTCATTATGCACTAAAAGAAGGCACTAGTGAATTTTTTAATCTTTATGTTCTTTTTAAGATATTTCAAAACCCTCTATTAGGGTAGATTTTTAAATTCGTTAATTTTTGCAAGAATTTGATTTTTGAAAATATTGAATATTTGATCATTTTAATGACAAAATGTTTTCCATTTGCTAAAATTTTACTGGCTCTTAACAACAACGTAATACTTTTACAAAAACAGGACTCCGATAAAAAAGCTTCGTTTTCATTTTAAAATTCGTATTGAGTTACGAATATGAATATCTTAGCAACAGCGCTTCCAACAAAAACTGTGTTATGATAGATTTCCATGCTGAGGTCAAGTTCGATTTCTTGAGGTCCTTGTATTGGTTTTATTAAAGCTAGGACTACTTGTGATGGAGCAGGTCTTCGCATAACGAAACAGGATTCCGTTGCTCGAACTACACCAGGAGGGGCTTTAGCTTCGATGAAAGACATGCTAAATTGTAAAGTAGATCCTGGCAAATGAGTTCCTCTCATCGTGAAAAGTTCTAGTTGGCCACTTCTTGGCATTGGTAAATTGCTCACGAATGTTATGAAGTTGTAGGAATAATGAGATGGCTGACGCATACATGCCAGGTCTGATATTTGACAATATCGAGATGCTTTCACACATCGACTGAAAATAAATTTTGTTCAATTATTATAAATGAAATGTACATTTTTTTCAATGAAGATTAAAATTAAAAATTCGGAATTACTTCTTTTTATCAGTATCTAAATAGTAACCCGAGGGACAATCAATGATGTTACACCGGAATCCACCTCGAGTATTTTGGCACATTTCATTCGAGTTGGTACAGACTTGGCCCATGGAGCACTCATCAATATCTTTAAAACAAAGAGATACAATTAATAAGCATATATTATAATTATTTTCTATTTAATTTACCTGATTTCTAATATTGAGAATATTATTTTCTCACCTTGACAAGTGCGTCCATCCGTTCCTAGTCTATATCCTTCAGGACATCTGCAACTATAGCTTCCTGGGGTGTTGTCACACATACCAATGCAAAGATTATTATCCTTGAATTCAGTGCACTCATCAATATCTGAACAGGACCTGTTGTCTGAGTTCAGTCTGTATCCAGGCTCGCAACCACATCTGTAACTTCCCCAAGTGTTTGAGCACATGTGTTGACATATTCCTGGCATAGATTCACACTCGTCAATATCTTGACACATGCCACCAGCTCCGACAGAATTTTTGAAACCTGGCTCGCACGTGCAACGAAAAGAACCCACTGTGTTCTCGCAGTGACCTCCAGGACCACAAATCTTTCCATTGTAGAGACTACACTCGTCGATATCGACACAATTCTCATTGGGTCCGACAGAATGCCCTGAATAATTTAAATTCGAATTTTAATATTAAGGGAGAAAAAATTAACAAGAATCAAGAAAAGGAAAAGCCTTAATTCAGTTCTAATTCAATGGAGTTTCAGTTCAACTTTATAAGTGCATTTACAGGAAGTTAGAATTTAGAAATCAAACCATTTATTCTCAAAGAGTTTAAAGTTGATATAGCTAAAAATTACAAGAAAAAAATTTAGAAGCTGTTTTTGCATTACCTGGAGGACACACACATACGTAGCCTCCCTGTCTGTTCTCGCAAGTTTGTCCCGTGCCGCATTCGTGAATTCCTTCAGCACACTCGTCAACATCCACACAATATCTTCCAGACGTAGGATCCGGTTTATATCCAGGACCACACATCACTCTCGGTTCACACCTGTATGACCCCATGGTATTAATACACTTCTGCATGTTGCGTCTCTCGCAAGGATTCGGTGAAATTTGGCACTCGTCAATATCAACGCACTGTCCACTTCTTCCTACCTCGTAACCATATGGACACTGAATCCTAGGCCTGTAAATATAACATTTATAAAACAGAAATTAACGTTTGTTTGTTTGTTTTTTTTTTTTTTCTAGATAAACCAACCTCGTTTCAGAAGGATTTTTCGTAGTCTGTGGAACATACGGCGTCGTTCTCAAGCTCGTGCTTCTTTCAGTAGTAGACCAAGCAGTTGTGGGTCTCGTTGTTGCTCTAGGAGTCGTCATTCTCGTAGTAGGCCTCGTAGTCGTAGTGAGTCTCATAGTCGTAGTAATTGTCTCAGTCGTAATAATCGGAGTCGTATACCTTGTAGTATACCTAGTAGTGTACCTAGGAGTTGTTCTCCTCGTAGTAGGTCTTACAGTCGTGGTGTAATTTCCCTTGATCTTGTAACATCTAAAAGATCCCAAGGTATTCCTACAAAAATATCCATCGACGCAATTGTGCGTTCCAAGAGCGCATTCGTCATCGTCCTCGCAAATCTCAGTCGCAGCATTAAGAGTATATCCCGTTCCACATGACAAAAATCTCACACAGGTGAAGCTTCCTAGTGTGTTATCACATCTTTGAGTCGGAAGACAATTATCAATGTGAAGTTGACACTCGTTGATATCTACACAAGCTTGGGTGAAATTTTCTCTACGAAATCCAGTTTTACAATTGCAGTCAAAACTTCCCACTCTGTTTACACAGTTTTCGTTACTGCTGCAAGCATCCTCAATTTCCTTACATTCGTCTATATCAACACAACCCTGGTTTCTCACGTATCTGAGAATTTAATATGAAAATTCTTAATTTCGGCTTAAGAAGTTTAAAAGAAAAAGATTGGAAAAACAAACCTAGTGTTTCAGTAGATAAGAAGATAATTAAATACCTCATTCCATCAGCACAAGGTTTTGTTAGAGCCGCAGTTACAGAAGAAGTCAGGGGAGGAGCCGTTCTTCTCGTAATTGGTGTAGGATGTCTTGCACAACTATATCCTCCAGGTTGATTATAACAAACTTCATGTCCGCAAGAATGAGTTCCTTCAATACATTCGTCCACATCTATCATAGAAAGATAAAAACAAAAAATGAAATTTTAATACTTAACTATCTAATCATATATTTATTTTCCTCGTTTCGGATCTGATTTCCGTAAAAACAGACAAAATCTTTTAATTACAATTGATCTTTTGTAGTATCAATCACTAAAACACATAAAGTAAATATCTGTAAATGTTTCTGGGTAAAAGCTACTCGTGCAAAAAAAAAAGTTCCAAGCGATCGGTAAGGGCAAAAATCGCAAAGAGGGAAGCAATGATGATTTTGAAACGTGCAAATGTCTGCTATGGTTTCATGCGATTGGCAATGCGACGTGGCACGACGATTGAGACATCAGCAGAAATTATTCTTCTTGGTTTCCTTAAAAAAAGATTCCATTAACTGAGAATGGATTTCGTTTTTAAAATAAATTGCAAATAAATACTCACCAGAGCATCTTCTCCAAATTGGATGATATCGATAACCTTGAGGACAAGCTGGTTTTCTCTGTAAAGATTTTGGTGGAGGTGGAGGTCTCTCACATCTGAAAATCCCAAGAATCTTAATTAAATTCGGTTTCAAAAGTATTTTTATTTAAATATTTAAATACCTAAAGAATTGGTAAAGATTGCAGTACCTGTAACCACCAAGAAGATTGACACATCTCTCAGATAGTCGTCTATCACATTTATACGTTCCAATTCTACACTCATCAATATCTTCACACTGACGAGTGTACAGAGAATATTCGTAACCATGTGAACAAGAAGGCAAGTGAGTTACGCACTCGTAAGAACCTTCTTTATTAACACAGTAACGATGAAGTTCCACGTCACAAGAATGTAAATTCTCGAGACACTCGTCAATATCCAGACAACTTCCGTTGAAAATTCGTCTGAAACCTCGACCACAGGGTGGTGCGATGTTGCAAATATAGGAACCATTCGTATTTTCACATATTTGAGTTCCCTGCAAAATTAAAAATAGCATTAGACTATTAGAGACATTAAAAACGATCAAAAACATTTTTTAATTTTATCAGAGAAAGTAGAACAAAGACGAACTTGTTTGCAATTATGCCGACCAAGAAGACACTCATCAACATCCCTGCAGCCTTTAATACTTGGATCAAAATACCAGCCGGTGGTGCATAATGGGAAACAATCAAAACTCCCAATTGTGTTTACACATCGTTCATGATCTCGACATCCAGGACCTTCTAGACACTCGTCAATATCGACACAATCTTCTTCTCCGTTATCTTGTTTAAATCCCCTTTCGCAAGTTCTGAGTCTAAATTTTCGAGATGTGGTCCTTTCTCTAGATTCGCAAATATAGGAACCGTTGGTATTGACACAACGGTGAGTGCGTTCAAAACAAGAATGCAGACCTAGGAAACATTCGTCTACATCGCGACAGGTTTCATTTTGAAATACAAATCCTTGAGGACAGGATGAAATGCAATCGTAGCTTCCGATTAGATTCCGACATCTTTCTCCTATTCCACAGGCTGTCCAGCTAACGCATTCATCAATATCTAAGAGAAATCATAAAACTGATTTTAAAATCTGAGATGTGAAAAAATGTTTTTAGATTTTAAAAGCATCAGAATCAAATATTTTTTACCTTCACACTTCTTGGATTTGTCACTGAAGGAAAATCCTAGAGGACAGATGTCGTTATCACCAAATTCAAAATCACCAGTCTTGTTTTCATTCATTATTTTCAATTCTTTTTCTGTTTCATTTCCTTTCTCTACTTTATTCACCTGAAGACTTGCTTCCGAAGTAGGTTCTTGAATAAAACTCTCGCATCTGTAACTTCCAACATCGTTTACACATTTCTCTTTTGGTTCACAAGAATGAGTATTCTCTGTACATTCGTCGATATCCAGACAAAATTCTTCATTTAAGGAGGGTTTGTATCCAGGAGAACAAACATTTTCATGTTTAGGATTTAATTCTTGTTGAGGATTTTCAGAAATTGTGGATCTTTCGTGTACTTCTCTTGAATTTATGCACTCGAAACTACCAATCGTATTCAGGCAAAGTAATTCTGGGTTAGAACAAGAATCCATTGATTCAATGCATTCATCAATATCTGGAAATGAAAATTAAAGTAGAAAAGGATAATTAATTTTTTAGAGTCTTTCGAGATATGAAATTGTTAATAAGGGAAATAAACAGGAATAAATAGAGGATGGATGTTAATTTATTCTTTAATTACTTACATGCTTCGAGTTCAGACTTGCATGCTGCAATATTTATGGGATTTTCTTTCAAGCCGGACAACTGCTAAAGAAGAACTGAAGTTTCTCACATACCCATGCAAAAAGATCAGCTTAACGTAACATTTGGGCAAAGACTTTCTTTTTTCTCTAGGTCTTGAAGTATTTTTAAATATCATTCCAGTCCTTAATTGCTTTTATTAGAGTTAGTTTTCAGTTTGGAAAAATTATTACGAAGGCATATACTGACAAAATGAGAAAAATGTTGCATCAGGTTTCTATTATATAGAAATATTAGTCACGAATTGAATATTATTATGATACGTTCTTTAAAAAGTAGTAAATATTTGTTAAAGTATCTCAAATAATAAAATTGCACTTACCAACACAAGAACTCAAATTAGCACTGAAAACGAAACCTTTTTGACATATAGTTTCACAATCGTAACTTCCCTCGATATTTTTGCATAGTTCTACGTCCGGCATACAATTGTGAAATCCTTCAGCACATTCGTCGATATCTAAATGACAGAGAAAAATAAAAAATTATTAGGGAATTATTTGTTGGAAAATTGAAGAAATCTGAACAAACATTTTAATACCTGTGCACTTGCCGATCACAGATTGGAATTTGAATCCTGAAGGGCAATCTGTAGGATTCTGTGATTTGTGGCAAATAAAACTGCCTTGCATATTAACGCAAATATGACCTTCTTCAGAGCAAACGCCCGAAATTTCAACGCATTCATCTATGTCTGAAAATTCACAATTTAAATCTAAAGGCTTTTAAAGTTGACGAATTTTCAATTGAAATCTTAAATATTTAGGATTCAATATTTTTTAAAAATTGACTTTTTTAAGATTCGAATATTTAAGATATTTTTAATTTAAACGCTATAAAACTTGGATGATTTGGACATACCAATACAATTCTCCATCAATTTATCCCAGTGATAACCAGGCTGACAATTTTGCCTCTTGTCCTGGCCTCTGGATCCAATACCAGGATTTTCCGTATCAAAGACACACAAGTAAGATCCTATCGTGTTTTGACACTCTCCTGAACAAGGATTATTCTCTTCGCATTCGTCGACGTCTGATCGTAAGTAGGTTTGAGCCAAGTCGCATGATCACAGGCACAATAAGCAGACGGCACAGAAAGCAATAGCAGGTGAAAGATTTTGTGATTTTGCAAAACAGCAGCATCCAGCATATCCAATATTAAATGCAATACGTACCATCACATGCTTGGGTCTTGGAGTTGTAGCGATAGCCAGTAGGACACTTTGGAGTTAATCCATTATCTTGAATTGGTGTCGTCATGTTTCCACTTGTGGTTGAAGTCGGAGTGCAGGAATGACCATCACCTGCAAGCTCATACCCAGGATTACAGCTGCAAATTACCGCTAGGCCTGTATCTGTACAGTTTTGTTCACAGGGGTTGCTATTAGAGTTGCATCTAAAAAACCAGAAATAGACATATTATTAGAAATCGGTTAAAAGTATTTTAAGAAACAGTTTTTTTATTTTTACCTGTCGGCTGTAGTATTCAGTTTGCAAGTTTTTTTGTCTTCCAGAAGAGTGTAACCTTCGCTGCAGGCACAGTAATAAGAACCTGGAGTTGGTACACATATGTCGGTACAAAGCATGCCTCTCATAAGCTTGCAGATGTCGTCTAGCTCTAGACAATAACAAAAACGCTTTTTAAACACGTCTTTTCAACCATAAACACGATTGAATTTCATCTAAGTAAGATTCTGATAAGGGAATGTCATTCTAATTCTAATTTGTAGTAAAAAAATATCTCTGCAATTAGAATTCTTATATGTATACTAAGGTTTACCAATTTCTAATCAATTTATTAATCCAAATTCTTCAAAGTTTAAGCTTTTAATTTCAAAATTTTTTAAATTCTGGGTAGTTATTATTAGTCGGACGCTTTCAGATTGAATAATTCGAAATTTTCAAGCTGTTAAATTATACGTTAATTAAAAATTTTTGAAAAATGGTAATACTGCGTGTCGGAAATGTCATGGAAGAAGAAGAGCTTGATGAAGAGTCTGTCGTTAAACTCCCGGTGGTCTCGTTCTCAGTCGCGGAGCTAGATGTGTCTGTCGTTTTTGTCGAGTCGTAGGTGCTGGAGGAGGTTTCGTTAATCATATCAGTGCTGGTGGTCGGTGATGCTTCATGGCAGCACTCCAGAAATGTTAGATCCCAGGGTTTCCCAAATGTGAACTTCAATGCACAACCTTGGCCCCTTGTTCCTGTTAAGATACCTGGATTGAAAAATCTCAAATTATTGTCAGTTCCAGATTGAAAACTCTTATCCAAAATAGAATTAAAAAAATATTAAAGTCTAAATTAAAATGAAGAAATCTTCAACGTTCGAAGTGGCAGAATTTTTAGTGGCGTTCTTTATTGTTAAAAATTAAATTATATATTTTGGACTCACCAAGTTTGCAACCCTCACAGCAATCTTTTCGATAATCGTCCATTCCAATTGGAAGTTTTCTCTGATTCAAGGAGGAACTTGGACTGCAACCTTTTCCAGAACGTGCATCTTCTTTTCCTTCAAGGCAGCTTTTTTCACGATAAGCCCTCATACAACAAATATTAACTCCTTGGAGGCAAAGTTCTTGTTCATTTTCAGGAATCCCAGGAACTGGACCAGAAAAGCTCTCGCATTTGAGGCCTTCTTCTGCCCAATTTTTTCCAAGGTCGCAACATTTGTCCAAGGGGAGAACTTCTTCCAACTTGGTCCCTACATCAAGATGAATCTTAATTATTAAATTTCATAAATAAATACACTCTTATTGTATTTAAGTTTTTATTCAATAGGGTATATTAGGAGCATGAATATTCGTCAGACTGCTCTGCATGCTTATAATGGGGTCAAAATTATTCTGCACTTTCTTGAAATAGATTTGTGCCGTCGGGCAGATTAATAAATTCTGAACTTGACAATCATAATGTTCAGTTAATATAATAGGCGGAGAAATATAGCACTGTACTCACGAAATTTTTTTTAAGACTTGTACCAAAAACTTTAGCATATATACAATAAAAAATGCTGTCTCTTTCACTAAAATTACTATAATTGCTAACATTCAGTGGCAAACCTTTATTAATAATTCATATTTATAAACACAATTGAACATTTAATTAATTAAATGAATAATTAAGTGAATAATTATCAGAAAGAAAGAATACAACTATATCGATCCAAAAAAGGGTGTCAGCACTACTGACATCGTTTGTTAAAAGGAGAACAAGGACAATATTTATATTTATGGGTTGGATTTAAATGCGAAACATCATGACAAACATATCTCCTATTTATCACTGGGTATTATCACATTTCATAGCTAAACATCTCTGGGGAGTTTTTTGACTGCAGGTTGTGATAAGAATATTGCATTCTTCTCTGCACTTCAATCTCGACTATGTAAATTTAACATTTTGATTAATTAATATTTATATCTAATTGTAATTACTATCTATTAATAATTTACCTAAATTTACCAATAAACTAAAATTATTAATAAGGTACCATACAATTAATTTTTTTTTTAAACTGTAAAGCGCTTCGACCTAGCTACAAAGAATAAAAAATTCTTCTTGAATACAAGTATGATTTGTGACTGACTAGTTCCCATCAAAGTTAAATGATAAAAATTAATAGCTTTATTTGAAAGTCAGCTGACAGCATTTCAATCAAGATGCGCATTTATAATAATTGAGAGTTATGATTTTGCTTCGGTCACGGCCTCCTCGCACGGTTACGGCATTTAATTGATTGGAAATAGTTAAGTTCTGCTACTTTGTTGAAATAGAAAATGCAAGTAACAACTGACATTTTATTTTCAATGAAAACGTATTTATTTTATCATGTTTTCTTCTCGAGTATAGTTGTACATTTTTTATTTTCGATATATTAATATAATAACTGCTAAATTTTTTCAATTAATTTCAATATTTGGTGATTTAAAAAATTATTAGTCATATGAATATATAAAATAAAACTACTCAAGATTTTTTTAAATTTGTGTTAACGTTCTAAAAATAACTTGAATTTATTTAATTTATTTGTACCCAATAATAAAATATTTTCGATTAAAGAAAGTAAAAGTAAAATATAATAAGTAGTTTAAAAAATATTAAAAATAAAAAAATCTCAATTTTCAAAAGATGGTCGTCAAATGTTGACGATTGACAACAGGTATTTGCTTACGCACGTTGTAGTTTCTTTAATGGGACCATAATTAACGAATGTTTGCACTACGTATCAGAAATTTAATTTTTAATGAAAAAATTATTTTTTCAAAATTGAACGCGTATTTTTATTTGTTGTATGAATTTTATTGTTGCTTTTGTATTATTCCTTTAAATTGTTATCGTTCGTTTAGTTTTTATTTTATAAAATTAAAAATTTCAAAGTTATAAATACCAGTTAATAAAATAATAAAGACCAAATGATTAACATGTGCTAAGTAAATAAAGATAAATAATATAATTAAACAAATAGAAATTATGAAAGCATACAACTAAATAAAGTATTTATTCCTAATTAATTATATACTGAGTTTTTCATTTTCTGAAATATCTAAAATTTCTATTAATTTGAATAATTAATAATTAGTAATTAATGTTTTACTTTTCTTTGATTAAAGAGAGAAAAAACTTGATTATACTCATCTCATAAAAGAGAGTAATTAAACACAGGGTAATAATTGCCTTTCAACATGAAGAGTAGCAGACCGAAGAGAGTAAGAGCCTTAGTTTGTAGTTCCATCCTTTATAGTTTAGCGAATCTTCTTTAAATAATTCTTCTAAAGTCCCTTTTTGTTCAATTTTGCAAAAAAGAAGCCCCCTTCTTTTTCATCCACAAGACCTGGATTTTTTTCACTTTTCGTATTTTATTTTTCTTATTTTCTTTCACTTTTTCCCTCTTTTCTTTCTTTCTGCACCGCAGCCTCTTCTGTTTCACCCCCCGTTTCAACGTCGGAGGTCCATTTGTAAAAAGACCACCGCCGGTCAGGGTGCTATTCGAAAGGAAGTTTCAATATTTTTTTCCTGGCAAAAAATCCACGAAACACGTTTTGTATCGTTAGTTACTACACACTTGATCCGCACTTGCATCGAGAACTGCTTCGTACGAGCGTTCGTCGAGGAATAAAGCTCAAAGCTGAAGAAAGCAAAGAGCTCGCTGAAAGATCTCTTGCAGTCTGTTTTTCTCTGTTTTCGTTCCTGCAAAAGAGAAAGAGAAAGAGAGAGAGAGAGAGAGAGAGAGGAACAAGCAGAGAGTGTCAAGTGGTCTTGACAAGGATCTGTAGAAAGGGGGTAGTTTCCTTTTTCTAAATTTAATTGGAAATAAATATCACATTATAAAATTAAGGACTTTTTTACTTTAGGGAATTTGTACTTTAGAATGATATTTGAATCATTTCCCAATGATTAAAAATTAAAAATAAAATGACTTAATACAAGATAAATCGAGAATATTCTAGGATTCAATATAAAGTTAATTATATTTTTAACAAAATCCATCAAAAATCGGATTTAAACTTTAATATCTAACACTAAATGCTTTCAACTTCGAAGCTTTTCAAGTTAAATTTTTTTTAAAGAGTTCTGTTAATAATTGATATTAAACTAGCTCTGGTTATTATCAGCTCCCTAATGATAAATGCTTTCGTGCTATGCATAAATATAAAAAAACTTAATATGTGGATAAAAAAATGTAGTATTTTTTAAATTTTCTAATATTTATAATTTTATTTTATTTTGTCATAAATGCTAAGTATTTTATACCTACATACTTCCATTTTTACTGAATCAATTTTCAACGTTAATTTTTAATTTTGTAGAAAATAAAATAAAATCGAGCGAAATAAGAACATTCATTCAAGAGATAAAGATAATATTAAACAGGGGTTTTACCAACTCTACATACGATTCATCTTTCGGCCACTTTTTCTTCAACACATGTTTATTAGCCTTTTGATACCACCACTCGCAAAAAAATTTAAGATCAAAAAACTTCCCAATGAGTTCATGAGGGTTATAAGCTATTAAGTAAGAGAGACAAAAAAGTAGTCGTAATCCCTTTCCTTTGGCACCTAAATATTTCCTGTTTAAAATAGGTCATCAAAAAAAAAAAATAGAAAAAATATTTTTAATTCGCTTGTTCCGTTTGAACTATTTTAATTTTATATCATTAAAAAAAATTGTTTCCAAATTAAATTTTCTCAATCTTATTTTCTGTTTTACTCAATAGTTCTTTGTTCCTATTTTTTAAGCTCCTAAATTTATAAATCATGTTTTTTCATAATTGGATTTAAAAAATAAATAAATAAATTGAATAAGACTCCATGGAGAAAGAATCTTCCAAAAAGTCTAAAATCCCTCTAAATTAGTTCTTAAGTAGGCGCCGCACATATTGAATCAATAAATTTGAGACCATTGAAATTAGGTCACCGAATTTGGTTTAGTGTTCATGCAACGAAAATTTTTTAATGGATCATATGACGTCCCGTGACCCTGACATGTATATTAAAACTGCTGTCATACAGTGTTGTTCGTTGTGAAAAAATTAAGCTTCGCACGTAAGCCCTCTCTAGATATAAGTCACTCGACTCCGCGTGTTCCAGAGTGGAGACTAATAATTGATATCTATCTTTTTTTTCCCCTTATACCATACGACAAAGACGAGGGAACCATCTTTGCTTGAAAGTTTCGCCTCTCTGCCAAAAAATAAATGTGTCACGATTATTAATCAATTATTACACGTTTTTTTGTGCATTTATGGATTTTTAACTTTAAATTTTAACATTTAACATTAACTTAACTTTAAATCTACTTCTGCATTTTAATTTAAAAAATAAAAATATTTTTTAAAACATTTATTTAATTAAAAAAAAAATAATAATGAAAGCCTTGTATATACTTGAAATTGACAACTTTATTTTTACGATTTGTCTGCTTAACACAAGTACGTCGTATTCGAAAAGTTAAAAACTGTGATGCTTCTCGGTATTTCTGTTCCCTGACCGATATTTCAAAGTTTCATATTAAATGCTAGCTTAAACTTTCCAAATAAAAGTTCCGAGAAATGGCGATGATGAACATATAAAAAAATGGTCCGACGTACGTTTGTCGTTGCCAAACAATTTTGCCGATATTACTAAATAATTATTCTGTTACTCGTGAGATGATGAATTTCTTACGTGAGATACAGGAAGATGAAAGTGGAACGAGGCACGCGGCAATTGTACGAGACACCGAATTATCTAAATCAACAAAAAGGCTCGAATCTTTTCACTTCATATTCCAGATACTATTATAAATTCGAAAGCCCTAAAAAACTTTATGCACAATCGCTATTTACCCTATTTACAAATTCTTCTTGCAGAAAAAAGTATTTAAAAAAAAAATCTAAAAACATGACAACGCACTGAGATTCTTGTTAAAATATCGCACATATGCGAAACACTAAAAACGATTGTCTATACACAAGTTTGTGACATAAAAACATTAACTGTACGCAAGTATCTACATCTTACTTGATTCAGAAAAGACAGATGTCCTCAGTCCTCAGTAAATAAAACGTTTCTTTTAGTTATTTCACTTTTAAAATCCTCTCAGATGTAAGATTTTTTGTTCCACAAAAGTCCGCGTGGTTCAAATTTTGACGCTAACGTGTTACGATTCTGACTAATTCAAGTCCAAATTTTACAAACATTTTGTCAGAGTACCCTAACTCGTTAATCTTTGTACTGCGTTCGAACCGTGTGAATCTTTTGAAAAATCTCATCGTCTCTTTTATAACGAGGAAAAAACTTAATTTAAAATACAAAAGGCATTCTCATTAAAAATATTTGCGCACAGCGCTTGGTTTTTTTCGGTTAAAAGTGAACTCGAGGGTTATTTTTTTATTCCATTTAGAAATTGCCAGATGTGCCTCGTTCAGGAAGTTTGTGTTTGTTGATTTCTGTGCACAGCAATAGGTCATTGGAACTCCTGCTTGATGTCTCGACTTAGATCTATTCTATTTTTAATATAATTATTATATATATAATGACTCCAGGCAGGTGTTCGTAATTGCGCGCGAAAAACCTTACTCTCCATTTCTTGGTAAGAATGTTTGCGTTTCTTATTGTTCTTTCGAAATGTTCGCCAGTTGTTCTATACCATAGGGTTTACCTTAGTCTCTATTCAGGCTCTTCACCGTCTAAAACAATTCAGAAAAGAATATTAAATAGTTTTTCTTTAAAGCGGAATAAAATGTTATTTTCATATGGATAAAGTAAATTAAAATAATAAATCATATCGTTGAAACGACCAGTATTGATTTTCGATTAATTTTTAAAAGGTTTTAATTCAATTTGGAATATGCACCTTCATTTTCATTCACGGTCTCCTCCTCTTCTTCCTCCTCCTCTTCTTCTTCTGGACCATCTTCCATGATTTCCACACTGTCCTCACCTTCCTCGACTTCGACACCCTCTTCACCTTCTTCTCCTACACCGTCTTCTTCCTCTTCCTCTTCTTCTGAGTCTCCTTCCTCTCCATCACCTTCAATTCCATTCTCGCCATCAATATCGGGAGCCAAATAATACTAGAAAAAGCAAACAAAACATTTTAGTTAAATATTGAATCAATTTCAACTTTTAATATAATCACTTTATTGCCATTTATTATCAATGGATATCATCATTTTCTGAGGATTCAAAGATTATTAAGTTATACTGAAGTAGATTAATTTTCAAAGAATTTCACTTTTAAAGCGTATAAAATTAGAAATTCCTAAATTCAAACTCCACACGATCCATAAACATCAAAATTACTTCAAATCCATTTTTAATACCTGTAAGGGATTAGGCCATAGGTCGTCTTTAATAAGTTCAGCGATTTCATCTGAACTTGGATCGCCATGATCCGCAAACCAGGTGAAAAACGTTCTGTGAATAAGCGGCCTTTTTCTGCCCTTAATTTGACTCTTGTTCTTCGCACTTTTCACTAAATCACCGCCATCTTTCCAGCGAATTGTGGTGCTGTGAGATGCTGGATCTCCTGCAAACAAGCAGGAGTTTCATTAGGGCTAAATGAGTTCTCCGATTCTTTTAAGTTCCATACTTGAAGGGTAGCACGTTGAAAGTCACTAAGTATATACCAAGACTATTTAACCATTTATTTCTAAAATTCTCTTTCTTAGTATGGCTCTTCTAAAAAATTTAATTCTTGATACTTGGACACTTATAACGTGTGATCCTTCACATGTAACTAGCTAGCAACAAATTCAATGTGTAACATAGTAATCCAAACTCAAGCTAGCAGCACAATTAAAGATTCAAGCTAGCAACATTTAAGATAAGTCAAATCTCTTTAAAACTGTGCTCACCTGATGAACCCAAATGGAATTCCTTAGTGAGAACGTCATTTTCGAAGTACGGATTTTCCTCGAAGTGGAAATTGATTCTATAGCCGGATTTTATGTCTTCAAATTCTTCCACCTCCAATTTATTTAAGTATCGGAGGGCGTCTTCCTCTTCCTCTTCTAAGATGTCGGCTATTTTTTTATTATTAACAAACTGACATATGAGTTAAGGAAACCAAAACAATTTATGCTTAAGACCTTCAAATTTCATGATTACTCTCAAATTACATATCCCACATCCTTTAAAAGATTTAAACTTTTGTCAACAAAAACTCAATTTTCACTAAATTATAACTTTAGAACTCAATTCTAAACTTAAATAAAACAAGTATTAAAGACCATCCAAAATTTCTCGTTCAATAGTCTCAAATCCACCTAAAAATATGGAATTTTATAACGATCTAAATCGCCTTAGCCAAATTCTAATTAGTCTCTTCGACTAAATAAAAGAGTAATCCGTGCATTGTCAAAAGATACGTCCTTCAAACTAGCTGCAACCAAATCCCGCATTTCCTAATTAAAATTCTCTACTAAATAAGCTCTAAAAATGCAACAAAGTAAAAGAAAGCTTTAGTTCTTTCTCGAGGAAATAATTACCATCTAAAAAGTGAATATTCCGTTGGCTTTGAAAGAGCAAGATGGCCGATGGTACCGGTGGACGCCGGCAACCGGGAAACGTCAAAATCTTGGGAAAAATACCCACTGGGCGGAACTATGTCGTTAAAAAAAAAGGATACAGCAGTGACCCAGAAGTTGGGTATCCTCTTGATGATATCATTTCGCTTTTGGAAATAAGGCTTGCGGAGTTTATTGTATTTTTTCTCCACTTCGAGGATCTCATCGCTGGCCTTCTCGTTGAGTCCATCGATTTGATTTTGGCATCCGTCAATTTCCTCCAGAGCCTTTTGAATCTCAAGGTCATAGTCACGATTTTCCATACCATCTCCAGGATCCTCGGGTTTTTTTAACTTCTTATTTGGCGTAGACATGACGAAATTTTGCGTCCACTCAACACTACTTCGCCTTTTCTTCTGTTTATTTCTACTCTCTAGTGAGAATGAAATGAATGAGTGAGAATCGCGCCGCATAAAGTTTTATTACTTTTATCACTAACAACATAACCTAGAAACAGTACTCCGTTCCATTTTCAAACCACCAGATGACACTTCCTTCTGTTATTTCATCGCGGGAAAATTTAAATCGTATAGGTTTGAACTTTATTTTTCTTGCGTTTAGAGTATCAATTTTAATTTTTAGTCGAGACACCACAAGATTAGAGTTGTTTATTAAATGAAAGTTGTGATTAGAAATTGAAATCATTTAATATCTGTAACACTTACCCTGTCAACAATAAGGCTGATGACAGGCAAAACCTAAGATCGGTAAAACAGACATTTGAGATTTGTCAGAATCACAGTCATATATATATATAGTAAACAGTATATCTTTTTTATTTCACTGAAAGGCATTTAGAGGAATAATTAGGAGAAGTATTTTGATATTGGAACCGATCAAAGCTTTGAACCCTTATTTGAACCAACTTTGAACCGATATATATACATAAATTATAAATTGATGCGCGGAGCGCTGTTTTGAGTCGATGAAAACGGGAACTAAAGTAGTATTCATTGTAGCCTGTTGGTACAGTAGAGTCTTCATCATTTCCACTCGGGTTTTATCTTTGCCCGGGTGCACCTCGTCGGGTACTGCGTACTGCGACCTTTTCTTACATATTGAAATATTGATTTTTAAGAAAAGGACGCAGTACCACAGGTGCACCCGGATGGGAAATCTGTTTGTACGCTCGCGGGGAGTGGTGAAAAGTTTGAAATAGGAGGGGTAATTGAAGTTGCGCAGTAGACTTGTACGCAACAATAAGTAATGGCGGTTTTTTTGAATCTCTGAATAAATACTCGGCGCAAGCGCAAACTGATTAGGACGACTAGTGGTGGGGGCACACGGGTAAATATGTAATGGCCGTCTCGTGTTGTTTTTGTATGCAGTGATAATTATTTTTCATTGCATCTCAAGTGACTCTTGTAATAGAAATCCGCATTGTATTGAATTTTTCAGCACGTGAAAAAGTGGAGATTCGTCGTGCCTTAAGTGATTGTACAGTTTGAGAGATTTGGGATAAGAAATTTTGATCAATGTGTTCGGCATCAGGGAAACCTGTAAAAAAATACTTTGACACTTACATGATTAACATTGTCCACATTTTGGCTTACATAATGAAAACAAAGCAGTTTTTTTGCGAGAACGAGAGCAAAGACTGAATTTATTGAGGTTAGAAATATGGAACACTCGTTCATGAAAGTGTTTATCCCCTGCTGTGACTCATAGGCGACAGTCCAACGTGGACTGATAATTAAATTTTGATACTCTAATTGAAAAACAAGCTTGCATCATGGTTCACACACCAAGTGCGTATACTTACAACTTTTGGACAAAGACTCCAACAGAAGTTGTTGAGCTAACATGTCTTATGCCAAATGGAGTTGTTATCCCTTTGGAAACTAATCGCAACACAACTCTCACCGAAATTAAGGAGGTAGAAATTCTTATTTTATATTAGAGTCCAGATTGCACAGCTTTTATTTTACTGCGTCTTTGCTGTTTTCAAATTTTTAAATTGGGAGCTTGAATAAAACTTGAAGAAACTATGGAGAAACTTATTTTTATTGTTTTGGTTGTGTATTTAGAATTATTTTCTATTTTAGTTATGTACTGAAAATGCAAACTAGCTTTAAGTCGTATGTGCTTTCTAAAGTAGTTTTTTTAGAACCCTTGTTATTTCAAAATAAAAGTAAAATAACGATTTTTACCTAGAAAATCTTCATTATTTTTTAATGAATGAATTCTATTTTGAACTAGTAGAAGGTTTTATACATTTTTTTAAATTTAAAATTTAAAAATGACTTATTTAATTTTAAATTATAAATGAATTACTGTTTTTATTTATACCGCTTCCTCACAAAATTAACTGCTTTTTTTATATTTCTTATTTTTTTCTTAATAAAAATAATACAGATATATTATCAGTAGGTAAATTGAAAATTAAATTTATCACTAAACTATTTGTTGTTTCTAGTATGTGTACTTTAGATACGAAGCAATAAAAATAAGCGTCACAGCAAACTATTTTCTTACCAAGTTTATCAGCTTACACAAATGAAAAAGTACTGTCTCGTGAAAATAAACATTATAATATTATTATACATGCTGTACAATTTGGATAAATACAAAATTAAAAAAAAAATGGGTTCCTGACTTCCTGGAAATAATTCACATTCTTTATTATGTTTTTTTTTTCTATTTTTAAACAAACATAATTTTTAATGCGAAAGTTAATTTTATTATATATTTTACAATTTTAAGGACCTATGGGACGAAGCCAGCAAATATCCTTTGCACGGAATATTAAAAGATGCTAACTCCTATGTTTTCTCCTGTATTAATGCAAACGCAGAAGCAGAAGAGTTGCAAGATGAAACCAGAAGACTGTGCGATATAAAGCCTTTTTGTTCAGTACTAAAAGTAATCGAGCGTGAGGGAGTGAAAGGAGACAGAAATCTAGACTCGCAAATCGGTCTTCTGATCGGAAAAGGGTTACATGAGTTCTCAGCTCTCAAGAATTCTGAAGTCAACGACTTTAGATGGAAAATGAGAGTTCTCGGAGACGAAATTGCGCTCAGTAGGCAAAAGAAATCGTGGGCAGAAAAAATACAGTATCAGTTCCCTTCAAGGCTAGCAAATAATCTAATCCTGCCAAAACATATTGAATCCAGACTTAAAGATGGAAATATCCAACTGCTCACCAAATTTGAAAATACTGAAGTGAGTAAACTACTGTAATTTTTATTCTGGGCATATAAAACCGAAAGCTTTACAATATTCAGAAAATTTTTAATTAATTAATTTAAACTAAGTTAAATCATTTCAATTGGAAATAATAAAAATTCGAAATCTTAATAAATTTTTACAAGAATACATTTATTCTCTTAACGGTAAATTCACTACACAAATACATATTTCCTATATCAAGGAGCTAAAATACAGTTCGAAAATTATTTATTCGGCTTGCTCGAAATGAAGAGGATAGGATACTTCTTTTGATTATCCTTCAATCGTTTAAGCAAACCTTGTTTTGGGTCTCTCGTATCTGCTGTGAATCGCAAAGCTTTTTTTCCCTTAATTTCATCCTGTCCTTGCCCTGTTTTCGACAAAGCTGATTTTAATATCGAAACGTTACCAGCGGCAGAAATATTCTCTTTATCAGCATAAGAGTCGTGTTTAAATGGAACAACTTGCATATATGACTCGTTCGTCTTTTCTTGTAAACAAGAACTTGCAGAAGTTGGTAAAAAGTTTGCGAGATCTTCTTCTAATTCAATTTTCAATGTACTATCTGGATTTTTTGTTTCAATTACTTCCGTCATCGACATATCGGTTGTAAGGTTTAGAGTGCGACATACATTACTTAAAGAATTTGAAATACAATTTTCAAGAACGGTATGATTTGATAGGGTTGAACCGTCTACAACATTCGTTAAAGACATTTCTGAACTTTCCGTGGAGTTTATATGAATAGGAGAAAATGATTTTGGTCGGATCAAACTGTCCAAAGAAACTTTAGTTTCATCTACTATTTGTGGTTTCACGCTCAACTCAAATTCATCATCGATGTCAGCGTCTGCTTTGAGAGTTTTATCGCTCATTTGCTTTTGTATCAGGTGCAGAATTTCCATAGAAGATGAATTTGGATCAGTTTGTAATTGACTTTGAACCGCTAAAAGACTTGCCTGTTTAAAACAAAGAAAAATTGTTTTTAATGATTTAATTTGTACTCTTTACATAATTTAAAGGCTCAATCTTTTATAATTACAAAAATGATTACCTCTAACGACATCGCTTTGTATCTCCAGTACCTTAACCGCTTTCCAAACTTGTAAGACTTTTCCTCCTCGAGTAAAGTTTTAATTGAATTGTCTTCAATTTGCATACGAAGTTCCTCGATTTCTTTCTTCTTCGAGTTCAGCAAGGATTGGAAATAACTGAAAAAGATAAAGTTTATTAATACACAATCTAGAGTAAAATATTCGAATCAAAATGTGACTTTTAATTCAGGTTTTAGTTGAACTAACCTTATATTGGAACCAGGTTGTTGTACTTCGTTTTGAAACTGCTTGTGCTTTTTCTTCTCTTCCTTTAGTTTCTTTTCCAAATCTGCGATTCTGTGTTTGTAAGCATCGACAAGTGTTGTTTCTTGTTCGACAGCTTCGACAGCCGAGTCCTCCCATTTTCTAATTAATGCGGCTCTTTCAGTTTTTAAGACTTTGATTTCGTTCTCCTTGAAAAGATAAGATCGCTTCATTTCAAGGTAACTGGCTCGCATCGAGTTCATTTTTTCCATCATCATTTGTCTACGATCTTCCACCTCCGCGAATAAAGAATTCCCTATAAAAAATTGTATGATAATCAAAATGTTTTATATAATCTATTGAGTTATTTTATTGAAGTTTCTTATAGAAGATTGGATACCTTTTTTCAAACCAGCAGCAGGGGCTGTTTTTATTGTATTTAGTTCTATACGACATTCTGCAAGTTCCTCCTGAGTACTTTCAATTATTTGATCCTTTTCTTCCATTCTAATTTTGAAACTCTGAAATTTGTATTTTGTTAAAAACTCATAATTTAGGCAAAATTATGTTTTCATTAAAAACATTTGATTCTTTTAGAACTTCTAATTTTAGTAATTACCTGAATTATGTCTTGCAATTCGGAAGTTTGAGTTTCAAGAAATTTGCAAGTTTCTTCATATTCAAGGAGTCTATCGTTTTTTTCTTGCAAAAGAATCATAAGTTCCGTAATTTTCTTTTCTTGTACTTCTGAATCCTCCTCGTAAATTGATTGTTCTTGTATAGCTGGCATTTTCATTTTTACTTTTAACTCTTCGATCTGATTTTCCATTTTTTCATTTTCGCTTATTTTAGAGATTAAATCTTCTTCAAGATCTTCTATGCGAGCCTCGTAATATTTTCTTTCATGAGTGTGCCTAAACATATAATTTAATCAAATTGAAGAACTTATACTTAAAAATAACATGTTTATCAGTTTTAAATTAGTTTTCAATAATTTTTTTTCTTACTTATCTGTGAGTTCTTGAACTTTTTGATCAATTTTTTCGGATTGTTGACTCGAAACTTCATCCAGGAGTTCCTTGACTTCCTTGTACATTGCGTTCGTGGATTCCAGTTCACGACGCAATATATGGATTTTTTGCTGGTATTCTTCATTTTTGTTTGTTAATTTAGTTACCTGATTTCTGAGTTCCGAGATTTCTTGCAAAGATTCATTTAATAACGAATCGACGCTGCAGTTTGTGAATGACACATCGGTCATTTTGAGGTTAGGATTCGTATTTATCACAAATTTCTGATTTTTCTGACGATTAATTTTGAATAGTTAAATTTGTAAGTAAAAAAGTCCTTATCTTGTCAAATTAAACAATTTGAGATCACTATTTTGTTAAAATTATTTTACTTTAAAACAGTTTAAAAATCAGAGAATCAGAGTGACCCGTCAAAGAACTTTTGTAACGGTCCTTTAAATTTCGAACACTGTTCTGTTGTTTATATGTCACAGTCGGTAAAACAGGATGACGCGGGGGTGAATCGCATTTTTTCTGTCATTATTATGCTGTATTTGAAAATATAATATTATGGTTTAAATCTTTAATAAATATAATACTTATGTAGTAAAATGAATAATTAAAAAAATTAAAGTATTCGAAAAATTTTAAAATTTTGTTTGTAAATATATCTATTATTTTATTTAAATTCTCCAATTCTACTATGAAGTTTTAAGGGCATGTGATACTTTACCATAAGAGCAAATTAGTTATACCAATTATACATTCATAATAATAAATATTTTTTGTAAATGAGAGTCAATAAACCTTCGCCTCATATAGACGAAGGTTTATTGACTCTTATTAGCTAAAAATATTTATTATTGTGAATGTATAATTGGTATAACTAATTTGCTCTTATGGTAAAGTATCACATGCCCTTAAACTCTTTTCTTGTGTATAAATTTATTCAGTTTTTTAATTTATATCTTTTTAATTTACAGACAACCTTCACTTTCATAGTATCTCACTCAACAACGCCACACCAGTTGCTCGTACAGATTTTAAACAAAAGAGCGAACACGATGATGTTACGAGGAGAGAGACCCGGTGACTTTATACTGAAAGTCTGTGGACAAGAAGAGTTTCTCATTGGAGAATATCCTCTCATCCAATTCACCTACATTCAAGAATGTATATCAAGGGACAGTACACCAAATATTTTATTTCTCAGCGTAGAAAACGTACCCATGGATAAAGAAAATGCATTTGAAAATCCCGAAGCAGATACTCTTAAACGTGCGAGACCTTCCTTCTCCACATTAACACTCCGTAAAAAGGGAAAACATATTTCAGTATGGAAAATAGAAGACCAATTTACGTTCTACGTTAATGGAATTTCCAGACTTAATTGCGATGCTGCTCACCGCACTGTCGAGGTAAATTTATTTCCAGGGTTGAAATTTATTTCTACGACTTTCTCTTGTTTACTATAATCTAAAAATATATTTTCTATTTTTTTTAGATTGGTCTGCAAGCGGGTCTATTCCATGGTGGAAAGTCCTTGTGCGAGAGTCAGAAAACCAAAGAGACGATAGTGAATTTGGATGGTAGTTGCGAATGGGAAGAAACGCTCAAGTTCGACATAAAAGTCAAGGATATACCCCGAATGGCAAGGCTTTGCTTCGTGCTATACGAGATCAGTAAGACTGCAAAAGGGCTCAAAAGTCGAAGACTGGTGAAGGACTCAAAACAAGAGTACTTTATAAATCCCCTCTGCTGGACGAATACGACGATTTACGATTTTAAAAGTCAGCTCAAAACAGGCGCAATGACGCTCTACACGTGGACTTATGCAGAGGATATGCAGAATGATGATCTACTTCATCCTCTCGGAACCGTAGTCTCCAATCCTCACATCGATCGTGCTGCCGCCCTGATGCTAACGTTTCCAAAGTAGGTGCAAAACATCAAAATTTAAATTCTCAAAATCTCATCTTTATACTATCTTTTAATTCAATGTAATTAAAATAACCTCCGTTTCTGCTATATTATATTATCTAGTTATGGAAAAGACAAGTCCGTGCTCTATCCATCGCCCGAAAAAATGGTAGAGTACGCTGCGAAACTTCAAGAATCGTCCGAAGAGAGGATCGAGGAAGAACCTAATGAAGAATCAGACGCAAATTCGCTTCAGCAATTGGAACAGTTGAGAGCATTAGCGGATAGAGATCCTTTACACGAGCTTCATGAACAGGAGAGAAAGACTATGTGGGTTTTGAGACATCACTGTTTGCGAAAGATACCAACTCTTCTAGCTAAACTACTTCATTGTGTTGAATGGAATGATCACAGGTAAAATAAAAAGAGAAGATGGATAATAAATCATAGGCGCAATAAAATGTTTTCTCTTAATAATTTCTTATATTATATTTTATCAGGGAAGTTGCAGAAGCTACTGCACTAATACAGCAATGGCCAAAACTATCAGCTGAAAGAGCCCTTGAGTTGTTGGATTATGCCTACGCTGATCAAAACGTTCGAAGCTTTGCTGTTCGTTGTCTGCTTGACGTTAGTGACGAAGATCTTAGTCTTTTCTTACTTCAACTCGTGCAGGCCTTGAAACATGAAAATTATTTATCTTGTGAATTGACGGAGTTCCTTCTGAGACGGGCACTTAATAACCGAAGAATTGGGCACTATTTGTTTTGGCATCTTCGGTAAATTTTATACAATTAAATAAATTTTGCTTCTATTGTATTATTTTGTTTTCTGTTTAACTCTTTACTCTTCTTTTCTATAGATCGGAGATGCAAGTCGGTTCAGTGTCGGTTCGATTTGGCCTAATTCTCGAGGCATACTGCAGAGGAAGTCAGCAACACATGAAGGCGCTTTTTAAGCAAATGGAATGCCTAGACAAACTAAAAACGAGTATGGAACATCTCAAATTGCGTGGGAAGGATCGCAAAGGCGCCTTGCAGGCTTTTCAAGATTTTATTCACGAACCTCACTGCCAGGAGGCTCTCTCGAATGTCCTAAATCCACTGGATCCAAGCTTTAGGTGGAATCGAATTAAGTATGTAAATTTTTATTTTATATCTTGTTTTATGTTAACTAAGAATTATTATAAAAACAGATTTAACATTAATTCCTTTTTGCGCTTTCAGAATCGAAAAATGCAGAGTAATGGATAGCAAAAGACGTCCTCTATGGCTTGTGTTTGAGAACATTGACCCCTATGGAGACGACATTTACATCATCTTGAAACACGGTGACGATCTGAGACAGGATATGTTAACATTACAAATGTTGCGAATAATGGACAAACTCTGGAAAAGGGAAGGACTGGATTTACGCATGAATCCCTATGGTTGCATCTCCACTGAAAATCGAGTGGGTTTGATTGAAGTTGTGCTCAATGCGGAGACAATCGCTAATATACAGAAGGAAAAAGGAATTTTTTCAGCGACTGCTGCCTTCAAGTGAGTCTTCCTTTTTACTAATAATTTTTCTTGTTAGTTTCAACAATCTTCAGGTTTACTTATTTTAATTTAATATTCTCAGGAGAGGATCGCTTTTAGCTTGGCTGAAAGACCACAATCAATCAGAAGCAGAATTAAATAAGGCGATCGAGGAATTTACATTAAGTTGTGCAGGATACTGCGTTGCAACTTATGTCCTCGGAATCGCTGATCGACACTCAGACAACATTATGGTAAAGAAATCGGGCCAATTATTTCACGTGGACTTTGGTCATATTCTGGGACACTTCAAAGAAAAATTCGGATTCAGAAGAGAGCGTGTTCCATTCGTTTTGACTAACGACTTCGTCCATGTGATCAACAAAGGGCAAACGAAAAAGGGACAAGCTGTCGAGTTTCAACGCTTCCGAAATTACTGCGAACAAGCCTTTCTGGTTTTGAGACGACACGGAGGATTGATTCTTTCGCTCTTCGCGATGATGATCTCCACCGGTCTTCCCGAACTTACGTCTGAAAAGGATCTCAATTACTTGAGAGATACTCTTGTAAGTAAAATTAAATTACTTATTAATGATACTATATTCATAGGTTACATTCCCAATATGTAAGCAGTCATAATACTTTCCTTCAAAAATATTATTTTCGTTTTTATAGGTACTCGAGATGTCAGAAAGCGAGGCACTGAAGCATTTCAGAAGTAAATTCGATGAGGCTCTTTGCAATTCGTGGAAGACTTCGCTCAACTGGGCCTCACATAACATGGCAAAGAACAACAAAACAACATAAATTCTAAATCGTTCCTCTGTGGTAAGACTGTCTCGTTTTTAATCGATAGACAAATGTTAGACGAGAGCAACTAATTTCTCAATTTCGACTTATTATTTTATTCTAAAGAGACGGCTCGATGGGTTTTTGCAAGACAACGAGTGTCTTCAGCTCTCGTACTTTTTACCGTCGATTTGAAAATGCATCGAATCGTGTCTAGCATTGTGATAACTTAAAGCAATATGTACTGGCTAGAGCGCAATTTTGTTGCATCTTTTTCCACGGATATACCTAGAGACTAGAATAGATTTCACAGAAATATGCTCGACCATTTCTACTTATGTGGAAAATTCTATGAATGAGGAAATCGACGAAGTTCGTGCGAAATTCTTTCGCCCTTATTCAAAAAGCTCAGATGTATTCGCTTGTATGGAAATACGTTTGAATCCAATGATGCGGTTTGAATGTTTGCACACGAACGAAACGAGTGTAAAAAGGTCACACAAGGCTGAAATCACATTCTCGCACGTGTATCGAACCGTATTTTTTGACACTACGTGTGCGAAGCTTGATTTAGCATAAGTTTTTTTGAACCAGCGTGTGTGAAATCGAATTTCGCGCACGGAGTGTCAAAAAATATTATATAATTATAACAGTTATAAATAATGAGAATGTGAAAGTACATTATCATCTTGTAGTAATTCGCATCATTTGGATTCTTGTAAAAAATATAACGAATACGAAAACTTACTTTGAATTTCTTCGACTGATAGCGAATGGTGTGAAAATGAGGAATAGATAATATAGAATGTAAATAAATTAGAGTAAATCGCCGTAGGAACAGTCTCTACGAGCACTGATATGATTAGAGTGGATGATTAATAGGAAATGAACCAATCACAAAATAGCACCCGACGTTTTATAGAAGCGTCGCTCGAAATGCGAAGTCGTTGATTTTGCAAGGAATTCAATGAAATTTGTGATAATAATAAAATACAACCGGAAGCGGAAAGGGATACAAAGAAAAAAGTCTCTGTTTATTTTTTTTCACTTTACATATTTTTTTGGTTCAGTCCTCTTCTTTGCCCAGATAGTCAATCTGCTGGGGTTTAAAAGCTAGGAAAAGTATTAAGATTAATTTACATTCTATGAAAAGTATTTTGTTAAAGATTAAAGATAACGCGATTGCTCGGAAAGCAATGCGGAAATGAACAGACTTTTCTTTACACTTTCCGCAAGTATATAATGGTATAATTAAATTTTCTCTTTTTCAAATCAAAGTCTGAGAGATTTTGATTATACGAGAAATTGAGTAGCATAATTTTGGACAAGCGTATACTGAAATGACAGCGGGAGGCTGGCTTTGAAAAGTTTGAGAAATTAGTAAATTTATAGAAAATAATTCTTTTATATCATGTTCAATTTTGAAATTCACAATCATTAAAAGATTTCAATTTGACATTCCGTTATTCTAATAGTTTAGAAACATCTCAATTATAGCTTTCGAATTATGATTTTTTGAAAACAAACTATACACCTATAAAATCTAAATTTGTGCAATAAGTAGCTTGTTTAAAAAGTAAATCTCTTACCAAACTTGATAAAAAATTGAAATTGTTTCGTGCGATTTTCACAAAACAAATAAAATTTTCCAAACTTATCAAGGTGGATTTTTTCCTCAGCGCTGTGAAGTGATATTAAATTCTTACATAAAATATATTTCTTTTTAAGAAAAGTTTTGTTAAGGGTGATGAGTGATGTTTGCTCACGCCGATGGAGAAGTCGGAAATCGTACGTTCTACTCAATCGGCCAGTATCTCCTGGTCTTTAATGCTGTAAAATTTTTACTTTCTTGTGCGCTAATTGTTAATAAAATTTCACAAAATTCGTAGGTATAGATGTTATTTTTCAAGTCTCATTTAATGTTGTCAAGTTACAAGAGAAAATTTTGTTAGGCAATTATGAAAATTGTATTTTGTAACTTGGAAATTGAAACAAAATGAGACTTTGATGGGGAAGAGTTGGATTAATTTGACAAGATAAACTGTACATTTGAAATTTTAATTTTAATGACAGTTGTTCATCGCAGATACATTTAGCACTGATTCCTTCGCAAGATAAAATTTTTCACTGTAGTGAAAATGATCAAAATGAAAAAGTTGGATTCTTTGAAAAATTCTGTCGCTATTGAAGAAATATTTAATCAACTCTTTCTCAGTAGTAACTTGAAATTTGTATAGCACTAAAATTATGCAATTTATAATAGAAAATTTTTCCTTTTCGTTTTTAGATTTAGGATTTCTTTCCTCGAACGAGATTAGCTGAAATTGAATAGTTTTCACTTCTGGAGGAGTAAAAGTCAGAAAGAGAAAAATTTTCTCATTTCTAACTTTCAAATAGATAGGATTGTCGAATTCACGTCGAGTTTATTTCTCCATGATCAACAAATTTTCATAATTGAAGAAAAGAATGAAATTATGTTTTAATATCATTGTAAATACCGACAAGCATATAAAAATACCAAACTCATTGTACGTCTGCGTTATTTATAAAGTCACTGTACGAAGTAACGAACAAAATAAAAATGTAATACGTAAATTAGTTTTGGCTAGATTTTTTTTTCTCGATAGGCAAATATTTATTTGTTTCTTTTTTTATACGTGATTCATTTTTAAAATTAAAATTTAATCATTTCTTTTCTTTCATTTTCAGATTTTAATTCGTATTAATTTCTTCGATAGCTACACTTAAAGAATAGAGAACGAATTGCGCTGATAAGAAAAAGAGAAATTATGATTTGGAAATATCGCTAATCTTCTCAACTTAAGAGAATTACATTGAGGAGGAAAAATATCAGACCGTCAGTTAAGTCGCAGCACTCGTCGCGGCAGTGACTAGACTTGTCTCTAGAATGAAATCGCGAGTGATTCTCAGGTGTGAATTTATATTTTAGATTAATATTTTCAAGGGTAATTATTTTTTAAATCATTTAAAATAATCGTAAAGAAATAAGAAATTTTCAAAGATTCCTTTTGATTCAAAAGTGCCTAAAAAGGAAGAAAATTAAAGAATTTTTAATAAAAATATAAATAGAAAGTAAACGTATAAAGCGTGTCAAAAGCAAATAACAACATTTTTATTAAAAAGTTGTTTGATAAAATAAAATACAACTCTCTAAAAGTAGATAAAATTATATAAATATAAAGGAGCTTGATAAACTCTTTCACATATGATTAAAGATAAGGATTTTTCGCTTTTATATTTTTGTTTACGTTTTGTGCTTATTCTTAATCATTTTTTATGCTTTTAATTAATTTTTCCCACAATAAGGTTCTTTGTGAAATCTGAATGGTTTATATTGTTTAAAGCTCCCTTACGTAAATGGCATTCGTTACATAAGTCAAGCAAAACACCATAAAAGAGACACAAAAGTTCTGCGGTAAACCAGCAATTAAATCAGAGATAAATAAAAACAATAAATATTCTTTTCTTTTGAAACATATTTGGTTAATTAAACTTTAATTTAAACAAAATTGAAACCGGTTTTTCATAAAATATTTTAAATTATATATAGATAATAAGCAGTTTTTAATAGTAGATTATTTAATATTTTAAACAATAATTTAAAAAAAAAATGAGACAATAAATTCAAATTAAAAATATAAAAGTTAAAACAGAAATAAATTCTAAACCTGCTTGTGTTCACGAGAGTATAGAATTGTATCGAATGACAAGGTTCAGATGACGAAAACATAAAATAGAGTAGCAGAACAAATTATTTAATTTGTATTAAGAATAGATTGTGTCTAATTAAATTTAATAATAAATTATTTTATTTTGAAATGATTTCCTAGAATTTATACGGAAATTAATGGATCTAACATGCAGGATGTGGCTTGAAATTGGATATATTATGTACACAAGTTGAAAGGGTTTTAACTTAAAGCAGATAGAGTACCATAAAAATAGAAGAATAATTTTAATTAAACACTAATTTTTAATTATATACGTTATTTTAAATAGATCTTTTGAAAATATGAAATCAGAACTTCCAGGAATTTAATTAAACCATTACCTTTATCAATGATTCTAATTTTAATTGCTAATTACGGTGCAAACTAATTTTTTCTTTAATTTCGCAATTGAAGAGAAAGACAATATGGAGTGATGAAAATGGAATCAGAGAGTAACTTACAAAGAAGTGGTTGATTGATTGTGCAACCAGTTAGTGAAGAAAAGCAGGAAAAACCTCTCAAGACTGGATACAACAATTTTTACACCGAAATTTATATTTTATTTTAAAAAGGAAATTATTAATTTCCAAAATGCCTACCAACAACGAAACGGAGCCATTGATGTCCGCTACCTCATCTTCAGTTGGAAAACAAAGGGTTTCTTATCGAGCAGTTGTTTTTGTAAGTGAAATAATTTTAAAAATATATATTTTTCTAATTTCTAAATAGAAACATTATTTTACTGCTGTAATTAATATATTTTTTAACAGGGATGGAATATAAAACTAAATTTATTCTAGTAATACATACAATATTGAGTCTATCCCTTTTGTTTAATAAATTAATATGGACTATTTATTCAATTTTAAAGTAATTTTCGAAAATTATCACAAAAGGAGAATAGGTTGGAATGATGAGAGTGAAAAGACTGCCGAAGCCCCATCGAGAAATAATGTTCGACAGCTGCATTTGGCTTCTCAGTAGAAATTGAACATCTGTAGACAAAAATTATTTATTTCAGTCAATCAATTTAATATGATATTTTTAATCCTTAGATGTTTCTCCTTAAAAATTTAACTCTAAACTATTGTTATTTTTATCTACTCAATACTATTGTTTGCTACAAGAATTATTTTTTTTTTATTTAAAGGATTCTCATCTTGGGATCACATCCCAAAGTCATACTCCAGAAGCATCTTTGCGGATGGAACCTATTGACAATTCAGTAAAAATTCAAAGTGGAGATTCGTATGACAAAATAACTTATACTTGGAGTGACGTAAATGTATTCGCAGTAACCAGAAATAAACGTTTTTGGGATGGAATATTTTGCAAAACTTCCCAAAGACCAGTCCAACAAAAACATCTTCTTAAAGATGGTAAAAATGTTAAGTTTTCTACCTAAATTCAAATTTAAGTATTAATCACCTGTTTTTTTTTTTTTTTTTTTTTTTTTTTTTTTTTTTTTTTTTTTAATTTGTTCATTTGTAAAAGTTTCCAACATCGGTTCTTTTTAGTATGTGGAGCAGCATATCCTGGTGAATTACTAATCATCATGGGATCCTCTGGTGCTGGAAAAACGACTCTTTTAAATGCATTAACTTTTCGTTCGGGCCGAGGGGTTACAACTTCTGGGACCATGGCTGTAAATGGGCAAAAAGTCACCTCCAGTGTTCTCACTTCTAGAATGGCTTATGTCCAGCAAGATGATCTTTTTGTTGGTACCCTCACTGTCAAAGAACATTTGCTTTTTCAAGCTATGGTGAGGATGAACAAGCAAATTCCTTTCAGACAGAGAGTGCACAGAGTCGACGAAGTCATTTCAGAGGTTCACATTTCATGTTAAAAAAAATCTAAAATTAAATAAACAATATTCAAATAACTTTATATGATTTTTTCAGCTCGCATTAACCAAATGTATAAATACAGTCATAGGAATACCAGGAAGAATAAAAGGACTCTCAGGTGGAGAAATGAAAAGACTTTCTTTTGCTTCCGAGGTTTTAACGGATCCTCCACTTATGTTTTGTGACGAACCCACTTCCGGTCTTGATTCTTTCATGGCACATCAAGTCGTTTCCGTTTTAAAAACATTAGCAGGTACGAAATTGGAGTATCTATTCAAGATTAATTGTATCAAAACATTTGTATATTTTAATATTTTTACAGCACGCGGAAAAACAATTGTAGCAACTCTTCACCAACCATCTTCTGAACTATTTGCGCTTTTCGATAAAATTCTTTTAATGGCAGAAGGAAGAGTCGCATTTATGGGAACTGCAGAACAAGCCTGTTCGTTTTTCAAGTCGTAAGTTTCATTTATTTTACTTGAAATCCCCAGTCAAGATTCACAAAAATTCTTTTTATTAAAAGAGAGTTGAGGACCTCAAACTCCTTAAGGAGTTTTTGGATTGTAAGAAAAATAGTTTTGACATTATTGATAAGAATTTAAAAACGAAAAGTTTAGGAGCAGCTTGCCCGAGCAATTACAATCCTGCGGATTATTTTGTACAAATGTTGGCTGTTGTTCCTGGACGAGAGATTTCCTGTCGTCACTCGATAAATACAATTTGTGACACTTTTCAAAAGAGTGATATGGGAACGAAAATTGCCTTGGAAGCTGAAACAATTCAAGGTGAATATGAAGATTTAGTGGATTGGAAAACTGGTTCTTTGAGAAGAACTTCGCCATACAAAGCTTCCTGGTGCGAACAATTTCGAGCAGTGCTTTGGAGATCCTGGCTTTCTGTCATCAAGGAACCAATTCTCATCAAAGTTAGGCTCTTACAAACTGTGGTATGCTAACATCCATAAAACTTAATACAAATTATTATACAAGAATGAATTTGCAGAAATAAGATTTTAAATTTTGCAGATGGTGTCTCTTTTGATTGGGATAATATTCTTTGGACAACGTTTAGATCAAGATGGAGTGATGAATATTAATGGAGCGATCTTTATTTTCCTCACAAATATGACTTTCCAAAATGTATTTGCAGTCATTAGTGTAAGAGAAAATTCTTTTCATTATTTTTTATCTACATTGAAAAATATAAAAATAAAGTTTTCTTTTGAATTTTCTCATCTTTTTTTGTTCAGGTCTTTTGTGCTGAGTTGCCAATTTTTTTACGAGAACACCGGAATGGAATGTACAGAACAGATGTTTATTTTCTCTGCAAAACTTTGGCAGAAGCACCAATATTTATTGCAGTGCCTCTTATTTTTACATTCATCTCTTACCCGATGGTTCGACTTTATCCTGGGGTAGATCACTTTTTCATCGCTGCTGGAATCGTCGCTTTAGTAGCAAACGTCGCAACTTCATTCGGTAAATATATTTTCTCAAGTGAATAATTTAAAAATTCCTTAATTAAAAGTTAAAAGTTTTTATTTATATTTATTAGTCCATTGCAGAAGGTTCTTTTCAAAAAGTTCATATTTCCGATAAAACTTGACACATATAACTTCTAATAAAATTCTTAATTAAAATTTGTTTTTAAATGATAAAAATTATTTCAGTAATTTGTTTTTTTCCTAAGATGGTCATTTTATTGAGATAATTTTTTTGCCTCTCGGGTGAATGACATAACCACTGATATAATATCAACTCATCTTTAATATATATGTGAAGATGATACCACGCAACAACGTGGTAAAGAGCATGGGATATTAGTTTGCTACTGGTAAAATATATTTATGAGAACCGATAGCTACTATATCAGGAACGAATTGAAAATTTTTTATTAATCTTCATTCCTTGAGAGAGTACAAAATCTATAATTATTTTCAACACATGAACATCAAATTTTTTTAGATTCTTTTCATAGATTAGGCATTGAAAAAATTGTGGTTGCATTTATTATTAATTTAATTTTAATGATTAATATTTATTTAATGTAAGGTAAGCTACACAAAGTTACACAAATTTTGATATTAAAAAGGGTTTAGGTTTAAAAATTAAGTTTATAATTCGTCCCTGTATAACTTCGTGTATATCTTAAAGGAATTAAGTTGACGTTATGTCTGAGTGATATTTGATGCGCTTTTTGAATGCAAATATGTATTTACTAGCACATGATAGAATTACTCTAATCTCATATTACACGGGAGCTCAATAGACATGGTTGTGATATTCATTGTTTATTTACAGCAACATATACCTACTATATATATTAGATATAAAATTATGTGTATGAAATAGATGGTTATACAATCAGAAAATCGCAACTATTTCTTTGGTATTCGTTCCACAACTTCTAAGTGTATCAAATGCAATATAAAATTCGTTTAATTAATAATTTTTATTTTTTTACTTTCAGGATATCTTATTTCCTGTGCAAGTACAAGTATTTCAATGGCTCTATCAATAGGACCTCCAGTCATTATTCCATTTTTACTTTTTGGTGGTTTCTTCCTCAATACAGCGTAAGTATTTAACAGACGGAAAAATAATAGTTTGGTGAATTGAAAAGTGATAAAAATAAAGCTTAAATTAACTTCAATTTTTTCAAACAGATCCGTGCCAGAATATTTTAAGTGGTTTTCGTATTTGTCCTGGTTTCGTTATGGCAACGAAGCTCTACTTATTAATCAATGGGCAGAAGTGGATTCTATTGCCTGCACCAGAAGTAATGCAACTTGTCCAAAATCTGGTCAAATGGTTCTCCAAACTTACAATTTTAAGGAAGTGAGTTAAAAAGATACTTAAGTTAAGCAAAGTGAAATGTATAGCTTTGTGACACATTCTATCACTTTGTATACAGATATTTATCTCCTTATGTTTTCAATTTTTTGAAATATTACACTCAGCTGAGGTTTATAACTATAATAATGTAACACAATTTTTTTTCATGTTATGTTAATAACGAAAAACCCGATTTAGAACACAAATATCCTGTTACTAAAAGTATGGTTGAAATTAATACTGTTCTATTTTATTCAATATTATATATATTATTCCAGGAGCTTTAGTCCAAATAACAAATTATTAATCAATCGTCTTTATTTCTAATTTCAGGAGGATCTCTTATTGGATATCACCAGTTTAATTTCCCTCATAATTACTTTCCGATTTTTAGCATTTCTGGCTTTACTTTTGAAAACATATCGTGCAAAATAAAATGATTAATTTATTTTAAACGTGAATCAATCAATGACTGACGACAAAATTTTTTGTACGAGTAGAGTTATTAATTTTGATATGAAAGGAAGGTTGCAAATTGGAATACTTCCAAAGAATTTGAATTTTTTGATTTATTTAAAAAAAAAGAGAATGTATAATGTATTATTGACTGAATGTGAATATATAAAATTTATATTGTGAACATATTAGTATGTAGATTAAGTGATTCGATTTTTCTACATATAACAAATCTAATGAGTACATATCTACAGAAGTAATATATATTTTTAGGATAAAATAAACTAATTTGTTACACAGAAGACTCTATTTATTTTATAAGGTTTTGTATGTACAAAATATGAATTTTTTTTCAATCTCTGAATATATTTGTCAAAATAATAAACTTAAATTATTTCTGACGGATTGTACCACAAGTTGATTCGAGTAATTAAAAAAAGACAGATTTTCTATCGTAGTTTCCTGTCCGGTAATTAACCGCACTGACATCGGTATCATTGTAAACCGGTTTTTACTGACACCGTGTGACCACATCAGAGAAAAAGAGTTCCGTAACCACCCCGAAAATGCTGAGTAAAAGTTAATGGTTAATTTTTTTATTTTAAAAAATTTGAAAATTAAGAGCAATTAAAATTGGAAATTGGATTCCCTAATGTTTCTTATTTTCTGACTGAATATTTCTTTTCAAATAAATTTTATATTATCAGCGTTTCAAAATTAAAGTTGCATAATTCTAAATATCTGAATAAAATTATATTAATTATTAATTGCAGGCTTACAGTTGAAGTTATTTTATAAGACTTACAAGATATTTTTTAATCTGGTTTAGGATGTTATATAGAATTTCACCGAAACCGCGAATCTCATGGTGGATGCAAATGTCAAATCGATAATCTACATTATTATTCTGCATTATTCTCCATTGGAAGATCAATACGGAATCAGATCTGGACTGACCACAGGGCATCGAGAGAAAAATGGCTCTTCCAATACGTATTTGAGACTCGAGAAGATTATGGCATGTAATAGAAAACCGAAACCCTATACGTTCGAGGTGGCTAATGTATAGTAGGTATATACTACCACTTCGAACTGTAAGCAGAAATAATCCACCAATAAAGAATTGCATAAAAAATATATGACTGTATAAATTTTAAAAAACTGTACAAATATATATATATATATAGGTCAATTTTTGGAAAAATTTCAGTCAATTTAATTTAATTGAAATTGGAATGCAATTGAAACTGAATAATTTTGATTTAAATATAGAAAATTTTAGATTTAAAAATGAAGGGGTACAAAATCAACAATTTTAACATTAAAAGCACTTTGTAGCAGTATAATTCTTTCAATTATAGAAAGAAGAAAATGTGATCACTTCTTAGTCTAATAAAAACGATAAATTATTGTTCGCTTTAATTAACAATAAAATGTATAAAATCCTACGGCCCTGAATTTTATTCTGCAAAGTTACATATTCTCCTCCACTCTCTATGAGTTCCTTGCTTATTCTCGCAGTGTTAAGGTTTCCTCGAGCTTGAACAGGCGGATGGCACCCGGCGATCCGAACCGGTATACGCGATATTATTTCTTTTAAACAGAAGAAATATTATTAAAAAATCGAAAGAAAAAGAAAAAAAATCGAATTTCGAAAAATATAAAGCGTCCCCCGAGCAGGGTACTTTTGTGATGTTTCAAAAATCTTCTAAGGATTTTAGAGGTGAATCTGGTGTAGGGGGTGTGACCCTCACCTGGCAAAATCTCAGTGTTTATGCATTGGAAAGAAATCGATCGATTTGCAAACAATTGATCAATAATGGTAGGTTTTTGTGAATTTTTATGATAAAAAATAATTTAAAAAAAATTTTTAATCTTCCTCAAGAGTTCAAATTTATTTTAGTTAGGGGTGTGTTAAAACCTGGAGATCTTACTGCTATTCTAGGAGGAAGGTAATATTTTTGATGCTTTTAATTTTAATATCTTTGAAATTCTTAATAATAATTCTATCAGATTCTATAATATTCGTAATTATTTGACAGTGGTTCAGGAAAAAGCTCTCTGATGACAGCTTTGGCTTTCAGAACTCCTCGTAAGTATGCAAATTCTCTTCAACTTCTGATCAAATATTTTATTAATTATCCAATAAAATAGCTGGAGTCGTCGTCCACGGGGAAATTAGAGCAAATGGAAGGGAAACCAATTTATCTTATATGAGACATCACAGTGGATTTATGCATCAGGAAGACGTTTTTATAGGAACAATGACAGTGTCAGAACATCTTTGGTTCATGGTATGATTTTTTGTAAATGATTATCAAAAGAAAGAATTAATTCTTTATTATTTTAAAGATCAATTTTTTATTTTTATTTTAAATTATGCTTCGCTCTAATTTTGTAGTATTTCTATGACCACAACGTTAATAATTTTATTTTATTTTTTAAATTAAATTAAATTTTGTATATTTTATATTCCTTTATTAGGCTCGAATGAAATTGGACAGGAGAATGGCGTCTCGAGAAATTAAGCTTCGAATAGAAGGTCTTTTACGTGAAGTGGGTCTTGCTGCGAGATGCAATGTTAGAATTGGAAGTGGTGGAGATGATAAAGTGTTATCAGGTGGAGAACGAAAAAGACTTGCTTTTGCCACCGAGGTAAAAATTATTAATGAAATTATCATTACACATCTATTTGAAATAATATACCTAATTTATAACTCATGAAAATTTCTACTTTTTAAAATAGCTTTTAACCGATCCGAGGATTTTATTTTTGGATGAACCAACAACTGGCCTCGACGCACATTCAGCTAGTTTTTTAATGTCACAATTGACTTCCATTGCTGGTCGGGGACGAACCGTCCTTTGCACAATTCACCAGCCTAGTTCAGCGATTTTTAATCTTTTTCACAAAATAATTTTGGTTGCTGATGGAAGAATAGCTTTCGCTGGAACGAATGAGCAAGCTCTTCAATTTTTCGCAAAGTAGAAAATTTTATTCGAATTTTATTCGAAAAAACAAAATTCTGACTACACGATGATTTTCATCTTTTAACTTATTTGATTTATTTTAGCCTAGGTTACGAGTGTCCGGTTTCGTACAACCCAGCGGATTTTTTGGTAGCAACTTTGGCAATTGCACCAAATGAAGAAGACAGTAGCCGAAGAGCAGCTCAAAGAATTTGTGACACTTTCCTCTCTAGCGATGCTTGTAAAGAAATTGATGTTACTATTCAACTTGAACTACACGTCGGAGGAACTTTTTCCGTAAATAAAAAATGTTTGCTAAATAATCATATTTTATCAAGACAAAAATTATTATCCTTGCTTATTAATTTCAGCAAAGAGCAGAATCAGATGAGATCAGGGGTTTGTAAGTTTATTTATGCGAAAATTATGTTCAATTTAGAAATTTCGTATTTAATATCTTCTAACAATTATATATTTTTTTAGTAAACAACCTCATTGTTGGACAAGAATGTTTTGGCTGACACATCGAGGATTTATGCAGGTTTTACGAGATCCATCGGTACAACTTCTTAGAATCGTACAAAAAATGGTAGATACTATTGTACATTAATAAAACTAAAATTTAAATTAATTTAAATTTAAGTTCTGAAAAATTAAATTAATTTTTCAGAGCGTAGCAACTGTGGCAGGTCTTTGCTTTGTAGGGGCGGTCAAATTAGATCAATTAGGTGTACAAGCAGTTCAAGGAGTAATTTTTATTCTTGTTGCTGAAAATACTTTTTTTCCCATGTATGCTACTTTGGAATTAATTCCTCAAGAATTACCTCTTTTCCTAAGGGAATACCGAGCTGGAATGTATCCTGCTTATGTTTATTATACTGCTAGAATGTTATCATTGGTAAGTAAAATATCAAAAACGAAAAAAATATATGTATGTAACATATATAATTTATATTATAGACTCTCTTCAATAGCTTACTCTTATTTAAATTAAAATTTAATTCTTATCAGATTCCAGGATTAATTATCGAACCTATATTATTTGCTGTGGTTGTTTATTGGTTGGCGGGTCTTCGAGACACCATACAAGCATTTGGCCTCACACTACTTGTTGTAATTTTTACTATGAATGTTTCAACTGCCTGCGGTACGTTTTTTTTTTTTTTTTTAATTTTTATACCATGATATATTTTTATTAGGAACCTTAGATTAATTAGAATTCCAAATTATCGAAATTTTTATTGCAAATAATAATTTAAATTTATAACTTTTTCGTAGGATGCTTTTTTTCAGCAGCTTTTGAAAATGTTCCCGTGGCTATGGCTTATTTAGTGCCCTTCGACTATCTTTTAATGGTCACTATGGGACCCTTTGCGAAACAAGAGTATTTTATAGCTTCAATTTCATAATTTATTTAATAAGTTTCTTTTAAAGAGTTGAATTAGACTTTAATTAAATTTTTATTTTATTTTCAGATCACTTCCAATTTATATTCGATGGGTCAAATATATCTCTTGGCTTTTACACTCTACAGAGGCTCTTTCGATTGTTCAGTGGACAAATATACAAAATATATGTCAGTATTATACAAATAATTTAATTATTTCAAATCAATTATTGTGAGTCATTTTAGAACACTTCGAATTATTATTTTTACTTTTTTTGTTTAAATGCAGCATGTGAAGCGAACAATCCAGACTTGCCATGTATGACGGATGGATCTGCTGTTCTCGAATACTACGACTTTAATGAAAATAATTTCTGGCATGATCTTATCTTAATGGCCATAATCTACACAATTTTTCACCTTCTAGGATATATTTGTCTATGGAAACGATACCGTGCCAAATAAGAAAAACTCAACTATCAATAGTATTTAAGAAAGTATAATGTATTTAAACGCAGATTTTACCATCACCTGCGCCGAATGAAAATGTAAATTATCGATTTAGATAAGTGTTAAAATAATTAAATCTGTATTTAATAGAAAAACTCCCAAGTTGCTAGACTTATTGTTCTCTTGTTGTAAGTTATTCTCTATTAAGTGAAATTGATTACTATAAACGAAATTAATTACAATTACCGATTAATTCTTCGGAGTAGATTCGTAGCTACAGGAACACAGCTCCTCTGATAATTGCATGGAGAGAGGGCTGTTGAATAATTTCTGGAAGAACAATTCATCGTTCGCATTTTCTTCAATCTGATTAAAAATATCATCTTCTTTTCTGCAAACTCTATCTGCAGCTATTATGGTATCCACTGATGAAATAGTCAGGATAGATTTCTCACTTGGCGAAGAAAATTCAGAAATATTTTCAGATTTAGCATCATTTTCTATGGTGTCTGCATCTAGAATAGATTGAAAGTCTGCGATTGAGTATACATTAGGGGAAATCACTTGGATGTCCTCATTCTTCTTCGAAACGTCCTTTTTGGAAGCAAAACCGAAATTGGAGGGATCCTTAGAGTTTGTCATTGCACGTTGTCCTTGAATTCGACCAAGACTCGGTGACTTCTCTTCATTATGAGAAAAAAGTGTGAATGGCATTGGTGTTGAATTTTCAGGAGGTCCACTAAGTCCTAGAGAAAAACTTAAATTTGCGGTATTGAAGGACGACAAGCTCTCGCTCTTCTGATTGCTATTGTCTATTGAATTTAGGGAAGCCTCGTTATTTTCGGTGCTTGATTCAACTTTTGATCTTTTTGAAGAAATGCTTCGTGATTCCATTTTTCTTTGGCTTGAATCTCTAGAGACGCTGATGTGCGAGCAGCTGAAAGTCTGAGATCTTGAATTTTTAGTAATATCGTCTGAATCAGGATGCCAAGTTCGTTTCGAAGTCCTCGAATGAGAGGATGTATTATTTGAATTTGTCTCTTCCAGGCGGCTGACTTTTGAAAAGTTTGATATCTAAAATAAGAATCAACAAAGATTTATTTGATTTTCCTAAAAATATCCAGATTTTACAGCAAGACTGAATTAAATAATTATGAAATGTTAAGAGAATCCTCACCTCTGATCTAGAGCTAATTACGCTCTTGTTTCTCGTATCATTAAACTGAAAATCGCTCAACTTTAAAGAAAATTTGTCAGGGTTGGCTTTTTCTTTCGAGAAACCAAATTCATACAATGTCGAATTTTGCAATCCAGAGAGAGATTTATTTAAGGGTCTTAATTTCCTCAAATCGTTGCTGATCAACGGAGACTTTTCCTTTTTGAAAAATGCAAAGTTGCTGATGTCTGCACTTGTTTGACTTAAACTCTGTTCTCGAGTTTGTTTAACTTTATTCATGTCAATATGATAACTAGAAGTTGGTCTGATCTGAAGTGGTATTTTGAAGGGAGATTTTTGATCAGGTTGTTGAGAGATGACACTTTTTTGTTGAAGAAAGGTCTTGGAGTTTGGATTTTCTGAGATATTGGGCTGATTCGAATGATGAGGTTGAGACTGTTGAAGATTTAGATTAGAGGCGATCAATTCCATTCGATTAGAATGGTCATATTTCTGAAGATTTGACTGTTGATCAAATTGTTGATGATTATATCGATATCCAGGGTCTTGAAAATAAGATTGATGACCTGGTTTTGGAAGCTCAGATTCATAGAGTTGCATACGATTTGCAGTGCACAGCTCCAATTGATCAACATTTCGAGGAACTTTGTTCGTTTGAAGAACATTGTGTTCTATATTATTCAGAATTTCATTTTGACTTTGGAGAACATTTGCCAATTGGCTACTGCTTTGGTGAGCACTAAAAATTCCAGTATCGTTTTGGGTAGGTCCATTGTTCATTCGGATAGGATTCGAAACTTGAAAATTACTTTGAAGAGCACTAGATATAACTCTACCACTCCAAAAATGGGACATTTCAGGATTTAATTGAACAATTTTGGACATTTCCGAATTATTTTGATAACTACATTTTTGAAGATTGAACTGCTGATCAGATTCTTGAAGATTACATTGATATCCAGAGTCTTGAAACTGTGATGATTTATAACCAGATTCTTGGAAATAAGACTGATGACCAGGTTTTGGAAGCTCAGATTCATAGAGTTTCAGATGATTAGGAGCATACAACTCCAACTGATCAACATTTCGAGAATCTTGTTTCGTTTGAAGAACATTGTATTCCATATTCAGAGCTCCATTTTGACTTTTGAGAACATTTGACGATTGGGTATTGTTTTGGTAAGCGCTAAATATGTCATTATCGTTTTGGACAACATTTGAAATACCATTTATCTCATGAATTTTCAAAGCTCCATTGTTCCTTCGGATAGGATTCGAAACTTCAGAGTTGCGCTGAAGAATATTCGATACAACTCTACCTTCCATAAAATGGGAAGCTTCGGGATTGAACTCAACAAGTTTTTGAGATTCGGAATTACTCTGAAGAAGATTCGTAGTTGCCTTTGTTGGATGAACATTTAGAATCTTCTGAGAAAATTTTCCAATTGGGAATTGTACGTGTTGTCTGCTACGTACAGATTCTATCACGAGTTGGACGTTTTCAGATGTGTATTGTTTTGAGATAATCAAGTCCATAATTTTTGATACACAGGCATAACATTCTTTTTCCCAAGAAAGTTCTGGTGCTTCGATAAATGAAGGGGGCTGGAATTTAGAAATTATAAAATTTTTATTTGAAAACGTTTAATTCAAATTAAACGATATGTGATTAAATTAATATTTTATTGCTACCTTAATGTCTTTGCATATTTGCTGAACGAGTTGTTTAGCTTTTTCGACAACAGATTTTGGCATTCGAGAAGCAGAAGCAGCAGAGATACCGTAATTTTCAACGTCAGTAACTCCAATTCTTAATTTATGAGTATACTTCAATCCCCATTTGTCCAATTCGTTAGGCACACATTCGAAGTAATGGCTAGAATATTAAAGAAATTGTTAATAATACGTTGAAAAGCTATTATTTATAGAGAGTTAATATTTATAAAGTGAGTTGAACTCACTTGATAACATTGTGGTAGAGTTCTGTTAGTTTCGTTAAATAAAGAAAATGTGTGCAGTTGAAGGTAAAAGCTGTGGTCTGAAGGAGATTTTCACAAATCGCAAAGGCAATGGCTGTGCCTTCTTCCGCGTTAGTACTCCTGCAAATTTCATCCATGACGATCAGGGACTTCGGAGTGACGAATTGTAAGATGTATTGGATTTCTTTTATCTGGTGGATTTTATATATATATAAAAAAAAAAAAAAAAAAAAAAAAAAAAAAAAAAAAAAAAAAAACTAGTCAATTATAATTTTCTTCTGTTACATTTTACGGTTTTTGTAACTTATTGAACGAAATTCTTTGGCAAAAATTATATTACCTCCTGGACAAAAGCAGAGCAGTTACTCTCGATGTCTTCATGAGAAGGACACAATCTGCAAAATATTCGATCTGCAATTCGAATCTTTGCTTCCGTCGCTGGGAGGTAACAACCAATCTTAAAATAAAAATCAATTTCAGAAGTATAAAATATAATGAAAAATTAGACATTATTTTTAATTTATGTTACATTGGCTACCTGAGCCATAATATTCAAGAGCACCACTTGTTTTAAATAAGTCGTTTTTCCACTCATATTAGGTCCAGTTATGTTGTGGAAATTGTAAGCAATCGAAGATTCCTGTAGAAAAAAAGGTTTTATTCAACTGAAAATTATCAGATAATCAAAAATGAAAATATCAAAATTAGAAGAGAAGCTTACGATGTCGTTTGGCCTTGGAAGTTCAGTGGCCAAAATATCTAGAATAGGATGTTTGGCGTTTATCACTCGAAGACTTTCTCCAAAAAAGGGTTTTACGTAATCAGGAATGCTACTGATTCTTGCGAGGGACATAACAACATCTATTTCTGCAATATCTTCACTAAGCTGATACAGACAGGCAATGTCTTGTCTCAAAACAGTTATCAATGTTTCAAGGATACTATAAAGATAAAATAGCGAATAAACTAAAATATTCGAATTTCTTTCTTATAAAATATTATATAATTTTTTCAGAAATTTCTTACCAGTTGCTCATAAGATGGAGCTCATCGCGAGCATCTTTACATTGCTGACTCAATGACATTAGAAAATCGGTAGTCATATAAAGGCAATTTTTCTTCTTTTGTACCTAGAATGATTTTTCATTATACATGTATTTCAGGCAAACAAATCTTTGTAAAAAAAGAACGTGTAACAAGATTAAAATTTGATTAATTAATTATTTACTTCTATGAAAATGCTAGGCAAATCATTGATGTTAAAACTTGCACGTTTGGGCATATCCATTCGAATATGATATCCTAAAGAAGCGTTGCATCCCACTGCTAAAGGTAAATTATACTCTTGGGCCAAAGATTCAACTAAAACTGTTTTTAAAAATACCTGAATTAAACAATTTTTCTTAAAATTATTTTACAGTTATTAGACATTAATTAACTGTTTATTTACTTCTGGTTTGATCGATGAGTTCGCAATAAGTTTGGCGAGCAACGTCCAGCATGTCATTAATTCCACTCTTTAAAGCAAAACAACGCTGCATATTCGAAGACGTGTAACCATTCACTGATCTTGCATCGCTTTGAATAATTTCTGAAATTCGATTCTTCATTTTTACGAATCGAGGGTCCTTTAGATTCTATAAATTTTAACATATTTAAATTACAAACTTTATTAGAAACTCTTCTAATCAATCTTTGGTCAATTTAAATACTTAAACTGGAAGACATTTCGAATTTGAAACATTCAGATCTTCAGAAAAAATTCTCGTTTTTTCAAGCTCTTATTAATACTAGAAAGTATTAACACATTATATAGGTATGTTAAATTTTTTTAACGAACCTCACGAATTTTGACAAAATTAGGCGAAGTGGCAGGTTCGAGAGCAGAAGAAAGTTGGGGAATGACTTCTAGACTAGTTTTCAGCAGCAAAATGTAGTTCAAATTTTTTTCTGCCATTTCTACACATTCACTGACGAACATTGCTCGCATTGAAAGACCCAGAAGGCGATCAGCTCCAAACAGTTGCTTCACAATTGGCTGAAGTTTGTTTAGAAATAAAATTAATTTTAAAAAGTTTTTCGTTGTTAATTTTCAATAATTACTTTATACTTCACACAGTATAATAAATATATTATTTATCTTTACATTGAGAATGGTATGGAGATTTCTATTCCGAACAAGTTCTGTTACACACGCTTGTCGTTCCTTAATTACAAGACGGTCGCACGGCGGTTGCAAAATTTGAGAGCGTAAAAGTCGTCTTCCCATTGGAGTAACACACCTATCGAGCGCTGAGAAAAGACTGTGATTTCTCTGAGGTCCATGACTTGAGACTAATTCGAGACTCAGTGCACTTTCCACGTCTGAAATTATCAGAAAAAAAAAACGGTTGCTTGATATCTAGAGAAGATTAAATAAAATAGTTCTAAATTACGCGAAAATTTTACCTATTAAAGTTGTGCCTTGGGAGGCCTGAAATTCGACTTTCAATGACTTTGGCTCGTAGATTATGTACTGAATGTGTTCAACGTATTTTAAAAGAGCAGCAATCGCGGATAATGCATAATACCTTTCAAAATGTAATTAAGTATTATAAATTAAAAGATCCACAATTCATAAGAAATTTTTTAATTTCTAGTAATTAAAATTATTCAAGTTACAACATACTTTTCTTTTACGAATAATTCTATTGTCGAGAATTCCGTAGCGCAATGCGTTTTAATCCGATCAAGTCCATTTTCCTCATTAAAATGAATTCGAGAAATTGGTATGATATTAATTCCTTCGAATTTACTTTTAATTGTATTGAAAAGCGTTTTTCGTGGATCATCTTCTCCACATATAGTCTCCGGCATAATAATCTAATAATTAAAATATCAGTTATAAAATTGTGTGCAAAAATGTAGAAGTAAAAGCTTTTAAAACTGAACAAATTTAATTAGCAGTTAATTAATTTTTTTTTACCTCAATAGGATTAAACAAGTGAATTTTCATCAGTGTGTTCACAAAAGTTTGACTATCGCTAACTTGACTTATAATCAAATGAGGAAATTTAACATCAATTGCTGCCATTCCAACTTCACATCTCGCATCACCTCTTCCTGATGTTATGGCTATGAGCAAAAAAATAATTAATCATCTGATTGAAAATTAAGTATTTATATACTTAAATTTTTTTTATTTTACCCATAATGACTGTGGACTCGACAGCACTTGATGAAGTGGAAGTCATCTGAAGTGGATTCGTAGAGCTAAAATTTGTAATTAATTGAAAATAAAATAAAATAATGAAATCTGTATTTATAAATATATGAATTTTATCTTTTAATATTGAGTTAGACGATAAAAAATAGTATAGAAAATTGAATTTATTCACGTAGAACTTCGGAATCGTGCAGAAGATGAAGAAGGTAATCCTGGAACTCGTCGAGAATTTGATGGAGTTCTAGCAGAACTTGAATTTGTAATTCCATTAGTTGAAGGAGGCCGTTTTTCACTCGAAGATTCTAAAAATTATTAATATTATTAGAGAAAGCTAGAAGATTCAGATTAAAGTTGCAATTTATAAAAAATAAACTTTTTATATATAAATAATAAATTAATTAATAAACTTACTAAAAATAAAATAACATTCAAAATGTTACATTAACTTGAAAAACAATTCTGGAACAAATTTTTTTCATTTTTAAACAGTTTTTGAGGTTAAATTTACTTACGATATTTTGGCATATAATTAGTTTTGATAATTGGTTCTTCAATGTGTGACCTAATTATAGGTTGATCTCTTCCTTTTCCTCTTGTTCGACCTCGAGGCCGAACTTTAGCATTTTCCTTACGAATTACGTTCATTTTTTATCAATAGTAATCCGTCACCACTTTCACAAAATTATAATCAATTATAATTGATTATAATTCAAAATTTAAAAGTTCAAACTGTAGCAGTGCTGACAACGTTATAAAAAAATTTCAGCGAGTAGATTGGTATCACTGAGAATCAATGCTACCATGAATTCAAATAGCGCCAAGTTTGAATCAATTAATTGATTATTAAATAATCGCTTATAAATTGTATTTACGTGTATTTATTGATTGATTTATGTACAAATTTAATATTTTCTGTCCAACATCACCGAAACTTGAAAACAACAGACTTAAATACATAATTATAAATAATACAATCACAATCACTATCATTTAGAAATAAATAGCATATTACTATCGTTCCCAGAAGGACAATTTCAATAGATTCTTCGCGTATAATATTTACAAATTGTTATTAATCGTGGCCAAGTTGAGTCTCCAATGTACATACCACGTCGTTCTTTTCCACAAAGAACAACAACTGATTGATTTGGCAATTCGATCAACTTGCATACATAATAGTCTCGTGCACAATCCTAAGCAATTTCGCAATAATAAACTACCCTATGAGAATAGATAAAAGAATACATCTCGAGCCTTAGTTAAAAGAAAAGACCTGCTAGCGATTTAAAAATATGTATAATTAATTTACAAAAGGAAACGCAACTAATTCCATGAGTTTTCGCTCTCACCGGTCACACTGTCTTTTATATTATCCTTCGATAAATCCTTGCATATCAGAATATGTACATTAATAGCTCTAATGTTTCGTTTCTAGTGATTATCATTCCGTGCATAATTGTCAATGCCAATAGCGAAATTTAGTTTCATTTCACTAGCGATATAATAAACGTCATTATATAAAAAAAAACGTCTTTTCTTTCATCCTTTGTCGAAGTTACGTTACAATTTCCCGGATGAGATTCCAAGATACGTCCTATGTACTTTTAAAACGTCGAATCGCAATAACTAGTCTTGAAAAAAAGTACCGATTAGGATAATACAGCATAAATTGAATCTGAGCTTACCAACTATCGCGAATCTTTCGCAATCATAAAATGATTATATTATAACCATAGTAAAATATAAATCCAACCTTAGATAGATATCACGTATCGAAATTTCTTATTGACAAACATCTAATGCGTCCATTCCTCTTTTCAACTCTCGCACTCTTTAAGTTCCACTTTCACGAATTCTTTAAAAGAATCGTTAATGCATCAGAGCAACGTTTTTAAAATAACAAAACCATACCCTCACAAATATTCGCAAATTCCTCGTAGTATGAAGCGTATATACAAAAAAATTGCACGATCACAATTCACAATAATGTGTAGATAATTGACAATGTGTAGATATCATAAGATAAAATTCCGTCTTATAAGCTTAACTTTCATACTCGTTACTTTCCTTTAAGGAAATCGAAGGTATTATCAGCCAACGAAAACGTCAAACGCAGCACAAATAAAAATAAAAAAAAACAATCTTTCGAATACTGAAATTATTTATCGAATCTTTTATCTATTTTGGCGCTAAGTAAAAATCTATGCCGCAAATTGGTCCATCATTTTGACTCATGGAGTTTGGAAAGGGCATTGATATAATAGTTTTAAGATTCGGGAGAATTCAAAATCTGGGAATTTTCTTGTGAATGAGAATGAAAGAGAATTTTAAGAATTTTAATATTTCTAATATGTTCAATTTAAAAATTATTAAAATTTGGATATATTCAATTTTGTCTTTTGGTAGATGTGCTAAATAATTAAATCATTGACAAAGCATAAAATTCTCGTGAATTCTCCGAAAGTTATAGTATAATATTGATCTATACGATCAATTATATTCCCGAGAATATTGAGAATCTTTCTCTCTAGAACTCTAATTGATATGAACATTATTTGAACTAAAGTTATCCTCCCTTACATTAAACGTGACTCTCCAGGGGTACTTTGTAGACTTTCGATGTGAGGCTCCCGTCTGGGAGGGACTGTGGACGGGCATTGGTGACGTTGAAGACGACGTTGCTGGGTCCACGAAAGCTGACTTCGATGAGAAAGCTAGTATCAGCAAGATTAAATCGATTGCTGCTGAGATCTGGTGAACTGGTGCGTAGTTGACTTTTCTTCGTAGGCTTGCTGTCATTTTTGATAATCTTCTCAGCCTCTGCTTGGAGCTTATTATCAAGCCAGTGAACTTTGTCAAAGTCCTTGGTCCCACCAACGGTATGTCTCCTCTTAATAGAACGTTCAGGCATTCCGTTTTTCCTTTTCAATTTTGTCGCACTTTCCTTCCTGACTGATTGCCTTCTTTTGCTGATGTTAGATTCCGTTTTCTCAGTTTTGGTGAGAGACTCGGAACGTTTCAATTTACTGTTTGGAGACTCGGATCGATCAGAATGTTTGTTGAGGCTTTCAGAACGTTTTAGCTTCCCATTAATTGGAGAAGTGAGAGGTCGATCTGAAGAGTGTTTATTTAAACTTTCGGATCTTTTGAGCTTCGATGTCACGTTTTCGGTTCGTTTGTTTAAAGACTCGGATCTTTTTAAACGAGACCTGGGTTCGGAAGTTGCTTGACTCATGCTCTCAAATTTTTTGAGCTTATTGGAGTATGAAGGGTCAATGGAGTCTGTTTTTTGAGAAGAATCGTCGGTTTTTGATGAGGTACCGAGATCACGATGAGAAGATGGAGAGCTTGTGGATGATGGGCTGTCTTGAGAGTCGGGTGAAGAATCAGGTCGCTTTTGTTTTATGTGGGAAGATTGCTCAATGGTTGAGGGTTTTAAGGTTGCGTCTTTTTCGCTTGCGTCGAGAAATGTACTGGAGCTGGGCTCATCTTTTTGAAATTTTTTACTGGAGACGTGACGATCATTGTCCGGCAAGTCTGTGACGCTTGAGTCGGTTGTGTCCACTATCCCAGAATCGGAATCTTTCTCGGGAACATGCTGTAAGAAAAATATAATTTTATCATAGACAATTGGTGACAAGTAGAATTCAAAAATTAATGAGATAGATATAAAAGCATCAAATATCGGGGATTTAAGAAATGTATTAAATATAGAAGGACTTACATTTTTCTGTTGAAGAGACCTTGTCTTATCAGTAGTCGACCTGTGTAAGCTCGGATCTCTGTAAACTTCAGGTGTAAGTCTAGCTTTAGTTCGTTCGGCAGGTTTTTCTTCACTGACTTCGGTGGGGATGTTCGTAACACTCGAGGTTTCGATAGTCGAGGGAGATTGACTTGTCGGATTTACGAGGGACTTCCATTTGCGGTCGAAAGTTGACGTGAGGCTGGTCAATAGATCGCTACCTGTAATCAGAAAAATCTATGATTATCCTTCTTTCTAATAAAAAATTACCTCATAGAAAGAACACTGAAAGCCTCGATCGATCGGTTTTGTTATTGAGCGCAAAAAATAAATTCGGGGTGTCAATTATACGAGCGGCTCCAATATAAAAACTTGAAATAGAAAAGTAGTAAATAGCTTAGGTGCGTTCTGGCTAATTGCGTGAGTTCATTCCTGAAATCATAATGGGAACTGCAATATAATCAGAAAAGGGCGAACAGCGATTTTTTCTTGACAACAGCAACAATGACAACAGCAACGATAGGATAGCAAAATGGTAGTGATGATAGGATGGAATTATGGTAGTGACTTGATAATCATGGTTACTTTCGCAAGAATTAGGTACAAAATCTCAGATCCAGGATGTTAATGCAAAGAGGAGTTGCTGGAGGGATTCGTAATAATAATTTGTCTCATAGAACCTACTGTCTAAGAAATTGCAACTCAAATGTTACAATAAAATATTTTCTCAGTTTCAATTGAACTTGAAAGTGCTTAAAACAGGAATGTTGTTTTAAAGAGGAAAAAATAGGAGGTTGAAAAAACTGGATCGGGATCTATAAAGAAAAACCAAGCTTGAGAAAAACGACGCAGATTCGGCAGCAGACAAGCACTTTGTGTGCATGTAAAAAACGAAACTTAAAAGCCATTCGGATGAGCCAGCCGTTAGCTTGTTTTAACTCCACGGACACTGTTCTCGGCGTTCCCATTTACCTCTGATTGTGAGAATTCGGTTTACAATCTTGGAGGATACCCCGACACTGTCTCCAGATTCTGGAATCCCTGGCTGGAGGAACTGTAACTGTGGCGAAGACCGCTGTGATTCGGATGACGGAGTTGGCGAGGTTGTTGTTGTGGTTGTTGCTGTTGATTCTGCTGCTGGGATTGTTGGTAGGGAGGAGGGGCTGGTGATGAATGGGGTTGGGGATGACGTTGAAGCTGGTTTTGGGATCGGTTTCTTCGTGAGGGTGCCATCGGACCCTGCGACACTGTGTAGATGGGCCGATATGTAGCACCAAAAACCTGGGCTTGCTGCGTGCCTACGCGTTCAATCCCATCATCAATCGTACCACCGCCAAATTGCACACAATATAGAGATTCTATTTTATTATCTAGAACTTTACGTTCAAATTAGCCCAGAAAACTAGATTAAGATTTATTTTTGTAACTACCGATATTGAATTTGCCCGGTCATTTAACATCAAAACCTGTAATTTTAAATTAGTTATCAAAAGATTTAAAGCTTGTATTTCGTTCAATCTTCAAGAATTTTGATTCTTGAAATCTGGCATCATCGAATTTAAAGTTCCAGAGTCCAGACCAATATAATTACTAATAAAACAGAAAAAAACAAGATATATGCTTGTTTCTTAAAATTATTAGAGGGGAGGCACAAAATTGGTGTGAGACTCCATTTTTTTAATTTAGAGTACCACCCTAAATATTGAATTAAAAATTTTTATTTACAATAAAAAAATGTAAATTATATTATTCGAATCATTTTTAAAAATTGACCATAATATTCATTAAATTAAATAATAAATTCTATTCTCGTAAGTAAAAATTTTTAAACGTGTTACTCTATAAAACCAGAAAAGAAACAGTCAAGCGAGCAATTGTGCCAAAACAATAAAGAATAATTTTCAGAAATTTCTATCTGATACTAAATCGAGAAATTTCTTGTGGCAAAACCAATCTGTTTATTTGAAATTGAAAAACATGCTTTAAAATATTAAAATTTAGAATTCTCTTAATACAGGAAGTTTTTGAATGTCATTTACTATGGTTTTGCCGGATTTTTGTTTTCTGTAATTGATTATGCAAGTCATAAGCGAAAAACCAGCCTTAAGCAAGTACCTACTTCGATCATTGGATAATTTTAAATTATTACTAATTCATTCTTATAATATTAATATTTCAAGATCAGGAGAGTTGTTTAAATTGAAAAAATTGAAAACAAAAAATATCAATAAAATTTAGAGCATTCGAACTAAAGGCATACAAAATAAAAATCGTAAAGAAAGTTGAAAGTTTTAAGTTGACAAAAATTTTAAACGGAGTCCAAGTTGAAAAACACCCCAAATTATGAACATGAACAAAATATTTTCTTATAAACGAAAAAGGAAACAAACTTTTAATCAAATTCCCGAGTTATTTTTATCTTTTTATTCGAGTCGATGCATAAAAAAATTTCTAAATCTGCCTAAGCACGTAAATATTTAAGCATAATCGACATGCAGACTAAGCTTAAGTTGCCATTCGTTCCAAATAAAAATAAAACTTTATTTAATTTAATCTAGTTTGGAAGTGCATCACGATAGAAAAAGTTGCATATCATGCACGAAAAAGAAATAATTATCTGCGTGATAAAAATACAGTTTAAGCACGACAGCTCCTGGCGAGGAAGAACTGAAAAATCGTAACGAGGATAACATAATGGTAATGAACTCTCGATTACAAGAAGACGTTGCATTTTCAATTTTTATATAAATCGCTTGAAATAGGTGAAAAAGAGAAAACAAGTACCTAGAAAGCTTTTTGTTAATAGTGAGAATCTTCTGAGTCCAGTGTAGAAAACAAGATCCGGCTACACTCACCGATCGTCAGAAGCGAATTACAGAGAGAGAGAAAAATGCATAGAGAGAATAAATTAACATGGAAAAGGGTTTGCGTGTTACATTAGGTCAAAATCCTAAACGTGGCTAATTTGGGAGAGGGACGTAAGGACGCGTGATGTGTTTTGTTCGGAAGATTAGCTAAATTGTAAACCTCAAACTATGATAAAACATTATATTAAAGTCTCTTTTAATATTGACCTAAAAATAAAACTGTATAAAATAAATAAAAATAAATTTTTTTTTAAGGAATAATTGCCAAGGTTTGGTTTCTACATAAAACTTTCACTCTCCTTTTCCATTATTCCGCGTCCTGACTTGAATACATTCGAGTATATAATGTCAAAGCGGTTGAGACAGGGACAAGGGCAACACAAATTCTAAAACACGCATCCGGTTTTTCTAAATGAAAACTGAATCGCTTTTTTTACTCTGAGGGAGAAAAAGCGTTTCGAGTTTAAACAGGATCGGGCTTAGGCTTTGTTAGTAAATTTAGATACTGACCATCGTCTGAAATATCCCCGGGAAGTCCTCGATGTTGGGAAGGCGATGACGAGGGATAGCTGTGAATCTCGTGCAGTGAGTCTAAACTTCCATAGCGAGTCGGTGCCAATAGATTAGAATCCGGTGACTGCTACAACAATACAAAATTCATTTATAATTATTAGGAATTCTTTTAAAATCCCTTGAAATATTTACAGTCTTATCCTGCATAATTAGTGACGATGTTTTATTGTCTAAATGAACATGTAAATTCACCTCTTTATCGGTTTTGAACTTTTTGATGACGCCGTTGTTCATTTTCTCGCCCAAGATGTTGCTCAGTTGCGTGCTGGCTTGAGCCTTTTGCCTCGCAGTTGGTTGTTGTTGCACGGCAATTGACAATGGCATAACTCTCGTGCTAGATTTTGACCTCACGTGACAATCGGACAAATCCAGAGAAGATCTGTCACCGAGTCTTTCATTTAAATTAGACAATCTTTTCGATAAGAAATTAGGAGTGACGGTGGTATCAGCAATGGTGTCTAGAATATCATCGTTCTCCATTTCGGATTTCGCAAGTTGCCACTCTTTTTCGATTTTTTTCCTTTCTTCTTCTCTTCTTTCAGCCTCGCGTCTTTGTCGATGTTGATCTCTTTGTAACATCGTCATCGTTTCTTGCTCGAACCTTCTTATCCTTTCTTGAGTCGTGGCACTTAATCCTGCGTAAGTCCTGATAGCAACTTCGTCGTTACTCTGCTTCGTTTCGTTGGAAAGATTCGATATTGTAGAAACACAATCTAAACTCCCAGGCTCATAATTCGAGTTCTTTGAAGTTTCAGAAGGTGGGATGGAAGTTTGCTGCTCTTGTTGTTGTTGTTGTGGCTGCTGCTGTTGTTGCTGCTGTATTTGTTGTTCTCCAGATTGATTTTTAGAGTATTTTGATCGAGGATTGCTCGCACTACTTGGAGGACTATTGACAGTTACGTTTCCTACTGGGTGATCGTATCTTTCAGATGAGCTAGTAGGTTGACCTTTGTTTTCGTGCATAAGAACAATTTCACTGACAGAACATTGTCTCTCGTTTAGAGCCATGCTCTGACGAACTGCTGATGAACTTTCCTCATGTTTCCCTTTTAACTGGAAGAAAAAATGATGAAATAGTAATGAAAGTACTATTTTTCAATGTTATGATAGAATATTTTCATGAATTTAGAACGTACCTTTTCATCTTCATGGTCATCGTGGTCGGGTTCGTCGTGTCCTTTCTTTTTCCTCTGAATCTTCCTATTAGCTGCGGATATGATTGAGGATACAATGTCCCTAGCTGTGATCATTTCACGCATGCCTGTTGTGTCAAAATAAAGAAGCGAACAAAATAAATGTGCAACTAATGAGGTTAAGACTCAGTATTGCTGCTCTACTTTATTCATATAACTTTGAAACTTTATAAAAAAAAATTGTCAAACTCCAGATAATGTTAAACATTAAAAAAAAATCTCTTTTCTGAAATTTCTAAATTGGTTTCTATATCCTTCCAAAGTTCTATGAAAGTATCAAACAGCAATACGAGTATGAGAAATAAATAAAATTAAAGTAAAAAAGTAATGTGTGGGTACTAAGATGTGATTTTGCAGTTTAAAGTAAAAGTTAAACTGACAAAAAAAATTACATTTAGAAAAAAATTACACTTAGGAAAAATAGTTTGTCTGGTTTTTTCCAGTTTTAAACTCTGTAATCTGCAGGTAGGGTTGAACCTTGATTTCTAGCTACGAACAACAATGACAATGAAATCTGAATCGGTAAAATTAAAATTATGAAGCTTAAAAAATAACAGGTAATTGAATAGCCACACGATCAAGTGCCACAAACAATCGAAAATCGAATCTACACTCCTTACGTCTGATGGTATGAGTAAAAATTATTTTGTGAAATACCTTCAACTTTTTGAATGTTGTTCAGCAAGAGATTGTGATTCGTTGTATCCGTTTCATTTCCGTCAGCTGGCAAACTTAGGTTTACTGACAGCCTGCTCAAATCGTCCAAATCCTCTTCTGAGAAGAACCAATCGACCTGCGAATGTTTAAAACGAAAAATAATGAAATTAAAAGCCTTACACTCTACAAGGCCTGCAATTTGTACTTAGTACTCACATTGTTTAACAAGCTTTCAACGATTCTGCATTGATGGGACATGTCAGTTACCATGGTTACCATATTATCTCTTGAACCACTGGCTCGCACCAAAGTTGGTCCAAAAACGATAGCTAAGTTTTTAGCTTCCATTTTGTTTGCTTCACTATGTTCAACGACCTTTTTCAAGTGGAACATAAGATACTTAAGCGTCTCGAAATGATGTTCCGGTAAGTCTCTCAAAAGTTTCCGAATGGTCGCCATTCTTCTTTGAGGATCTTCAATTTTATCGGCATCGATGAACATTGGATAGAGCTCAGCAGTTAAGAGAGAATCTGGAAGCTGTCGGAAGAAGGATTTGAGCAATGATGATATCACGTTGACATCGCTCCATCTTGGATCCTGAAGATTAATATTCTCGAAACCCTTGTTCACGCTTTCTGTTAGTTGCGAAATCGCTGCAGTATTTCCAGGCACTCTGTAGATTCCGATGACCTCGAGACCTCTAGCTTCCACGATACTTGTACACATTTCAACGATCAAAGGCACAAACTCTGAAAATGATGACTGTGGGCAGAGTTCAAGAGGGACTTTGAAAGTGGCTCCCTCAGGTGGGAGTTGAGCTGTTGGTGAAGACGGTGAGCCAGCTTGACCATGCATTTTCCTAAATTGTTTCGCCATCCTTCCCTTCCAGGTTTTCGATTTCGGGGAAGGCAATTCAACAGTTTGACTAGGTTTTCGAGTCTTGCTAACTGGTGATTGGCCAGTAGGCGAACGATTTCTAAAAGATGTTAGTTTTCTGATGCCTTTGTGGCTTGGCAATGGACTCAAGCGTTGTCCACCACTTTGAACAGCATTTGATGTTGGTCCTGGAGTTTGAGGAACAGCCTGCTGTTTAGATATACTTGTAACTGCGTCCTGTTGATGAATAATTGAGACAGTAAGAATAAGTTTCTGATTTTTTACTGTCAAATAAAGCGAATCATCACCACTTTTTTTTAATAACATAACACTTCGAGCAGAAAAAATTATAATCAAATAAGATACTTACGGAAGGCTTCTCGGTATTGAAAACTTTGAATGCTCTTAACCAAAGAGCCATAGAACCAGCATCCTCGGTTTGCAGAAGAACTTCTGCCATGGAATTCGTTATTCGCAGCACATGTTTTCGCTTCGTGTAATCTTCAGCGATGTCCACTGATGCGCATCGAGTATCCACACTAGGTACAGTGTCGCCTTCACCATTTGTTGATGGGCTCTAAAAATTGATCATGTGTTACAGTTTAATTACGAGTATTTAAAAGGAATTGATCTCTTTCAGATTTCGAATTACTTACTTGACTGTGACGATCTTTGTAGAAGTAAAGAATTTGACCGCGAAGAACGCCCCAAACTTGCTTCCAGGAACGATCGCTGGATCGCTGAAAGTAGAAAATTACAGTGCATTAATATTTGTATTCTTATTTTATTTATTATCTTATATTATGGAAAAATTGATCAAAACTAGGACGCTTCAAATACGACGAAGAAATAAAATTTAAAGTGAAAATCGATTAACAATAGCGGAGAAAAACAGGAAAAAGTAATTATATCGATTTTTTAAATGAAAATTGCACAATACTTTTATACTGTTTTACACTCATGGGAAATTTTTCGTTGCTTAGCAACTTCAAAGGATATACAACGAAGCTCAACACTTCATTTCTTCATTCTTGAAATAGGATAGAACGAAAAGGGATGCAGTCTATCCCAGGGAAAAATTCTGGGGCAGTTAAAGAAACGTATTTATGTGTATAAATATTTATATTACTGCAATTCTACACTTAATTTACATTCTCAATATTTCGTGCTGGAGTAGGCCACCCAACTGGTTGAGAGGTACAATTAAAAGTCTCTAAACTGAACGAAGAGTTTACCAAATTATTTTATTCTTTAATGAAAATATGAAAGATGTTAAAATGAGAAAAATTGCTCAAGAAATAAAGGAAAGTCTCCAATCAGGGAGAAATAGAAGGTTCAAGAATTTATGGTTAAGAAATCTATACTTTAATTTAAATTCACTCAAAGATGCTTGCACGACTCGTTTGAATTCTGAATTCTGTTTCGCCTTGAATATGTATCAATAAAATTTCCTAATTACATAAAAATATTTTTTAATTCATAGAAAATTATAAATATTTGTACATGAATGAATAATTTCGATTTAAAATGCATTCGAAATTTTTCATTATATATTTTTAAATTTAAAACCTAAAAACTGCAAAAATTCAAATTTAAGAGTCAAAGTTCAACAGAAAAAGAAAATATTACTTACTTTGCCATCGAGCACAGTGAACTTGACGTGAAGAGATCCTTCCCGTTCGATAGGTTCTGCGTCTCTGGGTGTCCCACTATCGCTGTTGGAGCCAACTGAGCTCAGGATGCTATTCCTACAAAAGAAGATTCGTTGTCCTCATTAACGCTCCTCATTATAACTTAAACCCTCTTCGAGACTCTCGCGCGTGTTTAGAATACGCTTTATCAATGAGATCCCAACACTCGTCAAATAAAACCTTGTATCTGAAAAACTCTTTCAAATTTGATTGAGCCTCGCGACAAAATATTTCAAACAATCAATACAAATACAGAATACAATCCTCTTACATTAAAAATCTGACATCCGACATCGCTTAAGTTAGTGAATTTACTGACTGACATTTCACACTAACACATGCAAAGTATCCGGGCTTTTTAAAGCGTGTTAGTGCATTAATTACATACGACCAGAGTATATTTTAAGAAAAAGTAATCTAAAATTTGGCGTAATTGTATAATTTCTACTATAATTTGTTTCAACTGCCCTTTAAAATATACTCTGCATACAGATGACACATTCTACACTTGCGATCCATACTTCGCTATGCTTGTTGCTTATGTACAGCTCGGAACGCAAACCCAGTCACAGAGCGCCGATTCAAGCGTTTCTTCAACATTGCTCGCTACCTGCGTTCGATTAATTATTAATCACTACATACTATTCTTCAACTATGCGACTCTGAGTTCTGTAAACACCCCCATCTTTTCTAAATGTCATTGTACTTACAGTGCGTCACAACAATCTGCGTACCAATGCAATTGAATCATATGCGTGAGATTTATTGCGTAGCACAATACTGCCTCGATCGTCACGCTGCCACTTTTTATTTATTATTCAAAACCATACGGACCAAAAAGTTATGCGTATAAGACTCGAACGTTAATTGATGCGAATACCGCGCTATTCTATACACACAACGCCAAACAACATCTAAGGACATCAATCGAAAGTGCAATCTGATTTAATTTTTTTTAAATAAGAGAATGCTAAATTGCATGTTGTAAAGTTAATACATAAAATCAAATCGTAATTTCGACGAGACTTTATTCAAAGGAAACTCAAAGCTTCCTTTCTTCAAAATTTCAAGCTTTGAGGATCCTTTCGAGAGCAAAAACAGTTTTTTGACTGAACTATAATAGCGGCGATCGGTTTTAGACACTGAGCGACGATGACGACTAGGGATGCAGCTTTTTTCTATCAAGAACCTTTTCTCGTCTCACCGATGCGAATGCCTTTGCGAATGCAAGTAACCGCCTTGAGTCATTTCCTCGAAGAGGCGTCGAAGTGGCGCAATGTCGCTCGGAAATAACGGTGGTCGCCATCGCTTATGTGAACTGGAATCATGGACATGGCCAAATTCCTAAAGTAAAAACTGCCCAGACACCCCACAATCACTCGCAGAATAATCTGCGTACGTTCAAAAGACTCGTGCACTGTCTTTGATTTCTTTTCAATTATACAATTTGTATGCTTGGAAGAAACCCTTTTTTTTTGATTACGAAAAAAAAAAAAAATAAAATAAACAAATTAAAGAAATAGAATTATGAAATTTTACCTTCTGAGCGATTGAACTGGCTCGGTGTCACTCAGTTCTAAATCGCTGTCGATGTGCATTCGCTCACCCCAAGTAGCTTTCAAGTAGGAAACCCGCCTCGTTGCCCTATCTTCATCACCTGAAAAAAAGAGTATATTTTTATTTTGTTGTATTTACTTAAAATCAAAGTAAGGATATTTGTTAAACACGACTTTAAACGATATTTATTTTTTATTTAATCAATTCTAATTTGAAATTCTTATATTTACTTGAACTTTTTGTAATCGATTATACATTTTATGGAAAATACTTACTGATCTGAGCGTTCTTTGGCCGTCTGAGAATAACCCCATTACTGTCGGCATCTTCATTGGAACCTGTAGAAAAAAATTAATTTAATTCAATTTGTAAAAATGATTACTTAATGGTTAAGACACAATAAGTCACAACATTCTTAACAAATAAAATGATTAAAGGGTTAATTTTTGTATTAAAGTATTAAAACACTTCAATCACGAATTATAAAAGCTTTAACTGAACCTAGCTCTTACATTGCAAAAATGTTATAAGTTGACAGAGTTAAAAGCGATTTAAACTTTATATTGCCTAAAATCAATGTCTGTTTTAATTAAAATTAAACAAAGGATTAGTAAACTGGGTTATTTTAATAGTCACATCTAAGAGTATTATTTCAGGTAGAGAATTAACTGAAAAAAAAATGAATATTAAAATATGAACAAAGAAGTCACACCAGATCAACTGCAAAACAATGTAAGCTTGACCCTGACCTAGATGTCTCATGACCTCGCAATTATCCAAATCAGGCTCCGTGGACTCAGATTGACAGTAGTGACCATTGAAATGTTCATCAAGATTTTCGAGTGGTCGAAGGGGATTAAGAATCGTCAGTTGGTTTGGTCTGACTGGTGTGGGTGGACTTATCGTTACAATTGGGTTTGATCGAAGAATTTCGAAATTGGGAATGACGTCTGGAATCGACAAAGGTGAGAAAGGAAATTTCGCTCTACTAGGCTCTGGAGACTTCATCTCAAAAGCTGCTTTCTGGCGATGGTCTATTTCTATTAAACGTTAAAATAAATATCAAACTAGGTATATGTAGGTTCAAAATCATCAGAAGGAAAAAAATGTATGATCTACGATACTATCTATTTCAAATTTTCTTCGGGTTCACCGGTTCAATCGACACTCTGAGAACGTCTGTTTCTGGAGGTTAATCAAATTATTCAAGCAAAAACTAACCATTTTGACTTCTGACTGCTTGTAAATAACTGTCTTGTCTTTTCGCTTTGTTGTGCTTTTCTTCTAAATTTTCTTCCGAATCGGTCTGCCAAGTATGTCTAGCATTCCTTCCGGTTGGATCGGTTGCAGCTCCCCACGAATCGGCACTATTGCTTCGAGCTCTTAATCGTACAGGTTCCATTTCCGTGGGTGGTTCTGTCGATTAAGGGAAGAGATGATTATTTGCTTTCTTTGTTCAGAACAAAGAGATCATAGTTTTAGACATGATCAGGCAAGATTAATAGCTTTTGTTCACGATCATCGTTCATATGCAACAATCATTCGCACGAGAGTGCACACCACGAAGAAAATCAGATAAGAATCAAGGAAAATTAAAGAAAATTTGTCACACATTTTGATTTAGATGCTTATTGGATTAATTCTAAGTACCTCTTCAATTTATTTGATCAAGTTCCAAATAGCAAGAATCTCAATTTTAAAACAACGAATATTTGAAAATTGTATTAATTCCTTCAAATTCCTTTCAAAACTACTTAAAAATATGATTTGTAACTGACAATTCCTCTTTAGAATAATCCTTATTATATATTTCCTCAGAAAGAAGAGAACATGCGTACCACTACTGAAGTACGTCGTTGCAGCTAAACTAAAGAACAAATTCGTTTTCCTCAAAGCTTTTACACTAGCAAAATATTTACAGGCTGTCACTCTGTCGAAAAAAAAATATATTCTCATGTCTTTGCTCTCATCGATAATAGCACGTGAGATTCAAGGTATATTCAAGCTTAATTTACAGCGAATCACGAAGACAACATCGATCAACACAGTAGAGTTACACCATTCTCAAGTAAAACTAATAGAGAAAGAAGAACTAAACTGAAGATAGAAAAATTATTAATATTTACAAGGAAAGAATGCGAGGAGCCAAATTTTTGTGAAACTGGGAATTTTAATTTTAGAGGAACCATGCAGAGAAGCAAGATGTATTTTTACTTTTAAAAATATTGACTCAAGAGGAGATTCTGTGTTTTTTTCACGACAGCAAGAATGGAAAAGTTTTTTGAAAATATACTTAAAAAATGCGATAGGATTAGGAGACGAAGAAGGATCCGTATTTTGCATCGATTTCCGAAGATTCGCTTCTACCTTTAAGTTTCCTATACCCAGTCGGCGGTTCACAATGGATGTATTTGCTGCCTACGGGTATTGTTCTGTTCCCAGATAATCCACTACCTAGATGATAATTATTTTATAATGGAAGCGAATCAAATTTTGAGGCCTTTCAAATGTAATGTTTCGGTGAAAATAACATTTTTTATTTTAATTACACATAATAAACGATATCGAATTACTGTATTTGTAGGGTAGATTATTATCATTTGGTGCTTCAGTTTAGTTTAAAATAAAAATTGCAGTAATTCGACATTGTTTTAAAATAAACCAAAGAATCTTTACCTCCATCAAGTGATTTGCTCTCTCTCCCGCTGGCCAATCTCCTTGGATCCTGAGATTCAGCCTTCGATTCAAATTCTCTTTTCCTGACCGCAACATTCGGTACACTCCTTTTATTAGACAACCTCGACAATTCACTCTTGTAAAAATTCGTTCTATCACTCGTCGGCTCATCATCATCGCTCATAAGTTTCCCAGACTCGAATTGTTTTGCCCTTCTCGAAACGATTTGCAATCCTTGAGGAGGAACGGGGAATTTATCATTTCCCTTTTTATCAAGTCCCGGAGACGATGGGAGAGATGAGGTTCCATTTCTGGCTTCCTGATTCTGTTGAACTGCGCTCGTAACATTCTCATGAATTCTTGACAAGGTAGTAATAAAGGCATTTTTATTTGCGGCATTGTTTCTACTCGAAGAAGTATTATTAGAGTTAGTTCTAAACTGTTCATTATTCTTCTGGACAAGATGATTTTCCTTAGCCGAACTGTTATTATCGTAAGGAGTCGCGTAAAAACGATCTCTCGAATCCCGATTGCTTTCGATCTGTTCATTTCTTCGTTGCGAATTAGAATTAGAATATTCTAAATCAGAATCTGTCGAGTTTTGAACCCTATGAATATTCTGATTGGAAGGTTTCAGAGCTTTGAGTCTTTCATCTGGATAAGCCAAGGATGCTCTTTGCCTTGGTAACTGTTGTTGTTGCATCTGTTGTTGCTGAATTTGTTGTTGCAATTGTTGCTGTTGTTGAAACTGTTGTTGTTGAACAAACTGCTGCTGTTGAAATTCGCTAGGAGGCCAAACTTGCCTTTGCAACTTTTGCGGCCTTGCATAAAATTCCCTTTGAATTACACCTTGAGTTTGAGGCAAACCCTGTGGATTTTCCGTCGAAAGCCAACCAATAGGTTGACTCGGTCTCCGTAAAAATTCCTCTTTTTGCTCGAAACTCTTTTTCAACCTGTTCATGATCTGAGAATTGTCCAAACCCTCGTTGCCGGTTAGGGTTGAGTTTGAGTCAAACGAGGAAAGACTACTGTTTTTACTCGCGGGTGATGAGTCTCTTCGCAAATCAACACTGAACCGAGAATCGAATGTATTCGCACTTCCGTAAATTGCCATTTCGGATTCACTCATAGGTCCACTTCCCTCACTTGCACGACGCGTTACGACTCGTCTTCCTGGACGGTAGATGGGAACCTGAGGCTCAGCACGAGAAACAGGGAATCGATGCCGATCCAAGGACTCGGTGAAGGTTGAAGATTCTGGCTTTACTCTCTCATAGATCGGATCCTTAATTCTGTCGTAGATCCGATCGCTTCCGGTTCGCGAGTAGATAGATTCTGGACGCGTTCTATCGTAGAGATCATACCTAAAAGAATATAAAATCTCTTGAATTCTATATTTCATAAGAAGGAAATTATGTAATTCAATTTATTTACCTTTGAGTATCGTGTGAAGTTCTATTGGATCGCAAAGCAGGATCCAGAGCTTCCTTGACCGACGGTGGAGAGTTTCTCCTCTGTGTTCGATCATCCAGCGGTTTTCTTTGCAGAAGAGCAGGCGCCGATGAGGAGGATTCATTGGAGATTTCCTGATCGTCTGATGCAGAAAGGGAGTCATTTCGAAGGCCATAGTGTGAGACGGTACCCTGATTTTCAGAGCCAGGGGGCGAGCAAATCCATGACTGTCTCGCTTTAGCCGTATTCGCAGGAATCATGCCGATCGCTCTTTTTTGTTTCTGCGAGAGTCTTTCTGGCGATCTTAGTCGTGGCCTCTGGTTTGTCTCAGGATTGTGGGCAGTTTCTCCAAAGTACTATAAGATATTCTCTTTTACTGATCGATTTTACATTATTTCAATGGGATTTTAAGCATTTTTAAGAAATTTAAACAGATTTCGAAGGTTTTCAAAAACATTTTAAAGATAATTACCCTTTGCAAAATGTCGTCTTCCTTAGAAACAACGAGAAGACGTAGCCATGGACCAGCTAGTTTAATTCTTTGAACGACACTTGCGTATTGCTCTCCTCGAGTCGGAGCTCCGTCGACAGCTACAACCCTATCACCAGTTCGCAGTCCTGCTTCTGCTGCTGGTGAATTTGATCGCACCTGTTTTACGAAGATTGTGTCCATCGGCTCATCAATCTTCGTCCGTTCGTGCCCTGGCAACATCTGCAATTCGAAATAAAAATTTAAGAATTTTTTTAGAGGAAAAATGAAAAGCATATTTTTTTCAAATAAAACATTAAGTGATGCACAAAACAATTATTTATTGAGTAAATAAAAGAAAACAACTCTGTTGTCGAATTATATTGACTTTTTTTGTCATTTCTACTTTTTTTTATGTTTGAAGGGAATACTTACGTAACAGGACTCTGGCGGATAGACGATGAAGTGACGGAGGGTAAATCCGAAGTCATTTTCACTGCGTCGCAAAAGTAAAGTGCGGGGACCCCGAGGTGGGGAATCCTGCAGAGGCTGACCACAGGAGGTGGAGATTGCTGCAGAAGGTGTTATCGAAACCGGTGCTGGTGCCGGAGGTGGTGGTGAAGTGTGCCCTACCTAAAAAAAAAATAATTACATCATTAGAGACAAATTACCCCATTGCATGAACATACAACAAAAATTATTTTTCAAATCTGGACAATCTGAAAAGGCATGGAATTAATGAAAACTTAATTTTGAAAATAATACTTCTTTATCAGTTTATGGTATTTATGTCTCTAATTTTTCTGTGATAAAACCCGAATAAAATATGGAATAAGCCTGGAAAAGACATGGAATTTTGAAATCGAATTCAGTAGCAATTCCGGATGAGTAAATGCTCTATACTTAATATAATCGTAAAATCCTTGGACTTATTTATATTCATTCAGTGTAGTTTTAAATGATTTATGAATTGCCTTGGAGGTGAAAAGTGGAAGAGTCTTAGACTTTATATTAACTGCGGGGTAGATTATATCAGACTAAAAGTCTGACGTCATGGGTTTCCGCGCTGAGAAGTTTAAAAATGTAGAAACTCTCGTAAAAAGTTCAGATATAAGGTTCGTTACTCGTAAATTCGAGATTTCGTATAAAAATAAAAGAAGGCAGGAAGTGAAAAGAAATCAAGTGGTAAAATGAAGACAGTCAAATCTGTTACATAAATGAAAATGATGAAAAATTCGGTATTGGCACAACTGATAAATATAATAAATACATTAATTTAATTAATTCAAGTGAATTTCTTGAGGATTTGCTATTACAAAAAACTTAGGGAAGACGATAAACCGGAAGGATTCTCAAGAGTAATTATTTTCTAAATGAGTAAAATAAATCTCTTCTAGTAGTGTTTAAGATATAGTTAGATAATAGACTATCACATAAATAAGTATATGTGTACGAGAACGAATAATGAGCATATAGGAACGACCTTAATTGTCCGCCTCATTGCCTAGGTTAACCCTTGTTACGAGACCCACGCCACGGATGTAATCACTAAATCACTAGGTCTATGTAATTCTAGCGTAAAATAAATAAAATAAACAATAAATATTTTTTAAATTATACACAGGCCGCGAAATTTTTTTTACAAATTAGAGTTGCCACAAAAGGCCAATTTCAAAGTTCCCAATTATTTCCAGGTTTTCAAGTTTTAAAAAAATTTTAAAACTTTCGAAATTAAACAACTTCAAAAGAAAAGCGGACGAAAAAAATTTTGAATTTAAGCAAGCTAAATGAAAAATTTTTGTTCTATAAACTTTTGAATAAAATTTAGATTCTCCTTCAGGCAGAGACAAATCGAAAATATGTGGGTGTTTAAAAATACAAGCTTCTCAATTCTCATTGGTCATCTTGTGACACGTGACGTACATAGTTTTTTTAAGGCAACAGGCTCAACCGGCTTCTCTACTACTTACGTCGTGGGCACTACGTATACCTTAAGTCTACTCCTCCTCGTTCTCAAGTTTATATTTAGAAACATGCGAATGCATTGGTGCACACAGGGTGATCCAAAATATTGCAATAAATTTTCAAAATTTCACCACAAGTCTTGGAAAATCAAAATTGCTTGATTTATATAAAATTGAAATACCTCTTTCGTTCTTTTAAAATTAAAAACGATTCTAGCTGAAAATCAGGCTTTCTTGTGAAATAATTTTTATACACGATTTTCTTAAACAATTTTTTTTACTAATTTTACATTAAGCATGAAAATATGTATCGCTATGATCTGAATCAGTTCTTAATTGAATTTAAATATTTAAAAATAATTCTTACAACACCCTATGTGCTTTGTGCAATTGTGCATTTAGAGTAAGAGCAAAAAGTCTCTATCTCCATGATTCTGGAGTCATCATAAAAAGTAAACTCTTTTTGTCTATTGTTGGTCCAAGTTGAGTACAATTTATCACCAATAAATTCTGGTTAATCTGCCTTATATGATTTTACAAACACGTTTCTTTTGTATAATTTTAGTAAATTGATATCAGGAACCTTTTCATGAAGGTTTCATCTTTTGGCAAATTTTACAACCTGCCTGGTTATTTTATTCCCATTGTCAGATTTTTGTTTAAAATCTGATGAAGAATTAACAAGGTTTAAAATTTGATAATAATTTTAAGTACAATAATTCAGGTTTGATATAAGTACATATTTTTTTCTTATTTTATCTGAAATTTAACCTGTTGTCCATTTATTGAGAAAAAAAACGACTAGCAATAATTTTAGATGAGGCAAATTTCCTTTCACGATTAACAAATACTCGATTTAGGGGCTCGTTCATGATCTATGCCTGCGACTTGTTTGATCCAAAAGAACAAGTACAAACGTCAATGTGAAGGTCTTATTGCGTGTCTACCGTCACGATTTAAAAACACATTTTACTTTTTATTCGCATTCATTTATTATGATTACAAATTAATAAATCATTTTCATTACATAATTATTGAACATACTACAAGCCTTAAATCCGTTTTGTAAAAAAATATAAGAAAACAACAATAATTTCCTCAGTACATAATAAAATTATGAGTCCTAAAATTACTAATCTATTAGAACAGACTTAATTTTTTTAACCAATCAATTTTTTTTACAAGAGATTAGTCTTTACAAGACAAATGAGCAGGGGCCAGAATCTCTGTTAACTAGAAAAATGTCAAATTTCCGACTTCTTCATTCTAAGAGGACAAGACAAGACAAGTATTGACAAAAATGACACAATAAACTAGTTCGTCTCTATGTAAAATAAAATATTCTTCACATTAACGCTCGCCTGCTTCCGACTTTTTGAAATATGACGATTGCTTTTGAATGGATGACAAATACACTTGGCAAATTCACAATTGAATAAATCCGTTTGGACTCGCGTGTGCATATTTTGGGGAGAAAAAGTCTTATGCCTTCGTAAACAGGAAAGCACTGACGCTGACAAAACGGTTGCATTCAAATCATTTTCTCTCTCAGAATCAGAAAAGTATGATACGTTTCTCTTTCTCAAAAATTATTAATTAGAATAAACATTTCACTTTTATAAGATCTTTTTCAATTGTATTCGATTGTATTACAATTCGACGTTCAAATTTTATATTTGAGTTATAATTACGATTAATTTGAATAGGGGTCAGCCATTAAAAAAAAAAAAAAAAAATTATACATGGAAAAGTGAAACTCAACGTACTAAACACGACCTGACATGAATTTCTGGCTACTGACGAGTTGGTGCCAAGAAAATAATGGAGTACGACACCTGCTTTAACTTTATGAACTTTGCGCTTCACTTCCCTTCCCATACAGAATTCTGCAGTGTGACGTTTACTTGACAGAAAAGTTGTAAAATTCGATACGAAACTCGATAAGTAAATAATTTTCATTTTACAGAAATAAAAACGATTTCATGAGCATCTGGAAAAATGGAAGGGCTATTTTCTCAGAGGATTCAAGTTCATTTTAAAAATAAGTCTGTTGTGAAAAAGTATTTCCAAAAACAATAAATTTTTAGAGTTTATTTGAAAACTGCAATAGCCAATCAAAATCTCCACATTCAATAGAAACATCTAAGGTTTTTTATGATTTCCGACATAAGCAAAAACACTCCCATAATACAAAATCAGACTTCATTAAAAGTTTGATAAATAAACCTGCGCGACCGATTTACGGTTTTACGATAGGCGAAAGTGCTACTGACATAAGTTGCCTTCAATTTCGAGGTCATTGCGTCAATGTGGGTACTTGCCTACTTAAATATTTACCTCATACTTAAATCATTATTACACTATCAAACTTATCTTTCCAGTTTTATGATAGAAATACAAATTTATGATGCAGTGATGAAAGTATTTTCTTTTTCAAGTTCAAAAGTCCTTTTCTTCTCAATTCTCAAATTAATTATATGTTTTATGAATTTTATAATCAATATAAATGAAGAATTTTAAATGAATTTCATTCTTTTCACGAAATGAATGAAAGATTAGATTCTTCATCACTTGTGAGTGAATTTTAGTGATAGTTTAAATTTAAAGTGTGATAAGTAAAATCGGTCTCACGGAATGGTTTCTAAGTTTATTATCGTGGCGGTAGATCTTGGAAAATGGCAAAAGGTGCTCGCCTTCTGACATAAATCAGACTTGTGGTTGGGACGAAAGGCAATAAATTTCCACGTTTTATAAATCTCTTTGCTCTTACTTCACAGTTTTCTAATTCTATAATTTCTCACAAATTTATTTACTTTAGATAATAAGCCGTCATTTTTAATTTTTGCTAATTAGAAAGAGTATGCAAAATAATCAATAAAATTATGTGCGCGGGTTAACTATAGCTTCGTGCACTTTTACTATTTCTAAAACTATTTCAATAGTACTTATTAATAATATAAAATCTGTAAAAATGCTAAGTAAATACAATTTTCAATAATTTTCATATAATTATCAAGTAATTATTGAAAAAAGTCATCAATTAAGAGAAAACTTTCTTTGTGTTTATTAATGTAGCAAATTGCGCAGATATTGACGCTTTAATCACTATACTGATAACAACTGATAATTTAAAACATTGATAACAATTTCATGTCAGTCTCCACAGATTATGAATGGGTATTTTCATTTGTCATTTGAGTACCTCTTTAATTCTGTAGTGAATTAATGATTTATTTAGTGGGCATTGAACCAAGAAAGAAAAGAATATACGAGCAACATTAGCATTAATTAATCATCATTCACATTATTGAAATCGATTAAATTGTTTTGCACTACTATCCAATAAAAAATAGATATTCACATTCAGGAAGTGCAATGAATATAGTTTTTTCAAAAGAATCTTTAAAAAAAGTGAATTTTCAGTGAAAAAAATTGCTGTCGTATTCTATTCGTGCTGAGATGGATCAAAAGGTTGAATTAATTCAATAAGCGTATCCAGCGTGATTATAATCTTCGGGAATTTCAGCCCGAGAGAGTGGATAAAAAGTTTTAAGTTTTTACATTCTCATCAGAGAAGGTATTAGATTTGTGTAAAATTTGACCCCCCCGGTTTTTGTCAAATGTCCACGTTTTGGGACCCCCTGAACCCGAAAAACAGGTTTTTACGAATGTGTCTGTCCTTCTGTGTGTGTGTGTGTATGTGTGTGTGTGTCTGTCTGTAGATTTTTAGTTTGTGAGCACGATAACTTTCGAAAGAATTGACAGATTCGATTGTCCTTTGGTATACTC
>CAJFCO010000171.1:1101940-1115972 GCA_904066015.1 Synergus gifuensis | reverse complement strand
ATGGAAGAATATGGAAGACACTTATAATGTCTTCCATATTCTTCCATAAAAACTTAATGTTAATACAAATGAATTAATGTTTAAGAACAGTTTATAGTTTAAAATACAATCAATACAAAAATTCGTTCACTTGAACGTTCAGAACTTTTGGTACATGAAGAAACAAACCCCATTTAAATAATTTTAAATTAAAAAATTGGATTATAGTAGATAACAAATTTCTCTCTAGTAAGAATCAAGGATAATTTCCACTTTTTTTTTTTGGGACGGGAAAGTTGAAGTAATTCAATAATTACCAATCCTTATATGCCCTCTGGGAAGTTATTTTGAAGGATCAAAGTTCGCCAAAATGATTAATGAACTTTCTCGTGTAAAGAAATAAAGTTGCTAGCTCATTCGTGAAATGGGTACCGGTTTTTGTGATTTGCCAGGTGTTTCTGCGCCTATTATTTAGAGTTACATACAAGTACTTATATTACTCATATATTATTTATGTACATACTTGGGCGAGAACTCACTACGAATTTTGATCCGGTAGATGGATCACAAATATCATTATAACGGTATCGGTCATTGCAAGTCACGTGCGTAACACTTTTTTTACTCACACTCTTTGGCAATTACGCAAACACTTCATACATACAAAGGTGTACAAATCACTACACGAATTGTCTTTTTGTTATATTACCTTGATATTTGTGCACGGAAAAAAGAAAATAGCTGAATTTACCATTTAAAATAGTCAATTTGCGCTCTGAACGCATTTTTCCTGGAATTTAGTAAGTGTTTCACTATTTCAAATGGTAATTTTTGCTAAGAAAATTGTAAACACTGCTTTTTCATTGTAAGAGTTACAATTTGAAATAGTAAAACTTGCTAAATTCCAAGAAAAATGCGTTCAGAGCGCAAGTTGACTATTTTAAATGGTAAATTCAGCTATTTTCTTTTTTCCGTGTGTCTCTTAAAATTAAGACTGATGACTTCATTTAAAATTAAAACTGATGATTTCATTTTTAAAAACTTGGCATTTAGTCTCAAAAGAAAAAAATGTACCGAAATTTTGATATTTATAGGGACTTTCTCAACGTTTTTTAAATTTCGAATTCAGATTGCTTTCAAATTTAATTCGTTACTGACTTCTTGAAATTTGAATGTCTGGCAAAACCATAATTCTCAAATTTTAAAGCTTTTCAATTTACTTACATGACGATGCGAATAGAAATTAAATATTGGTGTTCGATGTAGACTCACCTGCAACAGAAAATAAAAAACTGGTATTAAATTTCTGTACTGATTATTACTGAAAATGAATTTAATTATAGCTAAATGAATCAGTGACTGAATATTTGATTTCTAATTAGTTATGTCTAACTCGCGTCGTTTTTGATCCAATTATAGCCTAAACAGGTGAAAATAAGTGAATTTTCTAATTGAAATCTTGTAGCAACGCGATTACAGTACAACAATCTTGGATAATGCAGACATTACATTTTCTTATTACATCTCAGTGCCCCCCAAGTCTCGTAAGGTCGATTCTTAAATCACTTATGGATGACAGAGACATTTAAGACTCTTCTATAATGTAAGTCTGTGCCTTGGGAACGTTTTTCCTATATGTAGCTTGAGGATATCGGATTTCACGTCTGATTTCGTATCTTCATCGTAATCCAGCTCCTCATCTTAAACTATGACTATGGATAGCGTAGATTTAATCGAGAAGAAGTGAGCGTCATGACCCTAGAGGCTTTCCACTTGATTCTGACGTCGTCATAGATATATAAATGCTGTCGCTGCCGTGACGTAATCGCTTTGTGATACATGTATTTGTATATACTATACGTTCTTTTAAAATGAATTCGACGAACATCGGTAAAATGTCATAGGAGAACACGATTGTCCTTATATTTCCGCTCTCATAATCAGGTATTAGGTCCCCAGAGGTCCCTTTGCAATAACATAAGAATATAAACACAAAACAATAATAATCATTTCATAAGCAATAGAAAAAATTAAAAGGTTCTAAATTTAACCACTATAAAAAAAAAGTCTCTCAAAGTTTGTCTAGTTAAAAGTCAAAAAGTTCTAGGATTTTAAAAGCATTTAAATTTAGTATAGTCATTTGACAAGAATCCAAAATAGTTTCTCCATCATTTAAATTTTCAAATTTACGCCGTTCTAGTTTTCTGATTTCATTTTATTTTTTAATCAATGTGATTTTGACACGATTCCCCAGATTCTGAATCCAAATAGCATGCACCGATCGATAAAGTAATAGTGATGGCCTAATGAAAATAGGAGAGAAAAATATAAATAAATTATGCAAGAAGTTTTGAAATCAAATATTATGCGGAAATGTGATTTAAATCACGAATGATTGACTAATTTGCTGGAAAATGTATCAGGACGAGGAAAATTTGTTGATGTGTGTTTACTGAAAGTATAATATGATAGAAAAAACAGAAAAACTATTATTTTGATCGAAATTTAGGTTTAATTTTGAATATTTTCTAACCTACTCCACATTCCCATTTTCCTGACTGGTTCAATGTCATCCGACTTTTTAAAACTCAAAGTTCCTATAATTATCACCAAGACCGCCACTTTGAATTTCACGCTCCACTACTTACTAACTCTTAGCGAATGAACTATTTTATTTTATTCTATCTTGCTGACCTTTTGGATGGAAATATAAAACCACAAATTTGACAAGTTTTTATTCCACAAATAAATTTTGTGGATGCTTTTGAAGTCTGAGTTTGATCGAAAAAATTTCAATTTTTTTTTTCAAATTTCAATTTAAAATTATATTCTCGGTCAAGTTTACCTGCAATCAAATGATACTAAAAATTTTGAACGTTCAAATGAACAAATTATTTTTTCCCAATTCTATTTCATGCAGAAATAGTTCCAGCAACTAAAACTAACAATAGATACATTACAAGTTTCTTTTAAACGCGGAATAAATTATAGTTATCGGAATTTTCGTTGACTGTCATCGACTTTTGGAGAGGACAAAGTTTTCAAAATATTTCATTAACTTTTTTTTTAAAATCTGAAATACTTTTCAGAGAAGAATTCTAAAAAACAGTTTTTTCGAAATTTTCCTTTACTCTCCGAGTGGTTGAGAATCAACGAAAATTTCGAAACATGTTTTAGAATTCTTTTTTGAAAAGTACTTGAGATTTTCAAAGACGTTAATGAAATATTTTAAAAACTTTGTCCTGTCCAAAAGTCGATGACAGTCAAGAAAAATTTCGATAACTAACTTTTTCCATGTACAGAATTATTTTCAATGCAAATGGATCAATATTTGAAAACTGTTTCTAATTTAAAATACGCACCTATACAATAAATACAAAAATTCGTTCATTTGAATATTCCAAACTTTTCAGTCTTATATAGGTTCAGTTTATTCCAATCATGACTCCTCTAAAGTAGGAAAAATATATGAACTCGTCTCTGAAAATCGTTTTGATGACGCAGAAAGCGAAAGAATCCTATATAAGAATAAATTAATAAACCGCGTGTGTTGAAAGAGGATTTATAAATTGAGGCTGGCATCAGTAGTGAAGACGTAAATTACATGAATTATGTCTTTAGTGTAACGTGGATTGGGCAGTAGCTTCCCAGCGTTTTCTATACCTCCCTATTTCTTCCTGCCACCTACCATCTACCTCCTGATGACATCAAAAATGAAAGCGTGTAGGTATTCGTATATAGCGGAGCGTCCTTTATGCGAGACGAGTTAATAATGGGTCGACACGTGCTTTATATTCTTGCGTCGCTGAGCATGACGTACTTGCAATACAATGAATTGGTACGAAATAAACGAAACGGAGACGAGTACAATGGTCTTGCTGAAGTGGAATGGTCATTCGAACTTCGAAGTGCAGCAAATCGACAACGGCAAGAAGAAATCAGCAGAAACACAATGTCTATACTGTCGACTGTCGTCGGCCCAAGAATAAACAGGTGTTATAAATTGCTAAAAGCATTTTATGGCCCATTCTCACATCTGGGATTTAATGCTCGACTTTTAGCGTCTGTCAAGAAAGATTACGATTGCTGATCGTGATAATCTTCGACAATTCTGAAAACGCCTTTAAAACATTTCTTGAATGATGTATGAATAGAATTATACAATAAAATTCAGACCCTGTATATCTCGTAGGAAAATTGTGCAATGATGACAAGCTGAAAATTAGACAAAATATGTAAAAAGATAAGAAGCACAGATTAGAAACTGAATTTTCAATTTATTCTTGTTTTATTCTAGTTTAATTAAAATTCGAAAGTGAAAGGAAGAAAGAGGAGTGTAAGAGGTCAGAAAAAGTGGATGCAACTGACAAGTGTCTTCAAGCGGAAATTTATAGCGAAACGATATACCTGTTAGACATTTCCTACCAATGACAATGATTCCATAACGAATTATCCAACAATTTGGTTTCTCCTCGATTCAATTGGATTATCGATTTCCAGCAAAGTACTCTCGATTCGCCATTGTTCAAGAAGAGCTTCATCATTGCAATGAAATGAAACTTTGTTGCGTCGTTCCAGACTCTCATATTGAAAAGTGTTCGATATCAAAATAATAATATAAAAAAGAAATGACAGCATATAAATTCTTATCATTCATTTACGTACAAAATTGAATTCAATTCGGATAAAACTTTCTACTACTTATAATAGTAGAGTATTGCAATTAAAGGTCGAATTTACTTTTTCCTCAAAAGTTGTTATTAAAAGCCTAAACTTTTTCTTTAGTTTAGTAAATATATATTATAGTTGCTGAGAGTCAATAATAAGCTGCGATAATTCGAACGAGATTCAATCAAAGTAAATAAATTCCAGAGTGATGGGAACTAAGATATTGTGAGCCTTGCTCTATTTCACTGTTTTTCTTATTCTACCCCCATGTATTTGCGGAATCCGGCCCGATCTTGATCTCGATGTCATTTATCTATTTGCTTTCATCATGGTGCAAATTACCGACAATGAGAAACGGTAGTGACGAGTTTATGTCACGTCTGAATTAGTCTCGTTCCAGTTGATTTAGTCTGCATTTCTCTACATTTCATCTTAATCTCAAGCCAAAAGAAAAAAAACATCCCTGAAATAAAAATGTCTAATGAAGGAAATAAATAATACAAAAACTGTGCTCGATTTCATAAAGACATTGGACTGAAGTTTCAGATGTCTCCTCAGACGATTTTGAAAAAAAATATTTTTAGTTTATTTAGAATAGGATAATGTCCTATTTTGCAAAAACAAAGAAAGTAACAAAAAATATATATTATATATTATATATCAATATATTATATTATATTATATATTTTTAATATATTTTTTGCAAAAAAAAAAAAAAAATATGAGTGACATTTTTGATCCGGTGGAATACAGAAAGATACTAACAAAAGATATATTTTTTTTTAATTTCCTAAGTTTGACCTTCTCTGCAAAGGGAAATTTTAGTCACAATTTTTTCTAATACTTTTTGATCGAACGGAAGAATTATTTTTTATTGAAAAATTGTTTCTTATAGCAGATTTTTGTTTTTTTACTCTAAAATGACATCAGCAAATTAAAAAAAAACGGGTTCTGTCTATTTTTTGAACATTGTAAAAAAAAATCAAAACAAACAAATTTCGCTAGAATAGACGTCTGAAGCTTTAGCTAGTCCAATCATAAAGACTGGAATTCTTGCACTAAACACAAAATTCATTGACAATGAATTTATTAATTAAAAATTTCCTAACAGCAAAGTGGTGCGGCAATAACTTCTGCAAACAACTTGTGTGTATTATCCAAATTTCTTCTCTCCTCTTGATTACAAATCTTTGTTGTATCACGTTTTCTTATCATTTGATTGCGATTTTTTATTTGAAATTAGCCAATTTTAAGGGGTTTTATTTCACAATAAGTGCGAGCAAACAACGTCTTTTCTTGCGTAATCAAATTGAGCAGACAGTATACTTGATTGCAGTGCTCGGGCCGGAAACTGAGAGAACAGAAAGACCGGGATCATCGTGAATGGTTTCTGAGACCGTTATATTGGTTTTTATTCGTACTTTGCACTTCTCTGCGTGAATCCTCGCGTAATGAGTTCTATTTCACCTTATCCATGCAATGCACTTGGTACCGGTGAGATAAGTGCATCCAGCGACCAGGAAGAACAATAATTTGTTTCAACAGCAAAAAAAGAGTACGCCAACGTAAAGTCTTAAGGGTCAATAATGCATGCGTAATAAATCACAATGTCATGCTAATCGCGATGCAAAACCATGCAAGAACATATGGTAAACACTGATTGAAAACAAATCCCAGTTTAGTCGTTAATATCAATTGTAAACAATAATAATAAAAACTATCCTATAATATCTCAAATTAGAAGATTTCATCGGATTTTTGAATCCCGCTTAGAATTTCAAAGTGTTAATTGCAAGATTTCAAAGAATAAAAAGAATTTCAAATCATTTCAAGTGAAGTTAAAGATTTAACAGTGTTACGTGACACCCTGACGCCCCTTACGTAAATTATCCAATAGCATTATTAGATCTGTTCTGTCGGAAGGTATAATCAGATCCTATATAAATTAAAATACGAGTTGTATTTTTTTATCGGGAAATGCAAAAATCCGTTAATTGGCACGCACCGCGCATTCGCTGAAAATTCGCCTTTATCAGCTGGTAGTTGTAACTCACCTGAGAATTAATTGAGCATGGACTATTCGAAAATCCGGTACCGCCACTCGAGTCGCGAAATAATCCTCGTGAACGTGGTAATGTACTCGTCACCGGTTCACAACACAACTATATCGTCTGCACTCTGCATATAACATATAATCACCTCCACTGTCATCGGCACTAACACCAGAGAAACTTTATAACTCACACAGAGAATCAGAATGAAGCACCAGCTACTGTTTCATACAATTGCTTATCAGCGATTCGCGTCATACACGATTGCGAGTTAAAAGGCCGCGGTTCCTAAGGCAGAGAAATTATTCATGTGATGCCTCCAAGGAATTCTGATACGAAATCAACACTGAGCGCCACTGAGTAAAAATATTACTCTAAGCAAAAGGTTAATTGTTGCAAATAAATAATTCTTTAAGTGCGCTATTGACTAATTGAGAATGTAAAGAATGGTAGTACAATGCAAGATAGGAGAATCTAACATGTCTAACATATATCATTTCAAATAAAAAATTTACGGGGTTAATGTTTTTATTTTAATTTTGTGTTTCAATCGAAGGTTAAGAATCACGGATAAGTATTAATAAGCAGTGAGAAATTATGCAACTAACTAAAAAGCCAAACTTCAGTTATCTGTTTTATGATGTCAATTAAGGAGGTAACACACCAACTAACGGAGTCAAAAGAGAGTTATTTAGCTTTTGGTTCACGTAGTAGTTAAATGTGGCAACATGTCTTTTACTGAATTTTTAAGGTTACGTTTGCCTTCTGCAGTTTTAGGAGCACCGCGATTCTTTCAAATCTCTTTAGCCATTTGCTGCTGTGGGAGTCTATGCCTATAAACTTTTTCCGACACTTTTTTGCCCCTCCAGTAAAAACATTTTGGTTTTTCTTGTTGTTTATCACAATTTTCATGACTATGACATAAGTCAGACATGATGACATGATTTAGCATATACAGTGCAAACTGAATATTGCTGAATATGCGCATATAAACAGCTGACCGAAATATACTACACTATCTTTGCGATGTTGCCAAGTGTATCAAGGAACGATATATTTTGTAATATTTTACTAATTTTCACCAACTAATAGCCAATGAATTGATGTTTTTAATTTTTTAAAATGATCCTCAGAAATTTTTTTTACTATACAAAAAAGATTTTCGAGATCTCTACGTTTCCTTCCGAGATACGAATTAAAATGTAAAAAAAGTATAAAGATTGCCATAAGACACCGTGTTAAATGTAAAAAAAAATAATTGTTTATATCTCGTTTCAGATTCAACCTCAGCTCACCAAACTTGAACCAAGTCTTTTTCATATCAAAATCTTACGATGTACCAACTTTCATCATTTTCTCTACGTTTTTTCATTTTGGTGTGTTACCTCCTTAAATAATAATTTATTTATAATTGGTAGAATATGCAAATAGCTACAATTTTCAGAATTTCCAAGCTCTAAGGGCATGTGGTACTTTGAAAATTTTTTGATTTTATTTATTTTCAATTAAACCAATTATTCTCCCACAAAAATGAATATTTTACCGAGAAATTTTAGAGAATGAAAGAGAACATTGAAACGGAGGTTTATTGACTCCGATTGGTTCAAATCATGAAAAAAAAATTTCTTTCGTGCTAAAATCTGTAATGCATTTATCACTTTGAGGTTAGATGCTCTATGCTTTCTACGAGTTTATTTGTAAAATATATTTTTTTCTCATTATTTAACAAATTGAGAGTCAATAAATCTCTCTTAATATATTTTCTAACTTCTGTGAATTGAATCTGATACGATGGAGGTGAATGAACCTCGGATTTGAAATCAGCGTTCCCAAAAACTTATGTATGTATTTTTCTGGATTTTTCTATGGGATTTTTTGCAGTTTGACCTTAAAATGACCTTGAATCTGATATGCTGGAGGTCAACGGACCTCGAATTCGAAGTCAGCGACCGCAAAAACCTATGTATGTATTTTTCTGGATTTTTTGTAGTTTGTCCTTTAAATGACCTTGAATCTGATATGCTGGAGGTCAACGGATCTCGGATTCGAATTCAGCGACCCCAAAAACCTATATATGTATTTTTCCTGATTTTTTTTAATTGGGGGTTTTCCCCAAAAACACTGCACAGAAGAGGTGAAGTTTTCATTTTTTAAGGAATGCTCAGGGTGAATGGGGGGTGAGGGTTGTCCGTTTAGGGTGGAATTGACTTCTTATTGTTAGTAGATACTGTATGGATTTTTTCGAATTTTTTGGGCCAAAAACCTGCCTTAGAGACCCTCCCCCTTTCCAAGTATAATTTGTAAAATTAACGATGCAAATATTCTTGTACAGATTTTCATACATTTTTCCTGGTATTTACTACACTTTCTCATTCATTTTCTACTTTACTTGAGACTGTTTTTAAGTATGTACATATTTTCTCTAAAGCATAATACATTTTAAAAACTAAAAACACTTGGAATTATTGTAAAAAATTCTACGACTCTATCTTGAAAAATAATAAATTAAATAAACAAATTTCCCAATGAATTTGCTATCTGTAGTTTAAATAGAATTTAGGATGAAAAATATTTTTCATGATCTCGCTTAATGAAGATGAGTAACACTATCCATACATCTATTTTGAGACTCAAAGCAATAAACAATTGTAAAAAGTGCAGATAGACTGACAATGAGCAGAAGGTCGTATTGATAACATAATTGCTAAATCCAGCATTTTTAGTGGCTACCAATAGATAATCATTAATTTCACGCGAATCAGTCTTCTCTCCAAAAAAATTTGATAACACATAAAAATTGTTCTGCTTAATTCAAAATAATTAAAAATTCAAGCTGCTAATAAAAAATTCCTTTAAAAAAAACAAATGAATTCTAATTTATGAAACAAATATTTATTTGATATTTATTATTTATAGTAGAAGTAATTAGTAACTAAACCTAGAGACGGATTTTTGTATAATTAAAAAAGTAATTTATCTCATTTCCAAAAACAGAAAATTAATTTATAAAAATATAAAATGAAATTTTACAATGAAACCTACAAGTAGACTCTTATTTTCAAGAATTCTTATTTTTTATTATCCTCGTCAATTGTTAAACAGTTAAAAAAAAAATAAGCAGTTGATATCACTGTAATTTCACGAATGACAATTAAAATTCCTCTGAACACGTTCAAAAGAGTTAAAAACAGGAAAATAATTTGCTTTTCAACATCTTTCATTGAGTAATTTACAAGTAGATTAATAAAGAAGCACTGGCAGTACTTTTGTCTGAGCGTAGGCCTCGCAATGTGTAGTTAACGAAACGACAAGAAATTCCAATTGAAGAAGCTTAATACCTTTCGAGCGCACACTAATTCACTGATCTTAGAATCGGTCTTTCCGTCACTGGCTTTTACTATTTAGATTATTTCTGCACGCACGAAACATAAATATTCATTTACAGCTTATATTAAAAGTGCGATCTCCTCCCCGATTTTTTTCGTATTTAATCAACTCATTCGCGAATAATTTATAATTTCCTTTTCGCCAGATCACTGGTCGTCACTTGATATCTTACGGATATTATATTTTAGAATTTGGGGTGAAAATTGAAAATGTAATTTTAGTAAAAATCCATTGAGAGAAGTTTCGGCCGACCTAGCCTGGCCCGGTAGGCGGTAGGCGCAATACTGCTGGATAACGTCGTGACCGAGCGAGTCGTCACCCTCCGCGTCTCCCTTCCATCGAAAGTACGCATTACCGGAGGTGTTCCTCATGCCATCCGGCTCGATCTCGTCAATTTTCGTCACATTATACGTCCGCAGGAAGCAAACCATATGAGAACAAATGGCAATTTTGATTTACTTTTTTTTACTCGATTGGAAATTGAAAATATTGTAAGTGGTCTATTAATCGTGACCTTAAGAGTGTTGCAACACTAACTCAAGTCGAGTCCTCATATTCTTGAGAATTTCAAAGAAAATATTGTTACCGAGAATATTTCCGCGAATATTATCACCGAAATTGACACGAAAAAAACTGCTATGGTTGTCACAACCATAGTTGTTAACCATAGTAGTTGTACTATATTGTTCTGTAGTTGTCACAACCATATAGTTTTTCCCGTATTATCCAGTATTCAATTTCTATAGACACTTTTTTAGATCAATTTTGGCTCAAATTTCATTCAAGAAATACGAATTACATCTGAGATCTCAAAATCTGAAAGATAAATTTATAACGCACAGCGAAAGAAAGAGGGTCGATAGTGACAATCTATTTTTGGACTCAAAATTGAAATCAGTTTCAAAAATAAAAATAAAATCAAAATCGAAATATTTATGCAGAAAACTCACTTGATCTAGTCTCTTATCGTAATGTCTTGAAATTAAAAAAAAATATTATGAATTTAGAGTATCCATAATAGACGCTTACCTGCAACAAATAAAAAAAAATTCAGTAAAAAAAAAGGCCATTAAGATAAGTTATATATTAACTAATTAACAAATGACAAACTATTAAAAAGTAGGTATCAAAAATTTCTACAATTCCTTTGTTCAGAGCAAATAACATATTTTAACCTCCTTTTCCAATACATATTAAAAATAAAGAAAAATCTACATTTATGTTTTGTGATTTTCGATAAAAATAAAATAGAATTCAGAAAAGGTAAATAAAAATGAGAGTTATTTTAAATTATTTGTCATGGACAAAAAAGCTATGAATTTTATTGTTCTTTTCTATATCTGAATCCATGCACTTGAATTATTCTGATTTCGAACGTAATAATCAGTAATAATCCAAATAGATAACAACCAATCTCAGAAAGTTGATCGGATAACCCAAAGCTATCCATGCGTTAAATCACCTTGCTTGGCCAGGGGCTTTGCTGGTGGAGCGCGGGAGGGGGGGGAGAGCTGGATGCTGACCGTCCCTGAGGATCGATTGATCTAGCTTTCAAACAAGATCATTTTACTATTTAATCTTGTAAAATCTAACCTACACGTCAATTTGTCAATGTACTACGATAACAATTTATATAGTAAATTTGTACATAAACAATAAACACTATTATTAAAAAATATCTAAGAGCAATACGCAGGTGTTAGATATTTAAATACAGAAGCAGAATTATCTACTTTTAAAAAAAATTCTTTGCAATCACATTGCAATACCTTTAAATCACTGACAATAAAATAGTCTTGGAGAAAAATTTTAACTTCAAATTGTTAATTTTGTTAATAAAAAATATTTACCTAATTGGATATTTTATTAGACTAAAATAAATCTTCAGTATTTTTGCTTGTCCTTCAGAGTGAAATTTTCGCCTCTTTTGTTTTATTTGTTTGTTTAGTGCGCTTGCTCTAGTCATCGAAACTCTTACAAATTTATTCTTGATGTTCGATTCGGGTGTTAATTAACAGGAGTATCAGGGAGAATCAGGAGAAATGCATAACAAGGGCCATTTGTGATTTTAACGAGGTCGATAAAAGTTAACCCCTCGACCTATTTTTTCCTGACTTTTCGAAAGGGGGATTGGCACCACGTGTTTCGATCACGTGACTCAAACTCAGACGGAAGATGGTTCACTGGGTCAAAGGCGCGGCTTTGGGACCTTAATGTCCCCGAATGTCATTGTACTCATTAAAAAACAATGTCCGCACTCCAAAGCCTACGCGCAGAAATTTTTACCGTCACACTTTTACATGCAATTTCATTTGCAGTCTGCTTTTAATTTATTCTCATTGTATGCTTTTATTTTGATACATAATAAAATTTTACTATAAAAAGTACGTATTCCAATTTTTTTTGATACTTTACTTCATTCCTTACTTAGGCAGTAATATAAGATATTCAGTTATGCCTAATGAGATATTAATGAGTGTTTTCCTGTTTTGAACATTTGCTTAGAATAATATTTTCGACCGAAAGTGAATTTATAATAATGGCACGTTATATCGCGGATAGTGATCAGACATAATTATACAGATATCGTTGAAAAATATTTGAAAAAAAAATTGAACATATTTTACGTTGAAAGTTACACGGAAAAAATTTGTTCGGACAGAATTACCGAATTTTTCCAAGATTGAGGATATGAGAAAAATTCAGTAGATACCAAATAACTTTTCAGGAAAATAGCTCGAACTGTTCTAAAATAATTACCGAACTCACAGTAAACACACACACACACACGCGCGCGCGCGCAATTTTTCAGGACATCATGTTAGATATATTAACCTTAAAATATGTTGAAAAAAACCTTTTTTAGGAAACTGGATTTTGTCACCACTACAAAGCTTCCTCTATGAGGAACCAAATAATATTCACTAAAATTAATGTTAAGAATCGATTCTACCCGCGAAGCAGAGAAACATAGAAATATTTTTTTACTGTTTTAAACAGCGCAGCGGTCCTTGAAATTTTCCCGAACTCCTCCGTAATTTCTATAGTCCCCCTACTGGATTCTCACCGAACTCCACTAGACATTTTCATTCGATTCCTATTCAGAAAGTTACTGAACTATATTCAGAAATTCTTTCTGAATTATTTTCAATTCTCCTGAAATTTTTCTGTAATTCTCTTAAAAACAGTTCTGTAATATTCTAAATGAAAAGGTCTATACTTTTCACCGAATTATTCTCATATCCTCAATCTCTGAACGAATTCGGTAATTCTTACCGAACAAATGTTTTCCGTGTATTTATTTATTTCGTTGTTTAATTGAATTAATTATAATGGCATGGCATTTATTGAATGATTCATGAAATATTGGTAGAATGTATTTGTCTGCAGATAAAATTAGTGATTATTTTACATTAGCGTCCAATGATTGATTTATGTAATTAGCAATCAAGTACGAAACCATGTTTTTGTCTTATTTTGTCATCTAAAGTCTTATAGTCATTAAGGTATGAAATGTCCTATTTTCAAGCTACCTATACATTATGGGATAAATATATGGAGTGTGTGTGAATGTCAATAATGTCATAATTCAAGAGTTTGCAATTTTGAGTTAATTTCTATAATTGTATGATTATTAATTAAATCCAATTGGGGAAGACGTTCGTTTACAAGCGAAAGTTCTCTGCGAAAGCTATAATTGTAAACCGGTCATCATATGTATGCACCTTGTATTAGGCACAAGGTTTATTCAGGAGAGGAAAAAACTAACGTTGAGAAAGTTTTATTATACGCAGAGAAAAAAGGAGTTTAGCATAGATATTCGATTTAAATTTTACCAAATTAAATGAATTTTCACTGTAAAGAGACACACGACTAATTTTCGATTTTATATAAAACATTATATTTTATTTAGAGGTAAAACATAAACTGATATATATATATATATA
>CAJFCO010000171.1:1090432-1101540 GCA_904066015.1 Synergus gifuensis | reverse complement strand
TTCAGATTTAGAGAGTATAGTCAATCTAGCTTCGTCTGCATATTTGTATTCTCGTCGAATTCATGACGAGAAAAGTCGTGAATTTGAATTGTTTATTGAAGAAAATTAAGTTTTGCCACGGTTTTCAGATTTAAACGAAGAGGGATGAGATTTCACAAAATGCTCGCGTACCTGGGTTTTGTCTGGCTGATATGCGAGCCTCTGGATGGCTTTAGACGACGGCTCTAAATCGGGATGCGGCAGGGGCAGGGTCAGGAGGTGGTGGTTGAAAGACGTTGGAGGTGGAGGATCGCGTGCCGAACATAAGTAGGTCGAAGCGCAGAGCGGAACAGAGCGGAATAATTATTACAGTCTGCGTACGAAATGACGAACTCAGTCCTACCCGGTTCAAGAATTACCTTTCAAACATCGTCAACACACCAACTCAATTCCCTTATTCATCACACTTTTTCAATTTCAAAGAATTCCAAATTTATTTTCCGTCAGTCCTTTTCTACCAAAATCCATCATTTATTAATCTACGAATATCGTTTATATCAAAAAGCGTCAGAAAAAATTTACTCGGACTAGGAATCGAACCCTTGGTCAGACGCTGAAAAATTCTAATCCTTTTTTTCCAAAAAATTATTAGAAATTCAGAAAAATAGGTACTGCGTTTTTAAAATATACATATATTTTCAATTTTTTTAATGAATTCTTAACAATATGAGTATATACTATGTATACATTTTTAGATCGTAAGCTATCAACACGTTGAGTTAGTATACCAATGTACTGTTATACTAGAGCAAATCTACAAAGATTGTGTTCCGGCACGTGCGCATATGTAACGCAAAACAATTGAATTACTTAGTGCACAGGTGGACACAAAAGTGTTCAGCTATTTCCGGTTACCCGAGATAAAGTACTCAAACTGATCTCTTTCTTCGTAAAAAATTAAAACTAAAGTGTGCAAACTTATGAGTATATAGTTATTATATAAAGCCATCACAATAATTTGCACAGCAATTTGAGACAATTTATGCTCAATTTAAGAAAAGCACTTCAAAAAACAGTCCTATATTTTTTTGTTACATGTTACTCTCTACTTTCACAAAGTTTTTTAATTTAAAACATCCGTAAAAGTAAGGCTTGTTTCTGTCGATGCTGAAGAACAAGAAATCGGCTAGTGTAAGAGGTCATGGACTGACCTCTTCAATTAAGGATTGATTTAAGAATAAGTGTTAGGAAGTATCATAAAATCGGCTCCTTAATATTAGCTGCAAAAGACTATTAACAGTATTAACTCCGTCACGCACTATCGACAAACCGTGAATCGATTGAATGCATTTCCACTATATCGAGCCGCATGTATCTATCATTTCTTTCTGGAAACTTTACTCTTTTGAAATAATTATCGCGCAAATTATCTTTCCATCGGAGCCTATCACTATCATTTTCAAAAGATTTATCATTTACAACCTGATATATAAAACATATAATTAAAACCTCAACTTTATTTTAATAACTTAAATAGATAAAATTTTATTAATCTGTGATCTATAATTGTAAGAAGTATATTTTGAATAATAAAAATTTATTTCTTAGTTTCATTGCATGGTATAAAGTGTCGCCATAAATATGCATATTATAGCTATCAATTGTGTCACCCCAATTATACTATTCCCTAAAGCGAATAACACAAATCCAGAAAAGGAAGAATCCATCAATCAATAAAGATCCCTCCAACAAACAAAACACATTCTAGGTTTGAGAAAACAACTTTTTCTAGAATAAAATAATTCTTATTCTACAATATATATTATAATCTCCTCTATTTCAAATCTACATAATCATATAGAAATGTTTCCAGACTGAAAAAAGGAGACGTTAACATACACCCACGCAACTGACTACTGCCAAGGGAATTATCTAATTTTTCGTCTAATAGACACAGTAATATTTGGTTAATCCAAGGTGAGCGCGCAAGATAAGTTTCTCGGTGCTACTTCCTGTCTCTGATATAACGATTTTCACGAGATGGACTGACTTTAAAGCCCTGGGGGAAAGCTAAGGGGTTGAGAGGGGAAATAGGAGGACTAAGCTTTAAGAAGTGGGGAGTAAAGCTATCAAACGATGCGTTTCAAGCTCTGGCCCAACGTCATTACGTCGAGGACGCAAAAGTCGCCTAAACATAGACGGACGTCTCAAAGCGAAGTTACGAACGAGCAGCTTTGTGAATCTTGCTCTCTTTAGCTACACCTACACCCACGCAAAGAATGGAGTGCCATTCGTCCATTCGTGCCTTCATCCCTAAACGATTGCAAATGGATGAACGCTTTGTCTTATATTTGCTGAACAGGCGCCTTTTTCATCTACGCTTCTTTTAGCTGCTCCCGTGTAGAAAAATTTTGTGGATCTGATCAGGGGCTAGCTAGATCGTCCGAGTGCTGGCCTGGCACTGACCAGACCAGCACTAATTAGACTTAAAAATGCTAGATTGGATGATTATGGAACATAAAACTGCCACGAATTTTTTCCACACGGAGTTTTGTGATTTTAGAATATAGATTACTTGACATAATGCAGAAATATCAAAAATAGAGGCCACAAGTTCCAATTTTTCAATTTCCTTGACATTTTACTGACTTTTAGACAAATTTCTCTGACAGAAATGCATTAAAAATGTGAATAAGTTTTTAATAATGCGCTAAAATTAAAAGTGAAACAAGCCCAGGAAGATGTGTTCAATTTTTAAAGTATCTAAAGTACATATTAGAAATTTGTATTGGTATTCAAATTAAAATTTTATTGATATTTTTTTTAATCTCTCGTCATATATCATAATCTTTTTGAAATCACTTTAAATTTCTAGAAATCCTTCTTCAAATCTCACAAAATATCGGAAAATTCTTTAACATCCTTCGAAATCAATATATGTAATATGAAATAAAAAACACTGTTAGCAAACAATATGTCAAACTGACATAATTACTAATAAAAATTCACTGACAAAAAAAGATTGCAAGACAAATATATCCGACAACTAATCTTACTTTATTATTATTATTATTATTATTATTATTATTATTTATGTATCAATAAAATTTCTATTTTCTTGACTTTAATGCTTTGCCTAACACGTGGCCATCATGAAAATAAAAACTGAGTTCAAACAAAGTTTATTTCATTCAAACAAAATTATTTTCAATTATTTTAATTTAAAGAAACTGTTTGTTTAATTTAAAAAGAATTTGTTTCAATCAAAGAAATATTTCTTTGACCGTATATCAGTACTATAATTTCTTTAATTTAAAGAAAGTTTCTTTAATTCAAGAAAAGTTTTTTCTGGATGCTTCTATAATGTTCAAAAATCCAATTTTCTTAATTGCAATTGCGAATATGTTTTCCATCCCTTCATTGGAATTTTTTAAAACATCCCCTTGGACACTTAAAACATCACGTGCGTAATCGTGCTTGCGTGGGTTGCGTCGTCTGCGGAGGGTGCTGGCGACCCTCCTCGATGTCGGGTGAGTCATCGTCGACCACGGAATCACCACGTCGTTCGTAAGACTGAATCACCCTTACTAAAGAGAACGAGGGTGGCTGGATAAAGGACAAACGACGAAGGGCTATACTTGCTGGAAGCTATAGACTTATAGAGAATATACATTACATATATACAAGAATACTCCTACTACTACTCTATTATATGTATATCTATACATATACATATATACTAATTCTGTATACCTATTCCAGCTATTTCTATACATAAGACACAATACAGATGTATACGTACATATATCTTGGTGCACTCGGGACGAGAACCTACACGAGGGGATCAAATGGGAAATGCGAGTCAGTGATGGTATTGCATATACCCTCCTATAGAAATTCTATAGTACAGATATTTTGTCACTGATGAAGAGATTCACAAACTTATCCCTCGTACAGAGCTTTTGTCTAGAAAAATAAATAATTCCACTTTCTCTCTAAGAGAATTTTATGTCCAAATGAATCCAAGTAAAAGTCATTCTTTTTATACACCGGCCGATCTCGGCCCCGATGCTTATCAATGCAATTTGAACAGTTTTTTCTAAATAAATTTCGTTTGTCATTCTATCTTCTGGATATGATTAAGTTTCTGATTTACATAGTAAATTAAATCGTGAAAAAATCTCGGAAAAAATCCTCTTGTCTAATTTCACCACTGGATCAAAAAACACGGTTTTTACGTAAGGCAGACGTGCTTGAATTTCCTAGTGAAAATGAATCACTAGGAATTCGGACGAGACGAATCTATGTCACGGTCGGGTCACGTTTATATCAGAATTTTGTGGCATAATTCGGGAGTCATCGAACCTCCGGCCCGTGACAAATATGTTTACCTTGCAACTAGTTACGGCGCCACTCGTCGTCTCTGATTGTCCTAAAAATAATTTTCATCCACCATTCGTCAAAGAGTCGGGCGAGGGGAGTTTAAAAAGAATTCCAATTTTCAATAAACTCAGGCTCGGTGCGCGAATGAACGATAAACGCTTACCAGAGCGTTTGGAAAATAAACGAATAAAAATAACCGTTGCTACCAGCGTCTACTGGCATATAATAATCGAAAAGAGGCGGGTTCGAGTTTTCAAACTTGGGGAGATTTTCTAACTCGTGAAGAAAGAAAAACGAGGAAGTCTTTTCTTCTCTTCACCCCAATAAAATTTAAAGATCTAAAAGATCGTAAAACATTAATTCAGAATCATGCCAGAACTTCCGGACTAGCATAAAATAAAAACTATAAAAATAAAACTGTACAAATTGTACGCTCTTAGAATCAAAAACATTTTATTTAATGCCTTGCAAAATAGAAAAAAATTAACAAAAATAGAGAGAAAAAAAAAAAAATTCCCTTCGGATCAAAATCGAATATTCTCAGGAAAAAAAAAACAAACAAATCTCAATGAGAAGAAAGTGTTCTGCTTGCAATACTTTGACTTTGCTCGTTTATTTGTTTTCCAAAATAGCATAATGTGCTTGTACTTGCCAAGAGTATCTCGTTTTATAGTCAGGTTCATATACGTATATTGCTTCGGGTCTCTCTATATATTTGTCAAAATGGATAATTGTTAAAAGTTTAAAGCAAAAGGTGGTTGTTTTTATTATGACCAGCAACAAAATCAATCGCCAGGGATATATTGTTGTTTGGTAAGTTTTAAATCTCACTGCCAATTCTTAATACTTTAATGCATTATCTGATTTTGTTACTATTTCGAGGCTATTAGAATCACGAAGCTGTCAGCATGGTGTTGGTATTTACGCAAGAATAATAAATTCTGCCGAGCTAGTCATTGCATTGTTTTCATGGCTATAGGGCCGAGAAAGCGAATACGGAACAGCTGTCTATAAGGAATTACCAGTGCACATGCTGTTGGACACGACACCTGCGTCACGTCGATTTATTTGCTGGGGCAGCAGCCCGTAACTAGATTTTTTTTAGCTAATATATCATATCGTGTGTGACGATGAACATGCCTTTACTATCCAAACTGATCGACACACCCACAAAATAATTTATTGTAATTTAATAAATATGTACCTAGCTTCTAGTTTCTGCTTTCATCCTAACAACACTAACTTTAAAAACTCAAATTCTACTCGTTTTATTTTAATCAAATTTAAATCCAAAAACCATAAAAAATGTTAACAGAGGTGTCTAGTGATCAGGCAATTTTAAATTCCCGGGTTTTTCAATGAAATAAAAAAATTCCCGGTCCGCTAAACATCCTGGTTAATTAATTATAAATTAAAAATAAAACTGAAATTAAATTGAGATTACTTTAGAAGATTAGTTTTAGATGTATTGTTAACACCTCCTCGACTGAAGAAAGGCTACCCGTCATACGCAGATGGTGGCGTGTAGTCTACAGAAAGGGGCTCGTGGTTTGTGGTATTTAACCTCAGAGTCTCATTGACACGAGGATTAATTGAAATCGCCTAGTTTCTGAATTTTCAAGAAGTTTCATCATCTACCGTAAAATTAAATTATGGCACTCAACGTGAATAACATAATTAGTAGATTGAAAAAAAAAAAAAAATTCAAAGCAAACTTCAAAAAAAAAAAAAAAAAAAGATAAAATAAATTGTACTAACGAATTCTAAATTACTCTTGCTTTCTCTGACTCAAGACAAACTTGGAGAGATATAGACTATATAGGTATTTTTAGAAGAATAAGGAGTTTATATAAATTTAATCAGAGGAAATTGGAGAGAGGTACTCTTGTTTGCCAATCGAATCACAGCAATCCGTTGATTGGCCTGTAATTAATTTAATAACTGTGCGAGTCCTGAGAGCAAGATATCGATTTAATCGAGTTGTATTGAAGAAGCGAAACTAGTGATCTAGATTCAGAATGATAGATAGAAAGTCATTTGTTTTTGCTGCAGAAGGAAAGCTGCAGCAGGATACCTTAGGACTCAGGAAAATATACTCTACAGTCATCTCCACTTCCGGTACTCAGTCTATCTCAACTATCCAAGAAGATAAAGAAGAATAATCAAATTTTTATTAGAAGCACACTCTATCAACAAGAGGGATGATTTATCTGCGACAATTTCTCACCAAGAATATTTTAAACAGACGGGAAATAAAATGAAAGAGGATTAAATATCGGTCAACAAAATCAAGGACTCAACGAATTAAAAGAAAAATATAAATTTCAAAACTTCCATTCTGGTTTTTACAATAACACAAATAAAGGAGTGAAGTAATAAAGAAGTATTTTAAAGTTTACGGGTATTTCGAAAAAAAGAAAAAAAAGAGTACCAATGAGACAATCAGCTGACGTCACTGGTACGAGTTGGTACACTCAGAAAGCAGGCTTTTAAAAATAAGGATGATCGAAGTCACACAAATTGTATATATACTACACGCCATACAATGTTCAGCAGCAAATGCCTGTAAAGTTCTCAACGTTCAAATAAACGAATTTTTGTATTGATTGTACTTTAAACTAGAAACAGTTTTAAAATATTGAAAATTATTCTTTATAAAAGAATATTATTAGTTGGAACAATATTTCTGAATAAAATAGAATTGAGAAAAAATATTTTGTTCATTTGAACGTTGAAAAGTTCTGCAGGTACATATTCAGCATTGAATTGCTTATTTTTTAAAAAAGAGCAGTTTACCTCGCCCGGAAGGCACAGATACTATCCTTTTGAAAGTCAGTCAGATAAAGTAAACTAATTAACAATCGAGTCTCGTAATTCTATCGCGTGCGAGTATACTATACGTACATCGTACAATCTTTATCATTGAGATCTCGATTCGGATGCGAAGGGGCCTTATATCGACACGAAAGGGCTCGTCCGTTCCAAGCCGAGTGAAAGTTAAAAGAATTTACTGAACGGAGCAAAAATCTACTACGGCCACAGTGCCGTCATTTAAAAAATCGTCACTAAATAACCGAGCTACGAGATACCAAAACCGGCCTATAACGACTCGTATTACGTTGGTACCCGTGGACCACAAAGTCGCTTCCATCGAGACTTTTGCCTCTCGCCTTCGGAGAAAGCCCTCGATCGTTACCATACGCAAGTCGAACCGTATCGGAATCATATGATACATATAGGGTGTCCTATATATCAATTGTAATTTTATTCAATATTTTCTTGTCAAAACACAATTTTGCTTCCTCATATAGAGGAAGCTTTGTAGTGGTGACAAAAATCCACTTTCTAAAAAAAGGTTTTTTTGAACATATTTTAAGTGGAATATATCTAATATGATGTCCTGAAAAATTGTGTGTGTGTTTGTTTGTTTGTTTGTTTGTTTGTTTGTTTGTCACGCTTTTAACGATCCTGCAATATCTTTAGAACGCGTATAGGTAAATTGATGAAATTTGGCATATTTATTCCACTATTTACCAAGTTGAATTCTTTTTACAAGGGTTTACCAAAATATATAATTTTACAAGTTTCGTGTAGTTTTATAATTTTCGAAAAATTCATTTTTCCATTATAACTTCTCAAATATTCAAAATTTAAAGCTGATGTAAGGAAAACGAAGATTCCTTTCATCGAAATGAATCGATTGACCTATATGATTAATGCATTTCATTAAAAAATAAGGATGTTGTGGTTAATTGTATTTTTAAAAATCTGCCCGCTTCGCGGGCACATTCTCATCGCGCGCTTCGCGCGCTTGTGCCCTTAGTGAAGCTTGCGCTTTACAGGACGCTTAAACATATGTTTTTATTTTAATTTAATTAAATTACATAATTTATATTTTTATATTTTAATTTATTTTTATATATTTGTAATTTATATTTTTAAAAATTTAATTAAATTAAATTAAATTACAGCTTTGAATGCAAAATTTAACTAATTTACTTAAGATTCTATCGACCTTAAGGAGCACATTCTCATCAGGGCACTCGCGCTTCGCGCTCGATATTTGATTTAAAGCTCGCGCTCGCGTTCGGCTCTGTTTAACAATATTTTCACGATTAAAACGAAAACTACTCATCCTATTGAAAAATGGCCAAAGGAGAACTTGTAGATCTTTTTAAGGCGAATAATTATGTTTCTTATCATTTTCTCAACATCTCGCGTTTTTTGGCTCAAAATTTGAATTTTCGATTTTTTAAAGAAATTCAAAAAGTTTTTATGTGGATCCTATAGGGCGTTCAAAAAGAAACATTTTTCATCTTTAGACTTTTTTTCATATCGTGCGTTGTTTGACTTCTAATTTATGTTTTCTTTCATTTTTTTGGATTTTCAAAATGTTATAAGTCTTTCAATTTTTTTTTATCCAAAAAAGTCATTAAGAAAAATTGTTCGAATAATTGAGTACTATGAACGTACGTCATTAGAATTTTTAGATTAAAAAAAAAGTGGTTTCAAAATTTTTCAAAATGCTCCCACTTTTTGAATTTTTATCCAAAATGGCTGGCCAACGAACTTGACCTTCATTTTAGGACACTAAAAGAGTATACCAGAGGACAATCCAATCGGTCAATTCTTTCGAAAGTTATCGTGCTCACAAACTAAAAATCTACAGACAGACAGACAGACAGACACATTCGTAAAAACACGTTTTTCGGGTTCAGGGGGTCCCAAAACGTGGACATTTGACAAAAACTGGGGGGGTCAAATTTTACACAAATCTAATACCTTCTCTGATGAGAATGTAAAAATTAATTTTTCCAATATAAGTTCTCAAATACAATAAAAATTTAAAGCTGGTTTAAAGGAAATGAAGATTCTTTGTGTTCAGACTAATCGATTGACCTATATGATTAATGCATTTCATTGAAAAATAAGAAAGTTATGCTTTATTGTAATTTTCGAAAATTAATTTTTCAAATATAACTTCTCAAATAATCAACACTTAATGCTGATGTAAAGAATACTTAATGCTTCCTCTATGAGGAAGCAAATCAAATTTGCTTACAGGATGCAAAGTGCTCATTGAATGAGCACAAAAGTTGATACAACTTGACAGCTAGTTTTATATTTTGTACAAAGAAAAATTTAAATAATTCAAAAAAAAGGGATTAAAAAAATCAAGTGATTTTAATACATTTTCAAAGAAATCAAGTAAATTCAAAAGTTTTTAAGGCATTTTAAAGATTTACCAAAATGTGAAGAAATTAAAAAAAAATTCAACAATTCCAGAGGATTTCTTCTATTTTTTTACCAGCAAAAGTCCTTTAAAAAAATTATTCACAAATCTAAGATTGGAATTGAAATTTTTGAAATTTGGCCAAATCAGACTAAATTACCCACCCAGTATACAAATCAAGTCACGGCTAAAGGCGATCGAACGGCTTTTGTACGTATGATACGGAACGAAATTGTAGTCTTCTCGTTCATTTTTTTCATTTTTTATCTCGAATACATTTTTTACTTTAGAAGAATACATATATTTATACCTGACGGATTAATTTTTTATTAGGGCCAAAGATAACTCTTCTTTTTCTTGTTTGATAAGTTAAATATTTATCCAATTGAAGTCAAATTTTTTCATTCAAATATATACGATAAGACAATTGTAAATATGTAAAAATTAAGAATATTCTCCCTTTCAACAAATACATTTAAATGAGCAAAATAAAAGTTTTTGTTTCTAAAACCAAGGATATTTTCTTCGAATTAAATTAACTTTCACTGACAGATTACTGTTTCACGGAAATGCACGATTTTATATAAAATTCGTGTATTGCATTTTAAAGGATTTAGACACAGTAGCTCTAGTACCGGTTCAAGTTTCTGTTAACATGACAGTCTGTGCTTGGAAGTGATCTTTATCGTCGCTTATCACGATTTAACAATCTAACCTGTATACCTGCGACCTTCGTGAATCTAACCGTCGCAACTCGAATCTGTTTGACCTACCTCGACTCACATCTAGTGGTTAAGGATCCAACCACATAACGGTCTTTCTGTCTGAGTTCTGTCATCAAAAAACAAAAAAATAAAATATGTAAAATAAAATAAAATAAAAAAGAAATCACTTCGATAAATAAAACTAAAGCTTTTTGTTATTTTTAAGGCTTTTAAAGTGAATTCTGTATATTTTAAACTTGAATTCTTTAAATCTTATATTGAGGCCCTTCTATTTAAAAAAAGGGATGTTACCATAAATTTCGAAAATAGATATCTATTGAACAAATATTGTTGGTACGATATTTTATGGGACATTAAGTAATTTTAAGGGCTTTTAAAGGATTCAAAAGATTTTACGAAATTTTATTGGACTTTCAAGAATTTTAAAGTACTATACGAGATTTCATGGAATTTTAGGTAATTTTAAAGGATTTAAAGGTATTTTTGTAGAATTTTAAGTTATTTTAGGAAATGTTAAGGGATTTCAGGGGATTTTACGAAATTTCATTGGATTCTGAATTATTTTCCATTCTTTTGAAATCCCTTAAAATATTTTTAAATCATTCACGGAGAGAAAAGATATGGTTGGGCCAACCATAAATATTGAAAAATATGAGGCAACAATATTTATGATTGGTGCCACCATAGTTTGGTCAGCGCAACCAAAAACTAGCTGTGAAGTTGTATCAACTTTTGTGTTCATTCAATGAGCACTTTGCTTCCTGTAAGCAAATATGATTTGCTTCCTC
>CAJFCO010000171.1:1075228-1085432 GCA_904066015.1 Synergus gifuensis | reverse complement strand
GAGAGAGAGAGAGAGAGAGAGAGAGAGAGAGAGAGAGAGAGATCGGCCGATAATCACCTTGGGAGAAACGTGTTAATTTTCATTTTATATCGTTTTGCCTTCTATGGAATTCTTTCTGGGTCTTGTGTCTCAATGACAATAAATTCTTATTTTATTCGTAAAAATTGTAAATAACTCAATATTTTTCCTTATTATAGTTTCAAGGATTCATGCTTGGAAACGTCCTACTTTAAATACAAGCATTCAGTTATTAAGGTGACACCGTTTAAAATCAAAACTTTCCATTTTGTTTTAAACAAATTCAAAATACAAAATAATGTCAAAATACATAAGTATATGGAGCCCAAAGAAAATCGGAGGTTTCCGGTTTTCGGAACTATATCCGTTCAATTAATATTTCGGTTCAATTTCGAAAGTGTTTAAAAGGTTTAAATACATTTTATATAAATAAAATAATTAAAAAATAAGTGACATTCAGGAATTTCAAAAAATTTGAAGATAATAAGATATTTTGTGTGAATTAAAAAAATTCCACGAGATTTAAAGGATTAATTATGATTGTACAAAAATCTCTTGATATCGTTTAAAATATTTTGAATTTACATACTTAAAATATCTTGAAATCTTTCAAAATTATTCTAAAAGTCTTAAAATATTTAAAACAAAAGAAAGAAAAATATTTAGAAATTCGAAGTTTCAAAATATTTTTAAAAATCCGCGGCTGTTGCTAATTGTTATTAAAAAAATGGTCGAAAATAAAGCATTGGGTAGTTTCTTTAATTTTTATTTTCATTTTTCAAACCTCACTGTTTGAAACAGAGAAAAAACGACACTTTAGTAATTTTTCAGCGAATTTTTACCAGACTTTTTAACTTTCCAAACCATCCTTTGTTTTACACGTCTCTATTAGGTAGTTAATGGTGTAGCGTATGACTGACTCATTGTCAGTGCTTTATGCCGTTTAAAGTTAACTGGGTTAACTACAAAAGGGGGGAGAATGATGAAGAAAGAAAAAGAAGGGGGTACCTTTTGAAGACGGAAGGAAATAGTAATATCACCGAGATTCCCTGCGGCATAAAGCTACAGCACTGCAAGCGGTCGCTGGTCATTGACCCGCGCGAAATTCCCTAAGACTTGGGGTACCAACTACCAACTACTTCGTAGTTGTTATACTATACGAGATCGTTCACTCGGGAATGTCAGGTTTAGGGGTTTCAACCAGAAATATCACGCACCGTATGCATGCGAAAATACCAAAATATCCTGCATAAATTTGCCTTTTTATCTCCCTTGTACTACAAATTTGATTTTTTAAAAAAAAAAAAAAAAACAAGAATCGTGTCTCTCTGAAATTCCAAAGATACGAATGTAGCATTTTTTCATGGAAAACAAAATAGGACTCAAGTTTAAAATAACAGAAATTTTATTGAAATTTATTATTGTTTGAATATTTTGTTTTTTATTTTTATTTGTATCAACTAGTACTTTGGATTTGAAAAAAATTGTTATGACTTGGAAGAAAGTCTCTCGAGGAGTCTCCTGGGTTTGTCTGGAATTGGTTATTATTATCCCGGAAGCGGAATCGCGAGGGCGGAAGGCTAACTGGTGAAATTAGAATTAGAATTTAGTCTGCCGAGAGCATCGTGTCGTGGATCTCTAAAGATAGCATTTAGAAGACTTTTCGTACAATTCTTGTTCTGCTACTGTACCACAGGCCCAGAAGACTGAAGAATAAATTGCATTCTTCGAATACTTGCGAAATATTTGACGAAGGGAGAAAGTAGATTCTCGTTTCGTTTCTTATGTTACTTTCTTATTTGATTTCTGTTATTTTATTCCAGATTTTATTAAGTTAGAGTCATTTTTTGCATTTCTTTCAATTTCTGCATCGACGCTCTCTTATCGAAAATAGAATCTTGTACCAAAAAGAATACTCGCAGCCTAAGTACCTCTCCCATCGAATAAAATTGTCAAAGTATATAAGAGTCATTACTCTGTAAAGATTGTAATCTTAATCCCCTCTGTAAACCTTTTCAAAATATATATTTCGTGATATGTTGATAAGTATTATAAATGCCTTCCTTAAATTAAATTCTTCTTAATTCCATTAAAACTTTCTTCTACTTTACGGATGAAGAAAATAGATTGAAGAAAAAGAAATTAGTAAAGATGAGTTGAAATAATTTTTTCTATGCTCTACTTAGAGAGCTAGGCATAAGTCATTAGCGGGAATTGTTCGAAGTTCGAAACGATCTACAATGAACTTGCGTAAGATCATCGACACTCTGTAGGAAATTGAACTAGCTTATCCTTCTCTTTGTGTTTTGTGTTTTTCAGCTAAAATCATAAACAAAGTAGAAGTAGTAGATACAATTATTCACCCATAAAACTTTTCTTACTTTAACATTTAGTGCTCTTGTTGCGTAACCAGGTATGATTTAGGAGAACAAAAAGACTGAAAAAAGATACAAAGAAAACTAGTTTCACTAGTATCTCAAGTTATAAAACATAGTATTATGAACTTATTATCTTATAAGTTTTTATTCACATAAAATTAATTGATAAGGTTTTAATACTGCTTTTTAAAATTGAAAGTAACCAAAATAAATAAATATAAAAAAATGAAGGTATTAGACGTATTTTTAATTGGTCATTTTGTTCGTAGACGGAGGAGCCATGGCGGACGATCGAAACACACCCCAGGGTGTTATTACTCAGGCACAAACGGTGAGTACTTTCTTTTCTTTTGTAGCAGCTAAGTACTTCCCTCATATTTTTTTTCTTTTTTCTTTGCCTACTTTACGCCTCCCTCTTACCTTCTCCCCTTGTCTCTGTTTACTTACATCTTCTTTACATATATAAAAGACACAATCACGAGGGACAAAATTAACTAAACAAAAGGGAACACTCACCAAGGGGTACCGATCCCTGGAGCTATTCGCATTCTGAATACGGGAGAGTCTCCTGGTACCGATGTATTTAAAGTTAAATGGAAGAAACAGTCACGAGAGGTACTTACCTACACGCGAAAGTTGACTCATTTACGTTAAAATGTTTTTATTTTGGAAAATGCTTTTAAAAAGGGTTTTTCCACCTTTTTTTTTTTCAACTAGCAACTATGATCCGCGCGATTACTTTCTCGTTTTTGCACTCCTTTTGCTAAAAAGATTCAAAGGATTCTCAATAATTTTAAATCAAACACGGAGTTCTCTCCGTGTTTGGGAGCTATGGTTGGGCCAACCATATTATATGGATGGATGGATGGATGGATGGATGGATGTGTGTGTGTGTGTGTGTGTGTGTGTGTGTGTGTGTGTGTGTGTGTGTGTGTGTGTGTGTGTGTGTGTGTGTGTGTGTGTGTGTGTGGATGGATATATGTCACGATCCAGCAATTTCTTGAAAACGCGTAGAGATAAATTGATGAAATTTTGCATAGTTATTCCACTATATACCTAGTTGAATTTCTTATCAGGGTTTAACAAAATATTTAATTTTACAAGTTTGGTGTACTTTTATAATTTTCGTAAAATTCATTTTTTCACTATAACTTCTGAAATATTCAAAATTCCAAGATGTTGTAAGGAAAACGTAGATTCCTTGTGTCGAAACGAATCGATTGACCTATAAGATTAATGCATTTCATTGAAAAATAAGGATGTTATGGTTAATTGTATTTTAAAAAATTAATTTTTCGACTATAACTTTTCAAATAATCAAAATTTTGACTTGACATAAGGAAAATAAATGTTCCTTGCATCGAGACGAATCGATTGGTCTATAATATTATTTCATTTCATTGAAAAATAACAAAATTGTGCTTTATTGTAATTTATGAAAATGAATTTTTCGAATATAACTTCTCAAATAATCAAAATTTAATGTTGATGTAAAGAATAAGTAATGCTTCCTCTATGAGGAAGCAAATCATATTTGCTTACGATTTTGATGCTTTTTACCACAACGTTCAATCTCAAAGTAATTGAGGTAGGTATTATTTCTAATCTTAATGAATCACTTAAAATGCGCCTGAGTAATTGTAATTCCTTAATCTGGTATCTTATATAGTATAAGTTTAATTTAAGTGCTGTAAACCGCTATAAATTATTTTAACTGTATGTTTTCTTGACAGTCATCGCTTCACAAGAATTAATAGCATCCATTTCTAAAGTCTCTTTTATTCCAAGTCTCAAGTTTCAGACTACGAACACAACATTTATTATCAAGTGTCATTTTGTGAATCCCCCCAAAAAATACATCTATACAATTTGCAAGACTGAATTCCATTTCCCTTTATTGGAATTTTTGAGTAAGACTAGTCAAATTCAATGCTCACTAACAAAAAAAGGTTTTGCGTATTTCAGGATTACGATATTTGAATAACGTTTATACGATGCAAAATCAAACTCAATATTCTTCCAGTATTGTATTTTATATTATATTTAATTCGTTGAAACTTCATTAAAGTACTTAAAATTATCTACACGCATTTTTTAAATATTGCTAAAAGTTTCCTCTCGACGTTTGGAAATCAAATGTTCTATTGAAGGAGATAACATTGTTGTGGTTGATAAAGTTAGTTTCCAATCAAATGATACAAACTCGAGTTTCTGAAGGGACTCAATACTTCCTTTAAAAACTGTTTTTTATTATAAATTATCTTTACAAATATGTCCTTTAAAACTTGAATGCAATCAAGAATATTCCTTCGTAAGTCTTGCATAATGATATAATAAGATAGAACAAAATTAAAGAATTGTTTAATATTAAATGGAGATATTAATCTAAAATGTTATTTTTAGAATAATTAAAGGTATATATAAAGTAGATAAAATCTCAGGAATTATTTAAAAAGAAAAAAAAATTTATTATTATCAAAAGAGTAAGGAAAATTGATTTCGCGCGAGTCGGTAAGAATGCACAGTTGTTGACAACTGCGGTCACCTGAAACTATCCCAGGGGAAATCGATTCATCTCCTAGATTTCCCAGCTTCTGAACTTTTCCGTCAGATGGCACAGCAGCGTTCTGCATAATTTTCGCAGAATACGATTTTCTAAATCTCATTTACTGAATTTTTTCCCAATAAAATTGTATTCACCCACCGATACACATTACTGAAATTTTTCAGTCAATTTTAATAAAGCATTCTAGAGGACTAATTCGGTCAAGAGATTTTAAAGATTCCCACAAATTTTTTTCTTATCTTAAAGAAAAAAAAACATTACATTAACATTCTTAACTAGTAAACTACTTAAGAATGTAGCAATTAGCGCAATGTATCCATAAAATAAAGTAAGCCTTCAAATCCTTAAGACGCATAAAGAATCAATTTTGTACATTGAAAAATAACTTCGTAAAGAAAGCAAATATTTTTTCTGAAAAGTATCCTGGACACTAAGTTGCGAGCCATCGTGGCTCATATAAAATTTATGTATTTATTCCTAGTTAAAACACTTCCATTAATCATGGGATAATTAAGCCAGGGGCTACAATTTATTAACTTAATTAGGTTTGCACAGTTTACTTAATTGATAACACCACAGGTGTAATGTTTAAGGCACTTGGAAAATTACTGAAAATAAACACAAAAGAAGAAGTTCTGATTTAAAATTACTAGATGCGTCAGATAAAAAAATTCTAATTATGTTGACCACAAACTCTGGTTAATATAACTAGAAAAAAAAAGATTTCATGGTATTTTAAAGATTTTTAAAAGATTTTAAGACGTATGAATTTTCTTAATACGTAAGTTTACTTCTTCTGGCAAATTTCCTTGTGGACCAATTTCTCTTCTCTTCGAAAATCTACATAATGGTAGTCCTGCAGTGATTAAGAGGTGATCTAATTTGAACTAATAGTCCGACCTCGTTAAGGTGTTGGCACAGTTGCTTCTTGCACTCGTTACTCGTATTAAGCAAAGATCGTGCTGGTGTGCTTCTTCAACCATGTCTCTTAGCCAAACTCTACGTAACAGCGGCATATTAAATCGCGGTGAACAACTTCTTCATTAGGAAGTGGTAACGAACTTGGTCACTGAAATGAGGGGTAAATACAAGTACAGAATAACGTGCCAACGCGAGAATTACCACAACATGTTAACATTACTTTGCATTTCGTCGCTTCAAGTTTCACAACTAAAAAAGTGTCACATTTAGCCATAATTTCATATGCAGAGTGCACACATTTCGTGATAATTTTTAAAAGCAGATATTCTAATTTAGACCCAATTATCTAGTCTATGTTTCTTTTTTACTACGAGTAAGTTTTATCAAAATTATTTAATTTTTATCCTCGAGTTTACCAAAAGTTACATCTTTTATCTTTTACGCAGGTCACACAGAGCGACCTAATTTTTTTTTATAAGTATTTTGGAATTTATTTTCTCTGTGAGTGAAAAATAAAGTGGCAGTTTAGAGAAGCTATCGAAGCTGTCGCTCATCCAGCCAGGATTTAGTGCAGAGAATTATAGTAAAGATTTGTGAAGCGTGATATAAAATCCGCTAACCCCGAAAAACTAGCACAAAAAATCGACTAAATGCGCCACCCTATTTATGTCTTTATAGTTTACTCTTGAAAATTTTATTTTCAATCCTATTATCTTAAAAAAGTGGTGTCACGAAATGTCTCGAAAATCTCGAATACATTGTTGTTGTAAATCTGATTGGCTTTTGAATGACTTGAAGTTGAAAGAAGAAAAAACAAACTAATGACGCAAAATAATTTCAGGAAAAGTTTCGAAATACCTTAAAATTCGTTAAGATTTCTTAAAACTCCAAAAAATCTCTTGGAATCCCTTAAAAATTCACAAAAACAATTAAAATCATAAATACTTGAAATCCAAGTTAAAACTCGTAAAAAGCTCTATAAATTCTTAAAAACATCTTGGAATTTCTTAACATTTAAAATCTCTTAAAATTTTTAGAAATCAAATTCCATGAAATCCTTAAAAATTCTACAAAATCTTTTAAAAATTAGAGAAATCAATAAAATTACCTGACAACTTTAAAATCCTTTAAATCTCATAAAATACTAAAATACTAAATACATAAAGTATTAAAACTCATAGAACTCTCTTGAAATCTTCTAAAATTCGTGAAAACTTATTAAAATTCTTAGAAATTGTTTGAAATTCTTTAAATTATACGATAACATTTAAAGTTCCTTGACGTACTTTAAAATCTATTAGAATTATTAGAAATCTCATTAAATTCCATGAAATCCTTAAAATTCTATAAAATCTTCTAAAAATCAGAAAATTCGTTAAAATTATTAGACATCTCATAAAATTTCACAAAATTCTTTAAAATTCCATAAAGTATTTTAAAAATTATTAATATCTCTTGACTTCTTTTAAAATTCCTGAAAATTATATTTCAACATTTGAAATTCCTTAAAGTCCCTTAAAATTCTCTGAAATTCCTTAAAAATTCACAAAAACGATGACAATCGTAAATGTCTTGAAATCCAATTTAAAACTCGTAAAAAGCACTACAAATTCCTAACAACCTCTTGGAATTTCTTAACATTTAAAAGCTCTTAACATTTTTAGAAATCTTATCAAATTCCATGAAATCATTAAAAATACTACAAAGTTATTTAAAAATTAGAGAAATCAATAAAATTACCTGACATCTTTAAAATCCTGTAAACCCCATACAATACTCTAAAACTCATAGAAGTCTCTTGAAATCTTTTAAAATTCGTGAAAACTTCTTAAAATTCTTAGAAACTGCTTGAAATTCTTTAAATTATACGATAATATTTAAAGTCCCTTGAAGCCCTTTAAAATCTATTAAAATTATTAGAAATCTCATAAAATTTCACAAAATTTTTTAAAATTCCATAAAATATTTGGAAAAGTATTAAAATCTCTTAATTTCTTCTAAAATCCATGAAAATTATATTACAGCATTTGAAATTCCTTAAAATCCCTTAAAATTCTCTGAAACACTTTGAAATCTCTAATAATTCCTCGAAACTTTACAAGATTTAAAATCCCTTAAATTTTCTTAAAACACTCAGAAACCTTTTCAAATCACTTAAAATTTCATGAAAATCTTCGAAATTTTTTAAAATTCGTTAAGATTTCTTTAAACTCCCAAAAACACCTCTTGAAATCCCTTCAAAATTCAAAAAAATTATTAAAATTATAAATCTCTTGAAATCCAAGTTAAAATTCGCAAAAATCTCTAAAAAGTCATAAAAACCTCTTGGAATTTCTTAACATTAAGAACCTCTTAAAATCCTTAGAAACCTTATCAAATTTCATGAAATCTTTAAAAATTCTAGAAAATCTTTTCAAAATCTCATAAAATCCCTTAAAATTTAACAATAATCTTCGAAATCCTTTTAAATTCTACAAATTCTATTAAACATCATATATGTATAGATATTCTTTTGAAAGCCCTGAATAAAATTACCTTCAATTTCTCAGAAACTTCTTAAAATTCTACGATTACATTTAAAGTCTCTTTACGTCCTTTAAAATCCATTAAAATTATTAGAAATCTCGTTACATTCCATGAAATCCTGAAAATTGTATAAAATCTTTTAAAAATCAGAAAATCCCTTAAAATTATTAAAATATCTTGACTTCTTTTAAAAGTCCAAGAAATTTTATTGTAACATTTAAAATTCCTTAAAGTCCCTTAAAATTCTCTAAAACCTTTTTTGAAATCTCTTAAAATTCCTCGACACTTCACAAGATTTAAAATCCCTTAAAATTCCTTAGCTTTAAAAATTCTCTTGAAAGTTCATGAATTCCGTTAAAATTCCGCGAAATATCTTGAAATACCTTAAACTTTTACGAAATCTTCTTAAAGTCCTAAAAATCTTTAAAACTTTGTAAAAATCATTTGAAAATGGTCAAAATCCATTAAAATTCCTAGAAACCTCTTGAAATACCTCTAAAAAAAGTAATTTAACGAAATGTCCCTAAAATCTCGGTTACATTTTTGTTTCAAACTTACCAACCTATCCTATTTGAATCAGCAAAATTTCATTGATTTTTCAATGACTTGAAGTTGTAAGAAATAAAATAAATAATTCATAAGAAAATATTTGCAAAATAAGGTTTCTCATTCAAAATACAACAGAAATATTATTGCAGATAAAATTTTAACATCTTGAGATTCAAGTTTGTGTTTATAGATTCTGTGTTACATCAAACTTTCCCAAGGTTTGGCTTATGTTCAAACTTCCTTAACTTTTTGCACCAACATCAACGGATGTGTGAACCCTGAGGCTGAGAGACGTCTTAAGTTAAGAAATAACTTTGAAGAAAACTTCAAAATTCGGTTATAATACAAAGCTCGAAATTTATTCTCCCGCTTTAAAGCATTGGTGAGCCAAAATTAACCAAGTTTTAGTTTTTCTCCATAATTTCTTGTCTCTAACAATTGAAGCATCGATAACCTGCAGATAAATTATCATATCAACTCGATTAGTAATATCGACTGAAATTACCATCAAATTTATTATGCAACAGTGCTGAGCAAGCACAAAGTAAAATTACACTTAACCTTCATTATGAAACAACCTTTTATCCTTGTATTATGTCATAGAAAGGGCGTGTTAACAAATCGATTCCATCCGAGGAAATTTTCAACTTAAATCCATTATGACTATTTTGAGCAAGTATTCAAATAAGGTTTCCCTTCAAATTACGTATTTAGTAGATTTAGGACATGCTATGTAAATATTAAAGTTGGAGAGTTTCTTGGATTTCCGCATAAAGAAATTCGTATGAAAAGGATTAAGGCAGTTTTGGTGTTATACCTACGAAACGCAGAAATGCTTTGGATGTAGCAGGTATCAGGAAGAATACATTACACTCTAGAAGCTTACAAAGCAAGGCAGGCAGCAACCATCGAAATGACCAAATTCGCGTATCCAACGAACCATGATAGCGTCAGGAAAGCGGTTATCATAAGTAGAATTGACCTTGACACGACATTAGACTATCCTGGCTCCTATTTTGCTCCAATTATCACTAAACAGTATTGTGCAAGGCATTTTCAAACTTTTTATTTATTTTGCTTCCTCATAGAGGAAGCTTTCCTAAAAAAGGTTTTTTTCAACATATTTTAATGTCAATATATCTAACATGATGTCCTGAAAAATTGTCCGGATGTGTGTGTGTGTGTGTTTCTTTCTTGAAACGCGTAGAGATAAATTGATGAAATTTTGCATAGTTATTTCATTATA
>CAJFCO010000171.1:1048790-1060228 GCA_904066015.1 Synergus gifuensis | reverse complement strand
TGGGTCGTAGAGTGGGGGCCGAAAAATCCCACGATCTGGAGACACTGATTCAATATAAACAGGAGAGCTTGATAAATGATTTTTAATATTTTTTTTTTAAAATTACCTAAAAAAGCCTTCGACTCAAATTTTCTGAAATTTCTATGATTTTCTGGAAAAAATAATTGTTTTTGATCGAAGAAAATTTTTCTTGTTTTAAGAATTAAATTAAAAATTAATTCTCGTTACAGGCATTAATTAATGTTCATTATTCATTAAAGTGCTGAATTATCCTATTCTAAAAAGGACATGAATTTCGGCTAACTTCATAGCGTTACCTTTACATGCATTTCCTGCATAAACACTGGTTACGCATGAAGTGAGCGTCAAGTCGTGAGTATTCTCGACTTGGGGCGAGGATTTCAATTTTCATTTCACTTTCTATAAACGAAACACGCGCGCTCAAGCGCGCGCCTAATCTCGTACTTTAGAAAGAAGACTTGAGCCATAACATAATAAATATTCTGACACTTTGAAATAATAGATTCTAGTATTCGAGAACAACGAAGTTTTAATGAGGCTCCTTTGTCCAGGTGAAAGAAACAAAAAGTCAGAAAATAGACTGCCGTGAAGGAAGATATTAAGAATTAAGGTCAGATCGGACTATATTCAATCCTTGGACCGGATAAGAAGAGACTGTAAGTAAGCCAGTACTTTTACCTGGCGATTTGGACGGCCTCGTTAAAAAAGGTAACGATTTACGACCCAAAACCTTTGTTCTACGACCCTGGACAATAAGTTAACTTCGATTTCGTCAGGGCTAAAATGGATCTAAATGTCGATGTCGACATTTAGATCCAGTTCAAATTTAACGAATGAAAAAAGGAGAATACAAGAATATAAATAAATTCAAAAACATGAGATAAATTCAAAAGAATTAAAAAAATTAATTCATAGTAGTTTAAAAGTTGATAAGTGATCTCGAAGGATTTAAAAATAATTTAAAAGATTTGAAGTGATTTTAAATTGAATCGAAAAAAGTTCAAATTAATTCAAAAGATTGTGGCTTTAATTTATAAGAGAAAAAGAAATTAAATCATTCATTTAGTTTACTTATATTCAATTATTTAAGTTACACTCGACTCCCTCAATATTAACCACATTCCTCCCGCAATATTAACCAGCAGTTACCTCAAATCTCACTTAATACACTGCGCATGAGTTGCGCTCAGCATCTGATTGGTTGCCATTCGCGCGCAATTTAAAATGCTAAAAAATATTATTTTATGTGCAATACGCATGCGCAATTAATGTGACGTATGCGTAATTGATATAACATTTGAGAAAAGGAATTTCGTTAATATTGAGGGAGTCAAGTGTATATTCTTGTGGGAAAATGTAAGCTACATGACGCTTCCGCTAGGTGACGATAACACAATCGGGATTACTTTTCCCCACCATCTGGCCAGCTGGGGTAAACCATTTAACCATGAGGCCCAAGCTATTTTCGTACTAGGGGTGGTTTACCGTTACGATCCCACAGTCACTCTGGTGAAGCCATTGCTTGAAAGACGTTACAGTATAAGCGTCCTTGCATTTTATTTCGATTTAACTTCATCAGTGTAATAAATACACTTATTCTAATGAATAAAAGTGAAAAACCATCTTCTCTTTGTAAGTGAAGTCGAATTCTCTACTCAGGTTATGAAATCAAGAAATTAAAACCTTCAGAAACGTAAGTAATCAATTATTATTGGATGATAAGATACTAAATTAGCAGAGTGAACTATTGGTAAACAAATATGTACTAACTTAGATAATTATTAATAAGTAAATAGTACATATTTATTTTTTAATAATTTCAGAATTGACCAAGGCTTCTGGATAATGAAATAACCTTTACAAAAGAATACTCTCAAAAAATCTGGCAACGTCGCAAGCAATCTGACAAATACTTATGGACGCCATTCTTGAATCGATCAGCTGGCTCAGAATCTCTAGTTTCAACGTTTAAATATTTATATTTTGAAAGTTGATTCCATGCTCCACTTTTGAAAATAAAAAGATTGCATCTTATTTCAAGAGAAGAAACTGAGATATTTCAATAATTTAAAATCTCCGTCTAATTAATTCAAAATGAGTGAAGAAATGCTTACAAACGAGACAATCGAGTCTCTAGAAGTCAAAAACAGTAAGAGCTTTCAAGATGCCTTCAAGGAATTATTAGTCAGGAAAGAAGAAGGCGATACAAATAGCTTACAAAACAATGACAATAAAGGCAAGATAAATAATTGTTCATCAAAGGAATGTGGCACCGGATTTCAAGGCGCTTATGAAAAATGGTTGAGTTCTTACAAAACCCAAGACTCTGTGAAATAACATTTTTTTCAAGAATAATTTTGTTTATAATATGTAAGATTTATATCAATTTCTTTTAAATTAAAAAGTGAAAAGGCTGTGTTATCAAAAATATAGCTGAAATTAGTCATCTTTGGCAAAATGGCTAATACTGATTATATGAAACTAAGTTAATAAGACTGTACTATTTTTTACTTAAGCATAAAAGTCTTCATTTATCTTCTGTATCCTTGCAATTTTAATTTGGTGTATAATTATTAGAATATGTATGTCACAAATATTTATAAATACTTATATTAAATGTTCCGAATTTTATGCTTTACGCGAAGATTTAAAACGTGTTTTATTGTCATAAATGTTTAATAACATAATACAAAATACCGATATACGCTACATTAATTATAAAAACTGTTGCGTTACAAATTTGCAAGCTTCGAACGTTTTAACCTGCATTCTCTTAATCCACATTTTATTGTTGAAAATAAAAATGCTTATCTGAATTGTATTTTTGCATTATCAATTTAATTACCCTCGCTTCCAAGAATTCAATTCTTTTGTGTTAATTAATGTACTAGTGTAAATCCAAAAGATTTTTCTCTGAGTTTTTTTTTTAATTGTGGTCTGAGGAATTCGATCTCCATACATGCTAATAATTTTTTTTTCAAAGTGACAATAGATATAGATAATCCACAATAATCAAAGACGTGACATGATACAGCTTTTCTTGTCTGAATGATGTAACATCATGTAACGGTACCACCAATTATCACTTCTTTTTTTCTCTATGTATTATGAAAAAACCACAAAGTAGAAAAAAAATAGGTTTAAATTTAAAGACAATAAAAGGAGTTTGAATTTCTTATTTAGACTGAATAAGTTTCCTAATTCTACAATTCGAAAAGAGTCTAATTTTGACTGATTGAAGATTAGATTGAAACCTCTTAAACTTTATGTCGCTTTCTTAAAACTGAGATAATCGACGGATTAATAAAACTAATTTTTTGCCCCAGTTAAGAAGTAGACTAGCTAATCCTTTTTGTAATCTCACTTTTCGCACAGCCAATCCTTTCTTTACAGACGATAAAACTTTTTATGACCGATACAAATCGTTTTGCCACGAATGCATTTCTTTATCTATCGCGATTCTGAGACCACTTGATGATTCTAAATTCACTCTACATACTTACAATATTAGAAGTATTAACTTATAATATTTTACATATTAAAAAAGTTTTAAAAGTCTTGATAAAGGTGAATATTGGAAAAATCACGTTCATCAGTGACAAAATCTGGAAGAGAATTTTCACCCTAAAGATTAATGAAATCACTGTTGTGAGAAATAAAAATGGAAGAAGAGAGGTGAAGAAAAGGTTTTACGTCGGCTTTTTATGCTTAATAAAGCAGAAGCAAATTGGCTAAAGTCCTCATCTCAAGAGAAGCACGTAACCTGATCCATTTCCATGCAAAGCGAAACGAAGCAATGCCTGAAAGTACTGACAACGAACCATGCTTATGTGCGTTTCGTTATGCAATCGGAAAAACCTGAGATGTTGAACATAAACAAATTTTTCAGTCGATTGATAGACACGTTGACACGTTACATAATGTTTCAAGACAGCGAATTCTATCTTGCTATTACAAAGTTGCTTTCATTGCCTTTCATATCACAACTTCTGGGCTTTACTTTCACGCTTCCAACTTGGCAAAGTAAAATAGAATAGAAGGTGAATTACTTAACAAATAATAAAATTAATAAACTAAAGTTAAAAAAAATTACGACTTAACGGTGTCTATTAATTTATGCCTAGACTATTATTATTATTATTATTATTATTATTATTATTATTATTATTATCGCGAATAAATATGATAAAAAATATAAATATGAGGCCTCATAATTTTCTCGATTGTAATAACTTATTGTAAAAGAATTTAAATTATTTAACATTAAAATTAATTGAAAACTCGTTAACAATGTTGACATTTATTTTTCAAAAGTATACTTTTGCAAATACTTTTTTGAATTTCCTAATCAGCCGTCTGAAGAAATCTCTCCTTGAAATTTTGTCGAAAAAAAAAGTTCGAATATTTTTTATATCGTTTGTATAGTTTAATAAATACGCGATTCTTGATTCTTGTTGATTTAACACGATTCTCGGATCTTACGTAAGTATAGAAAAGCGAGTACAATGGATTTTATTGAAAAAATTTTTGCTCGAAAGGTCACTGGCCTGGGGTCGCGCGAATCGTCGAATATCGCAATATCTTGAGGCTCCCATTGAAAGAGAAATCGCTTTTTCCGTAGAAAGTTCCGTTTACCCATTAACGCGTTTACTCCAGAGAAAATGGAATTTTAAATACTGCACCGGAAGAAATTGCGAGCTAATTAAAATTTAATCAGTTCTAAAATTTTAAAAAAAATCTCCAATGATTTGCACATTGGACAATAAAATTAAATCGAGCTTGGTTTTCCTTATCAAATCGACTACTCACAGTAAATTGTACTTGGATCTTATCTTTTCATTAAAACAGTGAATGTTTTGTTTTTATTAGCAGATTATGAAAAAATGGTTGAAATTAAAACTGGTATGACATTGAACCAACCGTGTGTTGATTCAACGTATCATTTCGATACCTGTGACTTCTTATCACTCTCAGATAGATATTTCTGTCATGTCGTGCAAAGTAAATTTTTAAGTCCTCTGAAGTGTGCAGCGACGCATTCTCAATATAAAAAAAATTCTAAGCATATATGAATTGAAAACTTTGTTAGTTTAGTCAAACTGAACTTTAAAAACTTTATTGGCTTGTATATTTAAAGTCGCCCTTGAAAATAGACAAATTAATTGATAAAATCACTTAATATGTAGAAGCTTAGTCCATTTATAGTAAAACATAATCGATATGCAGCTAAATATAGTAAAGTCCCCTACATTTTTTCCCGAATATAAGGTGTAATTTGGCAAACAAGTTTTGCATCGCAATTACACGAATTATTATTACTCAGTTCGTTTATTTGATGTAAAAGTATGTAATTGCATCCTCTTATTTGAAAGACCCGTTGCTGTGCGTGCATCAAACTGGGTACTTAATCGGTTTGTCCTTCATGAAAGAAGAACGAGGTGTGCAAAAGAAACATGACAAAAAAACAAAAAAAAAAGGATTAAAATATAAAAAAAAGACGAATCTTCTCGACGAGCAAAAGCTGCGCGTGAACTCCGCGAATTCTGCGTATTTTTGGAGGTTGAAGAAACTTCTAAAAAAAATTCTGGCCTCGATGAGGGGCGAATGACGTATTTCAAAAGTTCTATCGCCGACAAGCACGAACCGTGTCTTCTGTGATTTCTCGAGTGCCTTGTTCTTCGACAGTAGATACTGATAATTTCAATAAGATAATGCTGACTTGATCCCGGATATCAGAGCCAATGATAAGAACGAGTAATTGTGAAATAATAGTCCTTGCGTTTAGGGCAAAAAAGCTCGCCTTATTAGATCGGATATCTGATTTACCAAGATATTTGTAAGAAAGAAATAACAAAAGTAGGAAATAAAATGAGAAATCGCCTTTTAATTAGAGATTGAAATGAATTCGACTTAAAGGAATATCGTTTTAAAGATAAAACGAGGAAAATTCACTACTCATCATCGAAGATAATTTTTGAGGGGTGTAGATATAACTTTTGCAATCATAAAGATTAATATATGTAATCAGTTCATTATTAGCTTAGAGTCACTATCAATCAGAGATTTTTAAATTATAATTTAAAAAAGTATTATTGTATATTGTTTCATTTTTACAGACTTTTAATTTAAAAGTTTATCAAATGGTGCAAATCTAAAATGTGACAGTTATTTGCTATACTATTAGTGATAAAATTTTTTAACTTTCATCCCTGTACTTTGCATAAAAACACTATCTACATTTAAATGAATTTTTAACTACCAAGTAGGAAGTAAATATACATTCATAATACTTCTTTCCCTAATCCTATATATAGTCGAATTCTTCGAAATATTCTTAAAGCAATGTTAATATTTACCTCGACCTTCGTTTTGTCTATTTGTTTCAACATACAATAAAAATAGTATGATGCTCAAATAGTTCTTTAAGTGTCAATAAAAAAGACAAACAATACTTCATTATTATGTTATGTGTTCATAGAGAATGGAAATTATAATGTATAGTTTGAAGAACTAATTGGAAAAATATTACCTTTATGAATTTTTTTACTACTTCCTACTTAAATCTAGTTATTTATTTCAAACTCGAAACAACACACAATAGAAATACACAATAAATTTGATCAGATTCCGAATCCAGGACCATTGAACTTGTACTCTCTGGAATCATCGATTTTAAGAAACAAGCAAAAATCAATCAAAGAATTTATAAAAATGCAATCAAAAGAGTCTTTGCAAATTGGGAACAGAAATTAAAAACCCCAAATGAAACAAAAAATCTTTAGTTTAAAAGAAAATACTAGACCAAAACAAATTGAAGCAAAACCACCAAATACCACAAATATTAAAAAGCTAACCTACAAATAGAAAAAAACATCCCTCCATCAAAATATCAAAAAGTGAACATAACAAGATAAAGAACCAATTAACTTTCAACACCAGAAGATTAACTGAACAAAAAACTGACAGCCGGTGACACTGCACAGTAACAATTGTTGAGTTCCCTTGACGGATTTCCCTTGCTCCAAATTTTCCCCTGTATTTTTTTGCCAGCATGGTTGCACGTTCTGGATGGTGTGCGCGCAAACAATCTAATTAAATAATAAAGCAAGGAGCCAGGGAACTCGTTCCCACAGTGTAGAAAGCTTCTAACCAACTTGTTTCGTTAATCTGCTCCGATGATAACGCGTTAATAAAGATGAAAATTCACCTCACGGAAGCGCTAACTAGATAGTGGATGTCGATCGGCTCGCTGCCACTCGATTAATAAAAAATTCAAGAACCCCGAGAACCTTCGTTTTACAAGTTAATAACCCCAGGGAAGATGTGAGAAATTAGAAAACTCACCTGGGAATCCCTCGGGCGCCCCACGTCCTTGTCAAATATACTCATGGATTTTCCACCCTTGAAGTCGAAGTGGTCATACTCCACCTGGAATTACACTCACAACCGAGTTTTTCACGGTGCACTGGCGTCGGTTTACGACGCATACTCCACGGACACGAAAAACGGCAAAACTGACGACGCCGAGTGACAGGCGGAAACACAACACGACACAACGTGACACAAATTAACCAATTTTGAACATCAGTCACTGATATTTATTTTTTCTAATTCAAGCAACACACTCAGAATGGTGTTATTCCGAGTTCGAATTCCAGACACGTTCTGTTTCTGTCTTCCTCCAGGCGACTAGGCTAACGGCGCGACCTCGCGTTCGCGATAAACATGGCGACGATGGCGACTCCCCATCTCGCAATTCGTTAAGATTCGGCCATTTTCGTAAAAAGATGATGGCGGGTCAGTGGCGACACCTGTGGGAAGTGGGGAAAACTTGCTTGAAAAAGTCTAAAAAAAAAAATACTCAGCTGTCAATCAATCAGTTGTGAGCTGTCATAACAATTCGTATTTAACAAATAGTCATACATTATTAATAACTTGCAAATTACTTATATTTTGTCTATAACAAAATCTAAGATCACTTACGATTTTATATACACGCTTAAATAATACTAATTCAGTCTCTATAAAAAGTACATCAACTTAACACAATTGAATCGAATTTCAAGATATATTGGGGGCTAATGCCACATTTTATGCGGAGTTACATATAGAATTCGGAGCTTCAAATTATCAATAAAAGTCAAAGGGGTAATCAAATTAAAGATGTAAACTTTCATTAAAATTCGAAATTTAACACAGAAGGCGATTTATAATATGGAAACATATATATTCAAGTGTTGTCGAAATCCCAATGAAAGGTTTCCAAGTCCAGATTTCCTAACTGTTCAGTTGAAATTGCTATATTTTGATCTCCGGCTGAAAAATACAATAAAATCATATCCATATAATTAAATAAAATATGTTTAATTATTTAATAATTAAAATAAACATCACACCAGCATATGGTAATGTATAAATGCCTACCAGCGGACTCTATCTTTCTTTGGTGAATCGGCACAACAATTTTGAGAATATCGATAAGTGTTTCGTCAGTTTTTTTACATTGCTTGAAAAATGGATGAGAAATAAGCTGAGAGATCGAAGGTCGATTTCTGGGATTGCGTTGCAAACATACTTCTGTGAGCGCATGGAAGGGCTCAGAAAATTTGCGAGTCGATAAAGATTCTACTCGCTTATCGTTCGCGTTAAGACTATTTTTACTTGCATCACCATTTGCTTGAAATAAAACGAAGTTAGAATTAAATACAAGTTTTATAAATAAATGACAGTGTACACAATTATCCAAACTTACAATTCTTTATTTCTGGATTTCCTGGATTCTCTGGATCTTGAGGAAAAGTTGAACGATCAATTATATGAGGCGCACATCCACGGACTTTTTCAGTCAACATCAAAGTCTCTGGCATGTCATAAAATGGAACAACTCCGTTCGCCAGTTCACAGATCGTCACACCAAGACTATAGATGTCTGATTTTTCATTATATCCGTGGAGATCCTACAAAAATATTAAAAGAATTAATCAAATTGGACCATTCATTCATACTAGAAAACAATGATAGTCTTTAGCTTCATAATTACCTGTTCAAGTAATTCTGGACTCAACCACTTCAGATTTGGTGCAGTTGATTTTGGGAAAGAAAATATATTCCTCTGCCACTTACCATTCTGCATTATTTCGCATGAGTATTTCAATCCTGATATGCATGCTTGGCCCAAAATTGATATTAGTATGTGACTTGCTTTTATTGCGCTAAAAGTTAAAAAAGATAATAAATATTTAAAAGAAAAAGAAATTAAAGGATAAAATTTTTCTAGAGCTTCTAAATAGTTACAATCACCAGTGAATTAAGCCACGATTGTGAATGTATTCGAGTCCTCGTAAAATATCTTTTAATATAAAGGCTATTGCTAATTCTGAAAGTCCTTCAGTGAAATATTCGTTGATTAAATCGCTACATGATCCATAAGCCATCAAAGGCGAAATAACGCACAAAGATTGTCCGCACACAAAAGTACTAAGAAAAGGCAGGATGTTTGGATGCCGCATTTGTCTCATCATGACAATTTCTCGTTCAATAAGATTGTAATCCTCTTGCTCTGCACTATCTAGATAAAACTTTTTCATCACGACCGGCTTATTTGTCATTTTGTAAAACGCTAAATTCACAGTTCCTCTTCCGTTATTACAAGATCCTAGAAATTTGATAATAAAAATAAGTAAAAGAGAAAAGAATAAAGCTGTTCCTTATGGATTATGGAAATAGGAAAGATGGGAAAGACTTACCGATGACAACATCACTTTCGTAGCAAGAGGAATCGGAGTCATACATTCTTTATTTTAAATAAGTAAATTTGTAATAGACACAGATCCTACAAAACAAGTTTACAAAATTTTCATGAAACCGACAAGAACAAGGAGTCAAATAATTTATAATTTAGTTATAAGTGACAAATATTTTAATTTTAATTTCTATAGAATATTCTTTAAAAAGATTAATATTTGATTTAAAAATGTTTAATGCTTTAAATATTGTAAATATTATCAAAAATACTTACCTTTTTCAAATACTGACAGCAAGTTTTAATTAGTATACTTTCAGATCCCTCTTTCAACTTATAACATTTATAACCTATAAAATAAGGTCCATGATTTTTCAATGTATTATAGTAAACTTTACCAATTGTAAATCTTAATTTAACCAATTGTGATTGTTCAAAAATTACTCTTTGCTTCTTGTCCAAGTCGATAGTTGAAAAATGTACAGAGTAATCAAGTAATTCAGAAGAAAATGAAATTCAATGAAATTATAATAAATTCTATATACATATACGTTATAGTCACGAGTGTCGCACTGTCGCGACGCTTTGAACGATTTGAACAGCTTTGAACTGTTGAACATGCAGTTTGGAAATATACATACATATATATGTAAATAAATAAACAACGCTCCACTCAGATGTAAATCAGCTTCAAATTAAATTATAATCAAAAATTATTCTAACATGTATATTGAAATCATTTTTCATAACAGAAGGATATTTTATATATCAAATAATATTTACGTTTACCTGTTTAAAAAAAAATGTATACATACATATATATCACGAGATTTTCAAAAATTACCTAACCTAACCCCACGACCCCACTAGACAGTAGAATTCTAGTGAGTAATATTACCGAGGTAATATTCCCGTTTTCGGTAACATTACCGAGAAGATAACGTTAAAATAAATTACCTTACAATTTTCCAGAATTTATGAGAATTTATTTTTTTTTATTTTTATCATTTTTTATCATTTTTTATTTTTCATTTCTATGGAGGAAAAATCCTCCCCTTGGTGCCTTCCTCTAGCTACGATCATGGATTATCGACGGCCCTGAGCAGGGTTGTGCAGTGACGCGTCACTCGAGGTTTTCTACGTATAATACGTTTTTGACGTAATATACGTCAAAAACAGTAGAAACCGTATAAAATGTAGAAAACTTCTAGAAATGACGTTTCCAAGATGGCCGCCTTACAAAACATAACCTCACTTTCTAAAAAATAGGTTATGCTTGTTATATTTTCATATTTACGCATGCGCACTGAATGTTTCCATTCGGACGTAATATACCGTAGATAACTAAAGAGGTAATATACGTAGTAATATACGCGTAGAAAACCACGTATAATACGTGAAGTATTATACGAGCACAACCCTGGCCCGAGACTCGCATTGCATTCCATTGGAGAAATTCTGCCGTTGGCTAAAATTTGAATCGCGCGCCAAATTTTGACCAATGGCAGTATTTCTCTAGCCGATTGCCAATGTGTGCTTCCATTGGTCAAAATTTGGCGCGCGATTCAAATTTCAGTCAATGGCAGAATTTCTCCAACAGAAAGTCAGTGAGCAGTCTCAGGGCCGTCGATAATCCATGACCGTAGCCAGGGGGGGGCACCAAGGGGGATTGTTC
>CAJFCO010000171.1:1027445-1048690 GCA_904066015.1 Synergus gifuensis | reverse complement strand
CTAGCCGATTGCCAATGTGTGCTTCCATTGGTCAAAATTTGGCGCGCGATTCAAATTTCAGTCAATGGCAGAATTTCTCCAACAGAAAGTCAGTGAGCAGTCTCAGGGCCGTCGATAATCCATGACCGTAGCCAGGGGGGGCACCAAGGGGGATTGTTCCCCCTTTAAATGAAAAATAAAAAATATTTCTGTAGTAAGTACACTGTAAAAAATATTATCGTAATTTTACCACAATGAATGATGTGACCAATATTACCAAAGATATTAGTGATATTATTATATTATATTAGTGATATCAAAGATAAATATCTTTGTCCGGACGATCCTGAAGCATTGAACCACGTTCGCGGGAAAAATTTAAAAAAATAGACTTTCTTATTTCGTAAAATTAATGTGAAAACAATTTTTCTTCCTAGGAATAAAATTTTTATTTTTCTTTTGAACAATACATTTGATTGTTAAGTCGTTGTTAAAATCGCAACGTAAAAAAATATGAAAAATTACTAAAGCTGAAATAATTACAATTATCTCAGGAATACAGCATAATTCTAATGCTCACTGTTACTCTCGCTAACGATTTAATTAAAACATCGCTATCTAGACTTTAAGAAAATTCCTCCATTCTTTTCTTTTAAATATAAACACAGATTATTAAATTAATTATTAGGGGGAGCCGTCGTTGATTTTCGAGATTTCGTGTCATTTGATATTTTTTAACAAGTTCATAAACTTCTATAGTTGTAAATTACTTGAAAAATGTACAAATAGTAGAGAAAAATCCTTTTAAAAAATCAACATCAAAAAGTGGAAATTCGTAGTTTTTACTAATAAAGATCTCTTTGATAGATTACTTTGTTTTATCCCACACATAAATATTTTTCAAACTTGTGCTATATATTTTATTATTATTCAGACCTGAGCAATATAATTAAATTTAATAATGAAATTGCATTTGCATAAGGTCTGTTAGGAAATTCGCTGAAATGGAGACTAATAATTATTATTTCATTACTTTCTTTAATTTACAAAGCTTCTAAAGACAAACTCTAAAGTTAAAACTTATTTTGCAAAAATTAATTCTTCTCGCAATTTGTACTTTTACATTGAAATTTTAAATTTAAAATACTGTCGAGCACATTATTTAATTATTAGAATCCACTTTTATATAACGTCATAAATTCTACCACATAAATGTAAAAATCAAGCTGTGAACATCGTATACATTCACACATAGAATTATTGAATAACTTCCTATCTTTGGTAACGCAGACATAAAGAACAATTTCAACAGTAAAATATTTAAAATTTTTAAAATGCTTTACTTTCTTCCTCTCTCTCAATTTACCACTCATTTTTTCAGGAGAGAAACTATTAAATATTTTAAATTAGCCAATACTAAATATTCATTACTAAACTTTATAAATTTAGTTTTGATAGAAATTGATTACCGGTTTTCATCATTACCGATTTAATTCGATCTGCTCGCATAATTTGACTATGAATCTGCATGTAATACTCGTATGATTCCCGATCATCCTTTGGTAGAATATTGTGCAGAGATTGAAGTGGCAAAACTGTCGCCACATGGGTCAAAGTTTCTATAAGTAAATATAAAATTACCATCTTGATTATATTATTATTCATTACTGTTAATTAAAGCTTATTTATTAAATTTAAACAAATTTCTTACCGATTAAGGTTTGTTCGAAAAACCCTGACGATCCGTGATTGGCTTTTATCGTCGAGATTTTATTTTGCAACATTTCGATTAGAATCTTCCAATCGCTTTCTTTGGTGTATTTATCCTGCAACAGAAAAGAAATTTTAATTTTCAAATCTAAAATATCAAAGATAACAGTTTAAAATAATTATTATATTCTTACCTTGGAATAAAATAGAACTACCTGAGGGCATTTCTCCATCAGCATTTTTGTAACTGCCTCAGTATTTTGATTACATAAACTTTTTAAAGAGAGACTTCCATCGACTTCCTCTGTCTCTAAAAATTGCGAAATTTCCTCTAAACATTCAAGAGGCAAGCATCCACTTGCGATCAAAGCTTGGAGTTTTAAAACCTCACATCGAACGTTGTAATTATTTTCATCTTCTGCAAGTTCTTCCAAAACAGAAACTTCCAAATCCACCCCAAAATCTTTGGCGTAAGGAGGCATTTTATTCAAATATTTCGGTCGCTTATTTTCAAAAAGATGAATTTTTTCACTATCTTCCTTCTTTTCCTCTGTCTTCAAACTATAAACCCTCGTCTGGACCAATTTGCCCAAATAAGATCTCACTAAAATTTTGAAAGCTTCCACTGTTGCAAAATCGTATACTCCCTTCTTCCTTCTATTGATTCCATTATTTTTAAAGTACTTCCTCAAATAAACTTCGATGAAAAATTGCAAAGCCGCTGCAGCATCGTGACCATCTCTTCCAACTCTTGAGGGCAAATACTCTAAAAAAACTTGCATGATCTGATGCAGGGTCAAAGTATCTCCTCTTATAAGTTGAGTTAAAATTTCAGCAAAGACATTAGGTTTATGACGCATTAACGCTCCTGAGAAATTTGAGAAAGACAGAGCCTCCGAACTCTTCATATTTATATTTGAGTCATCGAATAACAAGTGAGGATATTCCAAAATCATTTGCTCTATAAAGACTCCAGAAATTGGTTTCAAAACTCTTTCGAATTGCTCTTCTTTCCCAGCTTCTGTATACAAAAGCACGAGAGCTAATCGATTATAGTCATCGTACTTTTGAGATTCCAAAAGCTTTATCAACTTCTCTGTGGCATATTCTTGAAGGACAGTACTTCCTAGAATCAATTTTAATAAACCTTCTTTATTCTCTGCTCCAATTATGTCCACGACATTGTGTCCTTGAAAAAGCTCATCAGCATCCACTCCACTCTTCATTGACAACAACGTTTCTGTCAAAAAGAGGACAAGTCCTGGTGCATTCCTTGCCGATTTTCTCGAGAGAACTTCACTAACTTTTAATTTAGACATCCTGTAATAAGGAATAGACAAATGCCAATCTATTTCAGAGTCTGACTCGATATAGTAATCACCTAAAAGCATGCAAGATTGATCATAAAGGTCATCCAATGTACTTCTTGCCTTCCCAGCAGAATCTGTCTTGTAATAAATCCCCAGGAAGTCTCCTAAAATTTCTCGAGACTGATCAAAGACGTCATCCAACGCATTCTTCGATTTTTCTCTCGGAGAATATTTTTCGCTTGCATCTGCTTTGAACTGAATAACATCTTTGGCTAATCTCACGATCGCATGAGCCTCTTCCAATAAATGGCGATAAGTTGTGGGACTTGAAGATTTATGATTTCTCGCAGCGTTAAGAATATCGACGTATATTTCCTCTGGTTTGGGAAGTTTAAGAGAGTATAAAGTCCATGAACTTTCTGCTTTGGCTAAAAGAACTATGTTACTTCTGGAACTCAGGATCGTCTCTATTCCCAGAAAAGGTCGCAAGCCTATCAAGCAAACAGGTTCGGAAACATCGGGACACATTTCTTCGGATTCAGAAGCCTGAATTGAAGTCTTTGCTACATGGTGAGAAATTCTCAGAGTGTAGGATTCGAGACCAGCTTCTGTGAGAGCATGAAGAACTGTGTGCTCCAGAACTACGTGATTTACAGGTGCGGTGAAGGTGTATGTGGTAAGGCAAGTAGAGTTGAATTCTTCGCATTGCTCGGCAGCAAAGTGATAAATATAACCTTCCTGGGATGTGCAGATGAGACAAGTTATTCCATGAAGATATTCATACTTTTCAGACCTCAAAATAGACTTCTTCAAGCAGGAATTATTGCGCTTTGTTCTGAGGTAAAGTGGTTTTAAAACTGAAGCTGAAAAATAATCACTGCCGGAGAAATTTTCTTTAGCTATCTCGAGCCTGAGGATATTTTTCACAGCATAGTTTTCTGACCAGCCAATGTCTGGAGAAGAAGTTTTAATGGAGACTTCAGTCTCTGGAGAATTTAGGATAAAAGGGCTGAGAGTGTGACCCGGACCTGCTCGTTCTAAACTTATGGAAGGAAAGCTTACGGTTAGAGGATCAGAAGCTGGGTCTATTAATTCCTGGCCAATGAGAGAATGGATTTCTTCTCGCTCACTATGTAACAGACGATTCCAGTCAATAAATTTACCTTCAGTTGCTCGTGTCTTCACAGCTTGAAGCCAACTTGAATTGAAATTTGTAGCTGCGGGATTGGCTTGAATATTGAAGATATTCTTGTCTCGCTCTATAGTTTTTGAAAATGAGACGTTGCCGTTGTGAATTACTCTCGAAGGAGTCTCAGTGGAAAGAGAATTGTCGCATTCCGAGCGACTTGTGGATTGGGTGGACTTGGAAGAAGAGTTGTCAGAAGTTAGAGAACTGAGATGGTCAATATCCTCATAGAAGGGGTTGCAAAGTCTGAAAATATTAATAAGAATGTTATCTATATGTGTAAAAAAGCGTAACACCTCAGAAAATGTTAATCAAACATCCGCATTATTACCTAAATACAAGGAAATGTGAACAGTCCATAACAGAGACAAAACCCTCGACAATCTCCATGTGCGTTGGAGTAAAAGAGAGATTCAAAGCCCAGGGTCTCGGTTCAAAGTCGATGAATTTTAATTTTGTCGGTTGCAGAGTCTCAACTTTAAATTCATGTAAAATTGCTGTGGTTCTCCCAGCAACGAGTAAATTCCCAGTTGTCTGACAGCAGGCGATCGTAATCGGTTGCAGATTCAAAGGCAATTCTATCATCTCCAAACTATTCATCGGTCTATTTAAACTAGGAGTAACCCTGCCAGCAATCCTAGCTCTCATTGCTTGACTCTGATCATTCGAAGTCCAATTTACATAAACTCTGACGAATTTATTATCCGAGCCTCCATCCCTGGAATATTTTGATTCCAAAGTAGCCACATAATCGCCCTTCGAGCAATGAAGCAATTGACTCACTAGGTCGACTGTCGGAAAAATAGTGACCAATTTTAAATCAGGATTTGTCAAATCATGAACTTCAATACAATGACTTTGTAATGCCAAAAGAAGTAATTCATTATTGAGAGAGTGAGCAACACAAGCCGCTGTTGGCTCCTCAATTTGTGCAACGTTCTGCTCCAGGAAGTTGTGCACCGGAATGACGCGCACCATTTTTTCTTATTAATATGATATATTTCCTTTTAATAATTCGAAGTAATGTTTCGAAGATTATTAAGAATTATCTACCTAAAATCTACGTAGCTGTCACCCTGAGTTGTGCTCCGAATAAGGGATAATTATTGTCATGGATTTTTATGTTATAGTTATCGGCTGATGCAGCCATTTTTTTTAATATCACAATTTTCGTAGATAAAACGTACATTATCGTGATTCTTTGGTCAACACACACTCGTAAAAATCATTCACTTGTATACATACATTTATTGAAAAATGACTCGCCCTGCCTTGGATTTGCGATCAGCTGACAAGTGTCAAAACCAAAGATTGCCCACTCCCCAGGGCGGCACTAGCACCAGGGATGGGTAAGTAAAATACTCTAGGTAATTTACATAGTTTTTTACAGTAAATTACTAGGTATTTTACGTAGCTAGTTTTCTACACCGAGTAAATTACGCGTATACGGGACTTTACGTTTTTGCAGTCCTCCATCCCACTTACAAACATAACCTCTTCAGAACCGTTGAAATGAAAACCTTTCGTGCTTTTAGGGAATTTGAATGTGTTCAAAAGGTCGACAGCAAACGTTCTTTAAATAAAATGTTTAAAATGGTACACATAAGTTTGTTGTAGTGAATTTCATGTATCATTATACTAAATTAACAATAAGTACAAAACTTCTCCAAATCGCAAATGAAAAAATACATGAACAAGTTCCAGCTTACTATATTAGACAATATTTCATAATAATAATAAAGTATGATTGCGAGAAATATTTATCAACCGTAGATGCAACGAAAATAGACCAAACGCAAAAAAAAAACTATAAAAATTTACGGATTTGAGGTTAGAACAAGATATTAATATTATTCATAATCAATTTCAACTATTTAAATAAACCAAAATACTATTCTACACTTATTTATACATACCTGTGTCCCAAAAGTCGCTTATATCCAACATTTTTTTGTATTTTATTGCAAAATAAACATTTCGCTACAACCTTATTATTCTCTTGTAAGCGCTGAAAATTTAATTTATTCCACGGGATATATGGTCCAGAGTATGATTTTATTTTCTCTTGCTTAGTTTTGGAAGACATGCTTAGTTAATTAATTAATTAACAATATTAACTTTGTTGACAACTGGAACGGAGCTTCAAAAAAGTGAGGTTATATATAGTTCTATAAGCCGCCATCTTGGCACGTAATTTATTAGGTATTTTACCTGTTTTTTACGTAAAATACCTCACTTAGGTAAATTACGTAAAAAACCTCGAGTGACGCGTCACTGCACAACCCTGACTAGCACTGCCTCGTGCCTCCCTCCGCCGGTAACATCAATTTCTATGGGCATGTAAGGGCAGAAAATCAAGCATTTTCGGCATTTTGATGCCGTCCAGAGTTGCCAGACGTACGGTAATTACACCGTATTTTTGTACGGTAATTTGGAGGAATAATATACGGTCGGTTACAACCGTACAAAAAAGTACGGTACTTCTACGAAATTGTACGATAATTTCGAGAAAATGTACGGTAATTTTTATTTTCTGTGTAACACAATTTTTTTAGCAATGCGGAATTACTGCTGGCGGGGGAAATGTGCGAAATGTGGGCACTATGTGCGAAAATTTCTTTATTGACGTACGGTACGCGTACGGTATTTTTGATGGGGCTCTTACGGTAATTTTGTTGGGCAAATCTGGCAACGCTGATGCCGTCAGATGCCGTCTTTTTATCCGAATTACGATTACATTATACATAAGTACAAATAAGTTTACGTTAATTATGGCCGCTGGTCCGATTGCTGAACGAAATCAGGGTATTTATATAGATCATATCGCTAATTATACTCCTTTTTTTTATTAAAAATCTAATTTATCCCTATCCTTTCTATTTACAGAGAGTTATTAATCACTTTACATTAGATTTGAGGTTATATTTCTTATATAGTATATTTTCTCATTTATTTCTGTTTCTATCAATAAAAACTATACAGTATTATTCAAAAGCTATATTTTTTTCGATATATCCTCTATTATAAACTTAATTAAAAACATGAAATACTTAAATATCCAGATTTCCGTAAGATATATAATTTGAGGTTAAATACGTAAATATCTTCCTTTTTGCCGCTTTTGTTCCGTTTTATTAACTATTTATATCTATAGGTAATAATATTAAAGTAATACCTTTTTTTTCTTTTACAGATGCGACGATATACGTTGGTGGTTTGGATGACAAAGTCTCCGAATCCCTGATGTGGGAGCTTTTTGTGCAGGCGGGGCCTGTTGGTAAGAATTCATGACTATTTATTTATGTATTAATTATTGTTCACGAATCAATGAAAGGAAAGTATGTTTTTTAAATTGAAAAATTAATTTAAATTTAATTTAATCCATTTATTCTTTACAGTAAATGTTCACATGCCCAAGGATAGGGTGACGCAAATGCACCAAGGCTATGGATTTGTAGAATTCATGGGAGAAGAGGACGCAGACTATGCCATTAAAATCATGAATATGATAAAATTATACGGCAAGCCAATCCGGGTGAACAAAGCGAGTGCTCACCAAAAGAATCTGGACGTAGGGGCCAATATTTTTATTGGAAATTTAGATCCCGAAGTTGACGAGAAGCTGTTGTATGACACATTCAGTGCTTTCGGTGTCATACTTCAGACACCAAAGGTATAGAAAATTAATTTACTAGTCAATATTATTTATTTTAGAATAGAAACTAACTAAAAATCGAATTAACTAACACCATGCTAATAATTATAATTTTTTTGTAGATTATGCGAGACCCAGAGACTGGAAACTCGAAAGGCTTTGCCTTTATTAATTTCGCATCATTCGATGCTTCCGATGCATCAATAGAAGCCATGAACGGCCAATATTTATGCAATCGGCCAATTAGTGTTTCGTACGCATTTAAGCGGGACGCGAAAGGAGAAAGGCACGGAAGTGCAGCTGAGAGGCTCCTAGCTGCCCAGAATCCACTAAGTCAAGCGGACAGACCGCATCAGCTGTTTGCGGATGCTCCACCTTTGGCACCACCACCGATGGCAACGCATCAAACATTACACCATCACACGATGCATCATGGTATGGTGGTTCCACCACCACCGCCCCCAAGTGCTCCTGTTCCTCCCATGGGACACCCACCACCACCCCCTGTCCCACCTCCACCACAGGGTGGTTTCCCTCCATCGGCAATTCCACCCCCGCCTCTACCACCGATGAACATGTCGCATCCACCTCTACCGCCCGGAATGCCGCCTCCACTGCCTCCAATGCCTGTACCGACTTCCCAAGCTCAACAAAATGCACAGAGGATGATGGCTCCTCCACCGCCTCCATGGGGAGTTGGCGCCCAAGGGCAATTTTCTCATTTTCAGCCTCCACCTCCAAGACCACCCCCTGGATGGAGGCCGCCTCCACCTCCCGTTCAGCAAGGTGCTCCACCTCCACCTCCCCAATTTAGGCCGCCATTCCCACCTAGAGGACCACCACCTCCACCTCCTCCTCATGATGGAACGGGATTTTAAATTCAGTGACTTCAAAGCAGTTTCTGTTCTTATGTATAATAATAATAATAATAATAATAATAACTTTTTAATTGTGTAATGACGGAGATGGCAAATATCCTGAACTTTACATTTTGAATACTTTCACATTATACATTTCTACAAATACATCTGTCATTGTATTAATCGACGTTTAACTAATTTATGATCCAATATTTTTTATTTACTTTTATTTTACTTTTTTTTTTAGAAATTTTAAGTCCATCAGTAGTGGCTACAATAGACAAATGTTAGTATCTTTAATACTTAATAAGATACCGTGTTTACAAGACTCGAAGGCGCAAGAGTGGTTTGCTAGCGTGTTTATATATAATTTTAGAAGCCGGTCACTCATGTGAATATCGATCCTCGACCCCGTGAGATACGGGCCGGACGTTTATTTTATTGATTATTTTATACCTGGCACTCGGTCAGCAGAAATTCTACGATATTGACATCACTAAGTAATTCACGGTTCCACGGGATTCAGCAAGTGCCGATATTAGGGTATAAGTTGTGTTTAATCATTGAAATTGGCGCCAATTTACGCGTTTAAGAATCCCATGCGCCTCTTGCTTTCAAATTCTGCAAGCAATACGCAAATAATAGGTGTTAGCAGGTCTTTGAATTTAAATCTAGTTCAACATTTCAACTGCAAACGTAAATCGCCACAGATTGCTATCAACAGGGAATTTTTTTCATTATACACCGAGTTTAACGTCTAATTTTAAAAATACTTTTGAGTCTCAATTGAGATAATGATTCTTCAAAAATGGCTCGTTTCATTTATGAATGCAACATTTCTGAATTGAAAAATAATAGTGAAGAAAATCCGACACCTAGACCATGCAGTTCTGATAAATATTGCATATTTTGCAATGCGCAATGTTGCTTAACATTGCAAAGAAAAGCTGCTCGACATTTTTGGGAAACTTGGTACTTTTGGTTGGGTATAGGCCTCCTCATCATTTTTATAGTATCTATAGTAAGTTTTTACAATATTTAATTTTCCTACCGATGTAAGATATTTAAATAATTTTCGTTTCTGATTTTTAATAGGTGAGCAATTATGTAATTAGCCACTGCAAGCACAATATTTTGTCAGTTATTTATCGCCCCAGGAGTATCGCAAATTCTTCGAATGCAAGTCCGAATAATAACAATTTTAGTCCTCGAAATGACATTGCTATTAGCATAATTCCACCGATTCCCCCCCATAGGAAGATGCTGCTGGTCTCTCCACAATCAAGTTGTGGTTACATGAGTAAGAACTTTTTCTATTTTTAATTTTAATTAATTTTATTCTTAAATTTCTTGACTAAAATTAGAATACTTTTAATTAAAATTTATTTAATTTAAAATAGCTTCAATTTTTTGATTAGTCTACTTTTATAATGTTACTTACTTATCCTTAACGTCCTTTTTTTTTTTTTTTTTTTTGATTCAGTAGAGATTCTGAGACCTGATTTGAATTTAATAAAAAAATTTAATGTTATTAAGATATTTAATAATGACTTTGATTAAAATTGCAGCGCCTATAGTCGCATGACACAAGATAATTCAAGATAGTTATCAAACCAATGTGACGCAAAAAGTCTTCGATTTTCTTAAGGGTTTCACGTATATATATATATATATATATATATATTCCTTACTGGAGCCACACCACTTCCTGTTTGAACCTGAAAGTCTCTTATAATGCGGCTAGCTAGATCGAAGCGAAAGGAAAAAAGCAAAGGTACGGTATTACACATCGGAGGCTATATTTACAGTAAATGCATCGTTCACCCTGCTTCATTCTTGGTAATAAGAACTTTTAATACCGTAGTCATCGAAAGTAATAGTGAACGACTCGATGCTCGGCGCCAGGCGCACTTTATGATATGTACTTCCACATAGTCATACAGTCCTTTCAAGCATTTATCCAGAATTACTTTAATTACATAATAACCCCAGCCTTTTTATTATCTAAGTGCCTTTCAAATTTAATTTTTTTTTTCTAGAAGTGTGTATCTAGTAATTTCTATTTCCATTCTAAGAACTGATCCTAGAATTTTTTAAATACTAAGAACATTATTAGATTTAAAATTAGCATTTGTAAGTAAAGAATTTAAAAAGGTGTTTCGTCACAGAGTTCAAATTATTACTTTGGAAAGTGTTCTTTACTTTCATATTATATTGGAAGGTCGCAGAATGAAGTTTTCATAATTTGAAATTTGCAGAATCGTTTTTTGGCATGAAATCATTTTTATCCAGAGCATCTCTCGAGGGCAAAGTAGCTTGAAATTGGTCTTAATAATATGACCAATGCAACCTTATTCCTCGATGTCTTTATCTCAATATCTTAGTGAGAGATTCAGGCCGAGGCGAATATCTGCCAAACATTAGCAAACAAACTTCAACCAAATATTGTTTCAGGTTTTAGCAGCTGCTCAGATCTTCAGTACTGGAAGCGAAACTCGTTCCATGGTCAGAATGAGTCAAAGGGGCGGATCTCTCATTAACAATTAAGAAAACACGCTCGCTGGCGAGGTGGATAAACCCCAGAACTTATCGTATTCAAGAACAGGGATTTTAAGTAAGTTAGAATATCACTTATTGACAAAAGGCGAGAAAAAAAAGAAAAAGAAAGATTTTTGTATACGTATAACGTGATTACATAGTAGCAGATAGACTTTTTTTATAATTTAAAATATTTAATTAAAAACTCTTTTTTAGCCCTGAATAGAAAAGAAACACATTTTTAATGAAATCTAGAAACTTAATCTGATACAATTTTTGTTTTACAAACCATCAAGGAAAGGAGTATTGCAATAAAATAATAAGAGGCTGTTACGAATTTTTTTAAAGAAGTGTTAAAAACAGAAAGAGTTCATCTTGATGTCCTTAATTTACCATTTAGCAAAACTATCCTTAAATTTACGATGGGTACTTAATTATTCCTTTAATTAATCAGTTTTAAATCTTGCAGTTTATTCTGTAATTAGCTTCTTTAGCCAATCCTGTTTCTACCATGCATTTACCGATTCGCGTTTCAAAAAGCTACTTAACGGAGTTAAGTGAAGTCTTTTATTTATATTGTATTTGTTTTTTTTTTGTTTCTCCCTTTTCTTCGATCGACGATAACACCATGGGACATCGCGACTTGCAAGACCTTGCATTAACGTTTTTGTCGAGTGCCGGGAAAAAATCTTATTTTCCAACCATCGAACGTTCTGAAAGTAAAGTTCGAATTAAAATAAATGTGAGGCAAGGTCTCAAGATGCACTTTGGTATTTTATATCCTCTCAAATAGCTTAAGTAATTAAATATTTTGAATACAATTTAAATTGTAAATGTTTGATCCTTTGTTTAGAATTAAATTTGAATACTTAAAAGATTTTTAAATTTAGGATCTCGTACAAAAGCTTGGCTATAGCTGACATTAATACGACATTAAAAGTCTATAAATCTCAGAGGGCATCGTCAAGTTTTTGTGCGGGGGTTGATTAATCGATAGAGTTGATTTTAAATTTTACAGAACTCTCATAGAAATACGTATTAGTGTTGTACATATCCTGTTGTCAGCATTGTAAATAAATATTTGTCTAATATTTATTGAATAATTTGCATATTGTACGTAGATGTGTAAATTATTGTACTTTTAAAACACAAAATTCATATAGTCTTTTAAACCAGTAATTTCCATCCAAAAAGATTATATAAAAGAATATTATAAATCGGAACGTATATTATAAAATCCAATAAATTTATTTTCTCAAAACAAATTATTTATTCTCGTATCTATATAAACATCTCACTTTCAACTTGCTTTTAAATTATAAAAGCAAATATAGTATCAAACAATTTTGCAGGTGTCTAAATGATTGAGCTACCAACTGACTTATTGGTGCTACTTTTAAAAAATTGAATAGGAAATAAATAGTTTTTCGGTACAGGATATTTTTTATTAATTAATGTTAAGCTGATGATTAATATAAAATTTATACAGACTGGAGAGTGGTGAGGCAACGTTGGCTATTTTCTGTCGATAGCATCTTAATTATTTTCACCTCGTTTCTCTTTCTGCTCTTTCAGACTTTAACAGCAGCGAAGAATTACTCTCTGGAGCAATACGAATCTGACAGACGAGATTAATGGTCCTTGTAAAAGGGGCCAATATATGTAACTCTGCAGCTTACCCCACTTGACTTCCTCCGCACTCAAAGCGAATGGAAGTTAGATGTGATTCTTAAATGCATTTAAATGAAATGTACATACGCAAATTCATACAAGCACAGGACAGAGTAGGTATATCATTGCGATAACCCAACTCTAGAGTAATAGGTTCTATCTCCTGAAGGACAACGTTATAAACATTGTAAACGATATAAAGAAGTGTACGACTGTTGAAGCGAAGCCTGGTTAATGTTGAGTGGACAGGAAACCAAGTAGGGAATTCAAGAGAATTAAGTCTTGCTACACTTCAAAAGGCAGTAACTCACTCAAGATTGAGTCACCGAGTTCTGCATATCAAGATGTAATAAGAACAAAACCCCCTTGGATAATATCAGCGAAAATGGCGCCTTTCAGTTTTCAAAGGACAATCTTCTATTTTTAGTCTCTTATACAGACATTTTGATCAAAAATCATACTGATACCATGAGAAATTATTTCACCAGATCAAAAAAGAGTTAAGACTGTTGGAGCTATGTTCCAATCTAAAAACTCGATTTCTTCATTCTTCTCAAAAAATATTAAAATTGAAATTTTTTCCCTCTGTAGAATTAATCAATTTTTAACTAGAATTATGCGCACAGAGAGAAAACATATCTAATTCAAATATTTTTTAAGTAAAATGAAAATATTGAATTTTGAAGTAAGATTTTTAATTCTTCGTTTTATGCAAAAAGTATCGAAACTAAATATTTTTTCGCTCTGTACGCAGTATTATATTTAAAAAAAGATTAGTGCTACAGAGCGAAAAAATATTTATCTATAATTTTCGTTGAGTAAAATGAAGAATGGTATTTTGAGCTTAACACTTGGATATAGGAAATATTGATCCTACAGTGGCCTATTTTAAAAATATGTGTTTAGAGCACTTGCAGATTCCTGGAATTTTCAAGAATTAAGGAATGAAATAAGAAAAATATGACTACAAGAAAAATGCATGTTTATATTTATAAAGACTGCATATAGAATAATCAGTACCGAAAAAATTGGCTATAACTCTGAGCGTTGACAACAGACTTTCGGCAAGTCTTCTGTTCGTTAATTATTTTTGAACAGGATCAAAAAAGTCTGCTTTGAGATTCCCATATCAGCCACTAATGAATTTCGTGTTGTTTCTCTTCATCTTGCGTGTCGTAAAAAACGTCGTAAAGAAAGGCCACAGAATGTGAAAGCGCTTGAATTTGATGATTCTTTCATATAGACTCGTATCCTGATTATCAATCTTGCTATAAATCGCTGGACTTTAGATGACGTGTATTACCATCAGAATTTCTTTGAAGCCTTAAAATGAAAGCAAAAATAAGAATGATGCAAATGCAATAGTTCTTTATTGTCTCTACATAATATATTATACGTATTATATATTTTGCATTCTTAATTTGAAACCTGTTGAACTTCCATATAAAGTCTTATTTTTAGAACCGACTTTCTAAATAAATAAAAGTAGTTCAATTGATTTCTGAAATGAAATTGAATTTATATATATAACTCAGGAGTAATGCTAATTTCTTAAATGTTTGAATGAACTTTTGATCAACATTCAATGACTTTCGATCGTACAATAATGCTTCTTTGTGTTCCCCCAATAAGAGGAAACAAATAACGCAAATAATCTGATCTGAGTGATCATTCAAGCTCACATTTGATCAAATGACATGCAACTCCGGGTTGCAAGATAACAATAAAGTATAATTTGCTATATATACATGATATTTTACTCAGGCCAGAACTCCATTGTTGTTGAAAATGTAATGTTCATGCAAGAATAAAATCTGGATGATATCAGAGGTAGGACAGCCGGGATTAGATTGAGGACTCTGGATGTTAAATCTGGACCAGAAGTAAACTCGAGTGTTTTGCAACACACCCAAGATTACTGCATAACTGCATTGCATAGTTTTATCGAGGAACTCGCAACCCCAGGAGGCCAGCTCTTATTGCGAGAACAAAACCAATGATCGGCTTCAAAGGAGCCGAAGATCTCCTCGAGGATCGAGATCTCATTCTGGAGTCAATGTCCGACAATCCAAAAGATCCAATGAGCCTTCGCTTCGATAAGTCTTCCGGTATTCGGTAACAGTAATGAGAATGTAACAGTATTCTTTAAGAATAATAATAATAATAATAATAATAATAATAATAATAATAAAATATATTTTATCAGATTTTCTAAAAAGGCATTCATAATATTCAACTGTAAGTGCCATGTAATGCAAAAAGAAACGTATTTTCTATTGTCTCAATTCGTGTTTATTTTATTGAATATATTAATTTATTATAAAAGTTAGTTTGCAAAAATGTTTTTTTTAATACAGAAGTAACACAGTAATAATACAGTAATTCACTTAGTTCCGTATATTATTATACTTCATTTATTATACTTCATTATATATGTACTACCTTTTGAAAAAATAATTCAATTAAAATTAATTTTTAATAAATTAATTTAAAAGTGCATCCCTACACTGAGATTTGGCAAAGGACTCCAAAGAATGTGTATACTGCACTGGTATTATTTCGAATTTTATATTTTTATCCGACAGAGCGCAGGTTGGTGGCCTCTCTCGTAAGAAAGTTTATTCCTGTATAAAATAAGATACTAGTTGAGACTAATTAAATCATACTTACCTGGCGCAGAGTTTACCGTGATCAACACGGCGGTTTCTCCAGGGTGAGGCTCTTCCATTGTACTATAGGGTTGAGTTGACCCTTGCGAATATCCCTAATGTGGATATCTCGGGCGTATAATTTTTGTTAGTGAGGGACTGCGTTCGCGCTGTCCCCTAATTAATTCATTGTTCAAACAAAGTTTTTTTAAATTATCATTCTTTAAATTATTAATACATTAGTTTAAATCATTAGTACATTAATTTTGTTTTTAATCAATAAATTCACATTCATTCCTATTGAATAAAGTAAAAATCCTTGAATGGCTTTTATTCTTTTATTAAAATAATCCGATTCAACTTAAAAAGCTCTTAAATGTCAAATTTTAATGTGAATAATTTTAATATTTTAAATACATGCAGTTTGTATATAATGTATTCTAGTTAGCACATAATTATCTATGAAAAAAAAATTATACTAACAATAGCTCATTAAGTGATTATATCCATTATATTTATTCCACTTTATCTGTTATTAATTTACGTAATAATCATAATATGTTTGTCATTGATACTATAAATTTCTATACATATAAAGGTAGTTAAATTAATTAATAATTAATAAATTAGCTACATTAACATTAATTTTTTTAAATATATTAAAGTATCTGAAAAGAATATGACATAAAAGTTTATAGATGAAATATTTCGATACATGTTGCATTTTTACTTTTTATCACGTCATGTTGTACCTCATATAATATAGTTAATTCTGATATATACCTACAAAAAAAAAGATAAAGTTATCTCCGTTTATGGTAAGGGTAGAAAAGTACACATGGATTTGTGATAATGAGTAAAATATTTTATCTCACAAAGTGTTTTCTCAATATCGCAGAATAAATAATAAGCCAGCTAAAATTGTTGACAAGGGTAACAGTTTATTTTTCCCGGAACGTATGTTGAATATACGTAATTAGACAATTTTTCTGGGTTACGCTAAGAACTGTAAAACTTTGCTGATTTGTTAAAGCGAAATTGAGTCTGATAAGTGAAACTAATTAAAAATTTTAATTAGAAAGATAAAACATTGAAACAGGGCCGGCAGAACGTATTTTTTTAGCGTGGGTAGTGATCGACCGGGGTTTAAGTGGGGGGGGGGGTTTCATAATTTTGCGTATTATGAAAATCGAATATAAAAATTAAACAAAAAAAAACAGCAAATTTTTCGGATTTTTTACTGAAATTTAAGTGTGGGTAATTACTCACCCTAAAATTTTTAGAGGGTGGGTAGTACTACCCACCATACCTATGTCTTCCGCCGGCCCTGCATTGAAAGTACTTACTCAAATGACTGCAAATGCGAACTAACAGCACTCTCACAATAAATTGAACTCTCTAGATTCTTTAGAGAATAACAATAGAGTTGATTTTTATTAATAAAGAATCTTAAAATAAATAAAGTTTGATCAAAGTTCACATTCATTAAAATAAATTAAATTCCATTTCTATAAAAATGAATACACTATAACTCATTAATTCCTTTTTCTCAAGACCGGTATTTCGATAATCAGATAGTCTTTTTATTAATTCCTCCAATAAGGAAATGACAAACGACTCATATCTCTCATTTGCATAGGAAGACTTAAGTTTTAAGCTTTCGTCATTTACCAAACCACACAAAAATATAATAGAGAAGAGACAGCGAGGTATTTTTTATTTTTATTTCACATTAAATAGTTAATTGCCTCAGACTCGAATATTAATTTTATTTCAGAGAAAATCTCCCTGGGTTCATGCATGTACAAGCAAAATCACAATATGATTCATATCAAGATGATATATTAGTGCATTATATACTTATTACCAGGAATTTTTTAAATTTCTAATTTTTTTTTTTTCATTTAAATTGGGTTTTGGTTAGATATTTCCGGATACACTAGTTGCTATCTATAAAGTATTCCAGGCGACACCTGGACATTTATCGTCGAATAAAAAGGGCGAGGTCCGCGATAACGGACAATGTATTCATTTCAAACTCTTCGTCTCTCTCTTATTCTTTAATGGATAACAGATTACAAAGTAGTCCGCTTCGTTTATACATTTTTCAGACGTTTATTCATTTTTTAGATAATTAAGAAGTTAAACAATTGTAAGATTTGAATTATACATTTTTAAAAGATTTAAATCTGACAAAATCGAATTGTTCCAAAACGGCTTTGTGATAATAGAAAAACGCAATTCTAAATTTAAAAAAAGATTAATTCATAAAGTCTGATAAAAATAACGGCTTTCGAACATTTTCTCTGATAGATTAAATAATGGGAATTCCAATGCCGTTACTTTTACAAAAATGGGAAACTTGAGCGATAAGAAATTTCTTTTCTAAAGTAATTTGTAACATTCTGAATATTCTAAGACTTCCTTTTATAAATGAAGGTGTCTGATTTAGAGCCCTGGGTTGAAAACAAGAAAGAGAATGTTTGTACTACTTTTACAAAAGACTTTGGTCGACTATTGACTGTACTAATACTACTATACAGATATACTATTTATTTTTAAGATCTTTTTTCCTTATTTTCTCCGAGATTTTCTCCTATCTCGCTTTTTCCTCTGATTCCTTGTCGCCTCTCTGCAAATCGAGAGGTCTGTATGTCGCGACACTCTAAAAGCCATCCAGCCGCCCTCTTATCAGTCCACCTCTACCACCCTGCCGAGCACTCAAAATAGATAGCAGAACCATGGGTTTTGTGGAGGTCTACCCTCTAATCTTCGAGTCCCGAACACTAAGTGGGTTTTCGAGTTCGAGAATGTTTCAAGGACAAACCACGGGACTAACCCACCTCGTTCAGCCAGCGAATTCTGACTCCTCAGTTTAATACTTTAGAAAGAAGAACCTTGAGAATCCATGATTACAATCCTGTCGATCGCATCAACTATAAAGCGAATTAAGAGCAATTTGAGAAAGATAGAAAAAATATGGATAGGATAAAAACCGAAATTTAATGAAGCAATCTTTTTTTTACTTTTGATTGATAATTGGATTGTTAGTTTTTGACGACGCGAGGCGCTGCAAAAAGAATAAGAAAAGTCAAAAAGGGGTAGAAAAGAATAGAATTAATAGAAAGAGGAATAATGGATGGGTGACCATTCGTGATTTTTTTTACGCTTTTACTCATTTTCCTTGGCCAAATGACAATTGAATTGAAGCAGAAAATTTAATCAAATCTTGAAATCTATTTTCAATTTTTTCTTGATTCGAAAAATTGATTTTAAAGATAAATTTAAAGTCGATGACCGTAGGGTTTGTATGCGCATAGATATACTATATGAACATTGAACAACCATCACTCTTGCATCAATAAATCAGAGACAGGAAACGACTCGTTTATTCCTGCTCCTTTTTCTATTGTCTTTTGAGCTGCATACTAAATGCATCGAGTTACATTTACGGGACCTTTGAAAAGAAACCAGTTTTTATCATCATTTCCACATTCATTAGACTCAAAAAAGAAGACGTTAGTTACATGTTATATTTCAACGACAAATTAAAGATCCGAGATATTTATCTCACAGCTCAGTTTTTTGTGCGAATTTCAATTCTCTCGAGTGTGAGAAATTCGTGAATGAAATATAAAATGTATATATAAAACCTTGTTTCAGGAAACAAACAGGTTTTAATCTTTTAATCAATAAAACCTTGCTGTATAAAAGATTGAATAAAAAAGTAATATAGATTATCGATTATGTAATTATATAATTATATCGTTAATTAATATATATGTAAAAGAAAAAGTCGTTGTGAAATAAGTAAACTTTATTATATTATTGAGACATATTTACTCGGAGTTTATTATTCAGTAAAATAATTGTAATGATTAATGATTTGGTGAGTTGTTGCTGATTAATAATAATTATTAATTAAAAGTTCGTATCTTAAATTCTTTAGTCGGTGCGCATATAAAAAGGCGGTAATTATAGAAGCCGCACGATTAAAACGGGTTTATCAAAGTTTTATATTTTTTATTGTATTTCTTTTTTCTTTTTCTCTTGCCAAACGTTCATCGTATCTCTAAAACTAATGAGCGCAACCCAAGTCACGATTTATTTATCAGCGGATGGACGTTCCTGTCCCCATTAGAATGGTGGAAATTATCGCGAACATGAGAAACAAATCCGCGGGATCGAGTGTAAAAAGTCTGATGCGAATTCGTATGCTGTCCTCGTGTCAATTTGGAATGATTATATTGAAAAGATTATGCTCATCAAAGGACGCATGGTGCTCATCAGGGACTACATAATTATATTTTTAATTTTGATGCCTTTATTATAAAAAAAAGTACAAATCCTTCAAAAAGAAATTCTGCATTCTCAGGAATATCCTTGACAGTAAAAATTTCTCAAATAATTAACGACGTTCAGAAGTTGTCCAATTACTTATTTCAACTGATCGATTAGTGAGGATAATAATTGCTGGAGTCAGTCGCAAATAAAACAGTTCGTTTCGCACCTCAGACCAGACTTGGTTAAAGACTCGAAACATCGTACATGAATATACATTATACATTTATACATACATGCTCCTGATGTCTACTTCCTGTCATCCGTCGCTACATCGTCAGCGAATATACCGAACAAGTCGAACCCACATCGCCATAATAATAATAATAATTATAATTGTCGATTGCACGCGAAAGATAAATGTGGATAAACGCATCTTTATTATTTCTGATCCCAATATAGTCTGCAACTATCAATCACCTTCACCGCCTCGATATTATTTCTAAAATAAAAGCGTATCGTCAAATTAAAATACTTTTTATCTTTTAAGCCTTAAAAAGTACAGTACATATTCATTTATTTCGTTCAAACTTTTAAATCCCACTCGATATTATTTTTAAAAAAACGAATACGGTCATCTCACCCGAGTCGATAATCACCCGCAAATATTCTATTCCCGGTTATAAGAATCCTATATAAGAATAAACTATAAATCCCTCGGTAAAGTGATTATCTATTAAATGTTGAAAAAGCATTTTCAATCAATTATTTCGAAAGGATTTTATTTCTGATATATGCGAGGTTTGCAGTTTGACCCCTTTTTGCAGGTCCCTACACGTTCGTTCTTTGCTGATCATGAAATCAAATCACGAATGCCAAAGGCCGTCTGCTGTTTGATTTGCTTGCAATTTATTTAAATGTTCGAACATCTTTTACGTTGTTAGCCTACAGAGAGCCACTTTGAAACGATGACGAACGACAGTTCAAAATCGTTCCCGTGAGCAAACATCACGAAAAGACCCTTGCGTTCCAGGTGCCTCGACAGTTTCAACATAATAATTAGTCATCCGGTGAGCCGACCAGACAAGAGAAAAAGAGAGATAGAGAATGCCTGCTGGAAAATGGAAGAGGGCCTCACACTGGCTCACAAAATACCAACATGTAATATATTCAAAGATTTGAACCCCTTTTTACATTCTCATCAGAGAAGGTATTAGATTTGTGTAAAATTTGACCCCCCCAGTTTTTGTCAAATGTCCACGTTTTGGGACCCCCTGAAGCCGAAAAACATGTTTTTACGAATGTGTCTGTCTGTCTCTGTGTGTGTGTGTGTGTCTGTCTGTCTGTCTGTAGATTTTTAGTTTGTGAGCACGATAACTTTCGAAATAATTGACCGATTGGATTTGC
>CAJFCO010000171.1:1004014-1027345 GCA_904066015.1 Synergus gifuensis | reverse complement strand
ATGAGATTTGTGTAAAATTTGACCCCCCCAGTTTTTGTCAAATGTCCACGTTTTGGGACCCCCTGAAGCCGAAAAACATGTTTTTACGAATGTGTCTGTCTGTCTCTGTGTGTGTGTGTGTGTCTGTCTGTCTGTCTGTAGATTTTTAGTTTGTGAGCACGATAACTTTCGAAATAATTGACCGATTGGATTTGCCTTTGGTATACTCCTTTAGTGTCCCAAACTGAAGGTCAAGTTCGTTGGCCAGCCATTTTGGATAAAAATTCAAAAAGTTGGAGCATTTTGAAAAATTTTGAAACCACTTTTTTTTTTAATTTAAAAATTCTAAAGACGGATCTTTGTAGTATTCAAAAATTGGAACAATTTTTCCTAATGACTTTTTTGGATGAAAACAAAATTGAAAGACATAACATTTTGAAAATCCAAAAAAATGAAAGAAAACTTAAATTAGAAGCCAAATAACACACGATATGAAAAAAAGTCTAAAGATAAAAAATGTTTCTTTTTGAACACCCTATAGGATAGGCATAACAACTTTTTGAATTTCCTTAAAAAATCGAAACTTCAAGTTTTGAGCCAAATAACGCGAGATGCAAAGAAAATTATAAGGAATATAGTTATTCGCCTTAAAAATATCTACAAGTTCTATTTTGACTATTTTTCAATAGGATGAGTAGTTTTCGTTTTAGTCATGAAAAATATTGTTAAACAGAGCCGAGCGCAAAGCGCGAGGTTTAAATCAAATATCGAGCGGGCAGATTTTTTATTTTCACTTTTTAACCAATTTAAATTATTTTCTGTCTCCAAACTGCAAGTGCCAAATGTATATGTAAAATATTTTTTTTTCCGTACAATTTATTTCAAAGCTTAAAAAAGGCAAATTATTATAATAAATGATATGTGCTTAGAAAGGGAAAAATCATCGTGGGGGGCCTTTTAGAAATGTAAGAATCAGGGTTCTAGAGAAAATTGGTTCATCACTGCATGAGATGCGTGGTTTCTGAAGAGCACGAAGAGCCGAAGAAGTGCCCTCGAAAATAAATTACTGTTTCCTCTGCCCCGTACATCACTTAGGCCCGATTTTCAAGATGTTGCCCGCGGCCCTCTCGTTCTCCTTGACGTTCTTTTGCTTTCTAATATTACGTTATTATTTGTCTCACGTTACCTGGTCACCCCCAAATTCTTCCTCAAAATTCGCATGATTACATGACGCTTAAAAAAAGGGCCTGATCGATCAATTTCATGTTCAATTCTAAAGTATCCAGCATTCAGGAAATAATCGGCCTTTCGTGTTTTCAAACCTCATCGCTCTTTTGTTTCAAAGGAGATGATTTTCATCTAATTGCTGTAGGAATAAAACATTATTCTGTTTAAATAATTTTAATGGCTTCTTCAGAATGAAAATACTGAGTCTTTAAGTAAGAGGAGTACAATCGTAATTAAAAAGTGAAATTAATGGAATATATAAAGAATCAACCTTGCTGCTGTGTACCAGGTAAATAAAACTTGAGTGTAGTATAATAGTGGGACCATTAGTCGGCATAGCTTGTTGTTCAGTAATACAAATGATAAGAGTTCGAAAAATCATCCTTGTGTGACGAGGGCTAAAAGGCCCCAGAGGGTCCGTTGATCGAAGGGACTAGAGGCCTCAGGTTTTTCTGCAATTACAACGCCCACTTTGCGATAAAGGGAACTCTCAAAATTCCCTGAGCGTGAGAACGATGATAGTGAAACAAATCTACATGCAACTTGCATTCTGGGCCATATACTCCCGATTTAGTACAATTTTACTCATTCAAACAGTGTGTCTAGTTTGTTTAATTCTTTTGAGTTCTTCTGCATCCTTTTTATTTATGATACTTTGAAGCTGAAATTTTATAATTGATCTATGCATGCGGACTATTGAATCAAACTGACCCTAGACTCGAAATTGGCAAATCTGCGGAGTCTGCATCAACTTCAAAGTGAATCAGCTAGTTGTAAACAACAGTGCCTATTCATTTGCGCAAACATTGTAAAAATACACAGAAGGCAGTCAACTCGCCTGTGTTAATACATATCCGGTTGCTGATGCTGATATTTACATTCAGACCTTTTGCATTTGCCAGTTGCTCGAGTGCCTCCTTTGTTTGAGGAAATGGTTTTAACTGACGGCGATGAATAGGCTGTGCAAGAGTCGTAATGTGGGAATCCAAACATAAAAAGAGGGACGAGCCAACAAGCCACTATGTTACACTCCTCGATGAGTGTAACATATAATGTGAGTTACTAATTGCAAAGGAAACACAAAAGAAAAAAAAAAACAAGGTTTGAATGTATAAACTTTTAGTATGTTCCACATCATGAAACAGCAGCAGCAGATCCAAAATTGTCCAGCTTTGGGAACATTTTACATTCCATTATTCTGTCAACGTGATTTACAGATCATAATAAATAGTCGCTTATTTTGTCGCAAAATGTACATTGGATTTTCCAGAATGCAAGCTTAATATAATATTTAAACGCTTTCTTATAATACAAATCCACTAAAAATAAATCCTCTCTCTCCGAGTCTCTACTCTCATATATCAAAAAAGATTTTTAAAAAAAAAAGCGTTGGCGATGTTCAAAAATACTTTTTTCCTCGGAATATTCTTTCAAAAATTCTATTGTTGACTCTATCTGGTTGACCTTTTTTTTTCTGAGAGATGAGATTATATCGCATAATTGAAATTACATGTAAGGATCACTGTTTCTGGCAGCAAGCCAAGAAAATCAATCACACTCTTAAATGGATGGACCTGATGCCTGATGCGGGACTCGAATCGCTACTCAGATGCCGAATACCTGAGATAACCATCGAAACCTACCTAACTTGCTTGCGAGTTCGCGACGAAGATTTTGATCTCTTTTTCTTTTTCTTCACAATGGTACCAGCAAAATCTTTTGCTCTCTCATCCCAGATGACCAGGTGCGCGGTAGGAGTCAATCTTATAACCCGAAATGAAATAACAAGCATACAAATCGCTGCCTTTCACTCGTGTTTAAAAGGAGGCAACGCTTTGACAGCATTAACAACATTGAATAATGTATTGAAAGGATATACACTTCGAACCTGTCAATTAATCTGAAATTTGTATGTTCCTTTCGAGATAAAAAAAAATATGATTGAAAAATCAAGGAAGCATAATGAATACTTGTATTTATCAAACAATTATAATTAATAGGATCTTTTCTTTCTGTCTCACTTTTTCATTTCAATTAGTAATTTTTAAGAATTTAGAGGTACATATTCTACATTCTTATTCTACTTTAGACGTTTGGCGTTTGGTTTTTTATCAACAATAAATACTTTTCTCGTTTGTAAAAGCATTTTCTTAGATAAGGCCGGAATTTGCCTATCTTCAAACCTCCGGAGTGGAATATAACCATTTGCTGGCTTATAAACTTTTCAAAAAATAATACTTTAAGGGGGTCGGTGGTAATTTTGTAAATAGCAGTAAACGTACAGAGCGAGAAAATATTTAATCTTAATCAGGGTAGCACAAGATTCAATTTTTTCATTTCCCCGACATTTCCCTGACTTTCTGACAAATTTCCCTGACATAAAAGTATCAAAATACGAAAAATTTTCAATAATAATGTTATTGAAATTTTTAAATCTTTTGAAATTTAAAATCACTTCACACCACTTGAAATTCGTAAAAATCTCTTAAATTTATGACAACCCTGGAAATCTCTTAAAATTCGCTGAAATCTTTTGAAATTCCTAGAAACATCTTTAAATTCCTTAAAATTAAATTCCTTACAAGCTTTTTAAAATCCTTTAAACTACAACAAAAGGAACTTTACAATTCCTTAAAATTTGTTGAATTCCCTAAACTTTCTTAAAAATCTCTTAAAATTTCGTGAAGTCTTTTAAAATTCCACTAAATTTTTGAATATTATACAAATCTCTTGTAATCCCTTTAAATTCCTAGAAACCTCTTAAAATATTTTAAAATTATTAAAAATCTCTTGAAATCATTAGAAACCCAAAGAATCTGTTTAATTCTTTGAAATTCTTTATAATCCTTCGAAATCCTTGGAAAGTTTCTAAAATCTGTTAAATAAACTATAAAATCTATATATGCAATACGACAAAAATAACATAATTAGCATAAATGTCAATTTCTATTTTCATTTCCCTGACTTTCGAAAATCAAATATCTTTGTCTGAGGAAAAAACACCCCTTTTACCTAAAAACTTTCTTTCTCGATGCGATCTGCGCCCAACTGCTCAGTTCAATTCAAATTTGATAAAAATCTTTATCAACGTACACCCGCACGTTGAAATTACGACGTGACGAGGATAAAGCTCGAATACATACATAATGCAGTAAAATAAAAATAAAGTAAAAAAAAAAAAAAAACAGCTGGCTGTCGGTGATGGTTTGCAGCGGCCGGTGCTCTCACGCACAGTCGCACGCGTGCACTCACACTGATGTACAAAAGCACGCGGTTTGTGCGTTTATGAGCTACCAACATGCTCGCACACATACTCAAAAATGGCGTCTGTGCCTCAGGCGCCACTGCTATATCGCCCCTCTCCACCTTTTAACCCCCGTCCCCTTCGTCCTATCCTATTCCAACATTCACTCATGCACACTTAGGCATTCTCAAGACCTCATGTACTCACTCACACAATTTAAAAGAAGAGCCGCGCGCCAGTTTAAAAACTATCAGCGGGTATTCTTCGATGCTTTGAGAGCGGCTGGCCGCTCTTTTTCTCTGTGTGTGTGTGTGTGTGCCAGTGTTTTAAAAGTATGAGTGAATTTTTAAATGTGTGCTAGCCATCCGGCTGTTCGAAGCGGTAGCGTTTTTCAGAGAGAGTGAGTCAGTCGAACTCGAGTTTCAAGAAGTCAGTCTGTTGAGTGCGCTCAGCCAAAGTGTACTGTTTTACTGCTCTTCCTCAATATTTTATTTCACATGTTGACATTTTCCCTCGGCGTGACAATTTTTTTTAAATGAGACATGACTTTTTATAGAGTAAGGTGAATCGAAATACATACATACGAGTGACTAGAATTAATTCGGTGTGGATTCAATAATGAATACAATTTTGTTTAACTGAGTTTTCTTGGTTTGTTTTGAGATTGTGCTTTTTGAGTTTGCTGTAGTAGTTTGAGGATATTTGAGAGAGTACTTCTCGAGTTTTTTTTTAAATCTTGGAGAAAGATTTTGCGGAATTGAAATTTAGAATTAGTGAATTCTTGTTATTCCTGTTGCCACGGAAAGTGAATGCACGGAAGACCCTGACATTGGGATTCTAGCACGCACACATCATGTTGCCGCGGGAGTTGTTCGTTTTGGCGACGCTGACAACCCTCAGCGTCGCGACGTCGGCCGCCTCCATCGATTTTGATCATGGGGATTATGAAGTGTTCCCTGACACCGAGGAAAAGTCTTCAGACGATAATGATAACGGTGAGCGATATTAATTTTCTATTTGAAAAATTCTTTATAGAAATATTGTTTTTATAATCTCAAAATGTTTACTTTTGATCATTTTTGCCTAAACCGAAGAATTTGAAATCTAAACTCAAAATTAAATCGTTTCGTTTTACGCAAAAAAGAATCGAAACCAGACATTTTTTTGCTATTTACTCATATTTCTATATTTATTGAGAAACGAGTATCCCCCATAGAAAAAAATATTTAATTGTAAATATGTGTTAATCAAAATAAAGAATTTGAATTTTGAGATTAGGAAAAGTTTTTTAAGTCTCAGGTTTATTTTGTAACTTAAAAAAATTCAATTTCCTCATTTTACTCAACAAATATTTTGCATATATTTTCGAGTATGTCTATAGATCGAAAAAATGTTTACTTTTATAATATCTTTTGCGTAAAACAAGTTCGAAATCCTACAACTTGGAATCTAACACCCTTAAAGTCATTATTATACATAGTTAACAGTTGTAATATATACTCTGAGTTATACGAGTATCAATTTCAAGCTTTGCTATCTGTAATCTAATTCTCTGGGGATTATTTCCCATCCCAATTCACACCCGAGTGAATGGGTCAATCTAGTGGCTGTGAATGGAAGGTGAGGAAGTAAAAAAGTCTCACGTCAGTGGCAAATTAGACCAAATAAGAGTGATCCAGTTGCCATAAGAGTGCATGAACCGCAAATAAGATTCGCGTATGTCGATCTCAAGTTATTCACCAATGACTATATAGAGCAATCAAAGGTTCTATCCTGCCCGAGTAATAATAATAGAGCAATCAATTTGCAATTTCACACTCTGAAATGCGTAGGTGCGATTTGAGATGCATCGGGTGCAAAATAAACGTCTGGGAATAAATCGGACAGTGAGAGATTTACAGAGCAATAAATATTTAAATTTTCTGTTGCTATGATATAGAGCCTAAAGACGACGATAAAATATGTACGAGGCGCCAGCTAGACGCACGAATAGCGGAATTACACGATCTATAAGCTCACCTAAGTCCATATGTTCATTATGAATCACTTCAATTTTTATTCAGGCATTGTAGATTCCGATGCTAAGTTATGTAACCTTTTTAAAATTATGTATTGATAACTCAAAAATTGACAATTTACCATTCTTTTGGGACATTTAGGTTTAAGGGGGTGGAACTTTTTTCTCAGCTTGAATATATGCTTGGGCTAATTTGAGTTTTGCCATAAGTTGCAGTTAAGTTAAGCTTTTTAACAGTTAGCTTAACTCACAAAAGTCACAAAATTAAACCAGTTTAAAAACTTAATTGAACTTGAAACTTGTAAAATTGAATGAACTTAAGAATTTTAAGTTTACGAGTCAGCTCGAGCATTTTTGAGTTAAATTCAGCTTGAATTTAGCTTAATTTTACTTAAAAAGCTGTGAGCTAAACTTAACTTGAGTAAATTTTTCTCACCCTTATTAAGAATTATTTTAGATCTTTCATTATACTTACCAAGAAGTTAAATATTTAATTTTTCGAAGCAAATTTGTCGATACGTCAAATATGCAAGTGTGGACCAAAAAATTGGCGCTTTAAATAGATTTACTCGAAGCATACTGAGTGTTACGAAAATAGATATAGCTTTGTTACAGAAACGTGACCAATAGATCGACACGTTTTTAATCGAAACTCGTAAAATCGTTTTGCACTCCATGATGATGATGTTGCTTAAGGCACGAAGGCATTAAGTATTTGCAATTGAGCAGGTGCAGTGCGGAAAACAGTATTTTTGTTCTTGTATATATTTATGTTAAAAAGTCTGTTCGATTTTATTTATGACTTCTAATTTTCAAAATAATCAATTAAATTATCTGTATATTGGAAAAAATAGTGGTCCAGCTACTTTCGTTTGTAAATATGCCCACCACTAATTTATTGATTGGCATCACCATTTTTTTTTTTCGTGATGTATGTTGGAATCATTCTTATTTTTAAAAACATACTAGTAATGTCGACCAATAAATTATTAGAGGTGGCATATTTTAGAAAACAAACTAATTGGACCACCCATTTTTTTTCAATTTGGATCAATTTTGCACATCAAATATCTGTATTGTCCTGTTATTTTAAAGCAGGAGAGATATAATTGTAACATAATCATTAATTCAGGAATTAATTTGCTGAAGGGTTTTTCAAAAATTGGAAATTACTCAGCTAAATTTATTTTGTCTACAATAGATTTCTTCTTATTATTATATACTTACAAAGCATACTTCTTTCTCATATATGCGCTATGATTTGAAAAAAAAGAGTGCATGGTCCTTATTAACACCATCAAGCATGATTACTCAATTTACGCAGCGTTTATACGTACACCAAGTTCGGTTACAAAGCCTTCACGCAAGAAGACATTTACGATCTAGCCGCTTTTTTTTCGAAATAAATCATCGTCGAACTCTTGCGCAATGTTTTCCTCCCAATAGCTTTAATAATAATAATAATATATCTTCGGAAAGATCATCTCGGATCTTCTTGTTAAGCAGAAAATATATATGGAGATTAAATTAAGAGAAAAATTGGTAGTTGGCGTTGTTCTGGGAAAGAAGATAAGACAAATGACGTATAATATACAGACAGATAATAATATAATTAATAATAACCGATTGCACTCAACTGAAACTTATATTATTGATATTTCGGATAAAAGTGCATTATTTTATTTTGTGGTGAAAAAATATAAAAATTTTATTTTTAAATTCATAGATCTTGATTTTTTAAAATCTTGAATATGAAATACTCTTGGGACAATAAATACATATGTACTTTCTTCGGTTATCGATCTCCGTGACCTATTTAGAAGACAATGACAGTACTTGAATTAAATGTATTTGCATTGGTTGTAGAAGCCGTCAGCAGAGTTGACATTTACGAGTGACACGTTGTTTTTGGTCTCTCTGACGTGCGTTGTCGCATCTTGCATACATTGCAAATTTCTTGTCTGTGTGCACATTAGCAAGCAAGCGCCACATTATGCGCGTAATTGGCCAATTTCTAAACTTTCTTCGCTGCCGCGCTTCAAGACCACTTGCGTTATCCTCTGTAAATTCGCTTCATCTCAGCCAGACGCGGTCGGCATTGCCACGCACACAAGAGACAGGAATTCTGCGGAGACGGAAAATTGCGTCTTTCGTAATGACTCGAGAGAATTTGCGAGAAAAAAAACCTTTATTAGCTTTACTGCTTTCCTTCAGTTGCGAAAGTTACTTTTGTTATTACATATTTATTCTTTGCACAAAATCAAGTACTATAAGAACTGACGAATGCATCAACAAATGTGCCAACGAATGTATTCAAAAATCGAATCTATAAATATGATAATTTGAAGATCAATAACACTATTCCTGTCAACATGGTGTATATTTGAGAGGCAAGAGATTCTCTCGAAGATTCTTTAAATCCTTTATGAGATGCTTTTAAGATCCTTAAACCCTGGGTGTGATCTCTCACTGCCCTGCATCGACAATAGCAAAAGAGTCCATTGAAAACTCTTGAAAAGATATTTATATCTACTGTGTTTTGTCCACATGAAAGGTTTTGAATTATAGAGTTGCTAATATTTCAAAGAATATTTCTAAATATCTATTTCTCTCTTCCTTTTCTATATTTCTCATATATGTACTTTCTTAATCATTTTCTTCAATTATTTTTATGGTACGACTTACGTCATATATTGCAACAGGAGTCATGGTTTTTGTTTGTTCAGATGAAAATCATGCAGTCAAGCGGTGAAATAATTAATCAGTGATTTAGATTTGGAATTAATGAATCGGGTTTTAACGAAGTCTGCGGCTTTATCTGATCGACGATTTTCAATTGATTTGTCCATGCAGTGTCCAGGTTCACTATCAGATTATATGTTAGGTATAGAAAAAAGTTTTTACTGGGACAAGGTTTGGATTCGTTTTATCTATGAAATTTAATATGTTAAGATTTTTTTTTATATCAATCATATATGTTAACCCCATTTTTAAAAGTGATTGATGATGAAAATGTCAAAATAATCTTGTATTTATTATGCAACAAAGTATATCATAATATAATATACGAGTCAAAAATAACGAAGATTTTAAATCGAAAGTGTGATACACAATCCTTTAATTTTTAAGTCTTCGAATTCCAACATAAATATATTATATACACAATAAAAAGTCTGGAGTAAAATTTGTTGCAGGTTATTTCAAGGTGGGGTATAATCTACACCCGGACTCTGGGAACAAAAGCGCCTTCTTTTGTTTTGGCCGCAAAAGTATCAAAACAATTGACAGCGTACCCCAAGTCCAAGAGAAATGATACCCTCTTTGCTGGGTGATATGCACACCACCGAGAGTAAATTTTGTTGCAGGTACATAGTACCCTGAAACTAGCTGGTGTTAGATTCACACTTTGTTTTTTCTGTGTAAGGAACAAAGGAAAGTAAAATCTGTCATGGAGCCAAAATACCACATCGTCATCTGCTTTTCATGTCTTCTAATATCATTTCATCGAAATCCAGAATTCGTTATGTCTAGAATGGACAATATCTTTGGAATGGAGCATTCCGATGGCGACAGAAGTCGAAAGAAAAGCAATAAAGTGTCCACTCCTTTGTCTACTAAATAATTACATGGCGCCGGAACGCGTTCGAAAAGCTCATCCTTGCGACTCAGACGGGCGGACGTAACGCGATTCACACATGTGTGCTCAACAAGAGTCACATATGCACTCACACGTGAATTTCACTGGCGCCTGGCGCATTGAGGTCTACACGGGTGTGCATGCGTGCGTGACGCGAGCTGTGTACCACATTGGCTTGACTTACATGTGCACGTGCAAGTGTGTAAGACATGTATGTATAAAGTGTATTTACGTGTAACCACCTATATTCTTGCACGTGTGTGGATCTACACATCGTAATGACTATCTTGCTACTCGAGTATCTATCCTACCGTAACCAGTTGGCATACGGAAGTGGTGGCTGTCACATTCGCACCCTACTGCCCAGCAACGGGCTAAATTCCGTGGATAATCTACTCTAAGTGGAAAAGAGAAAACCACTCTGAAAACCCACTTAATGCGATAAATGCAAAGTAACTCATTCTCCTCTATTTAACATGCAGAATGGATTATAAGTGCCTCGTAAAGAGCAAACGCCAAATGCTTTTTACGTATAACTTGTCATGAAATTATGAGAAATTACATCGTATTTTAAACACATGAGACGAATGCCTCTGAGAAAATTGTACTCTGGTTCTTGCAGAGTGTTCAAAATTTTTGTTGGAAACTTACAGTCTATAGAAAGATTACCAATGTGTATATAAAACCAAAGTATAAAAACTGCACCCTATAAAAATAAATCATATTGTTATAGGTTGAAAGAGAATTTATTCTAGATTGTTCATACTTCACAAGTAGTCATTTTTTGCAAAGAGATCTAATTTTATAGGTATTAAAAGCATAAAATAAAAAATAGTTGCCAATTCTTGAATGGAGTGGGAAAATGCTTCAACTATATATTATATCGATAAAGTGCATTCACGGCATGGAAAATGAAAGGTTTTTCTCGTGGCAAATTTAAATTAGAAAGTAATACGTTTTCTGTGAAGTCGTATTATAGTCAAGGTTGGCAGAAAATGTTGGCATTGTACGAATGTACGTGTCTAATGCAAAAGTCGTAAGAAACAGAAGTACTTGCACGCTTTATTCGCATGCTCATTAGGATTAGATGGAACGAATTACATCAAGATTATTACACGAGAAAACAAGCTCTTAAAAAGATATTCATGGGAAATCTCGTAAATTGCAGACAATCACTCCTTCCTTGCCGCTCTCGCAATCGGGATTTATAAGAATCGAGCTATATGTAATCTTTTAACTAAATGTGCAATATGTCAAGAGTATTTTAATTTCTTTGAATGCCACGCTTTTCATATGGGGAAGCAGCTTTACAATATTTAGATATTGAGTAAAATAATGTAGACAAACTTTCTTTTCAACCATCAGCCATTATAAAAACAAAAAAGACAACGGCACTCTTTTGCTTTCGGGCAAAAACCGCGAGACAAAAACAGTCCGTACACACAAAATAATCAGCAGCTCGTTATCAACGTGATCGAGCAGACGATATAAAACAAGGAACTCGATCAACTTTTACTTTCAGAGATTCTCCAAAATGGCCTCATCGAGTAAACTTTCGCTGTGAGATATGTCTCGAGCCTCCTTTTTTGCTACCAAAATCATTTTCAAGAGTCCTTAAAAATACTTGTTTAAAACAAAGATGCTGAATCAAATCCATGCAAAAAGTTTCATTATTTTTTCGAAAGAATTTAAAAAAGAGAAAGGTTAACTCAGCGGCAACTAAAAAGGCAATTCCGTTAACTTTTTTCCCTCATAACCATAACTATATACACTTTTTCCCCGACTCATAATCACAAGCGTGAGCTGTCGAGCAATGATAAAAATTGCCTTTACAACAATTTTTTGTATTCTAAAGTTATTAGCACACCTACATTGCTTATTTATCGATGTGGAAAACCTGGAGGGCGACAATTTAATGTTGACAAGTCGCGTTGAGTAATGGGGAAAAAGATGGCTTGTCGGAAATGGACCATCGGCCATTCTTATTTACCTCTTCTCTGATTTACGGCCATTAAAGTACCGTAGTGTACGCCTATATGCCAATTCATATGGTGCTGTCGCTGTCGGTGGAATTACAACAAGTTTAATAAGACAGGACGAGCGTTCGCAAAACATTCGAGTGTATATTTGTAACCAATGTGCGTGGAACTTATATAGATATTCGCCGACGTTTTATTTTTTTTTTTGAAAATTTTTTTTTTTTTTGCCTTCGAGTTTTACACTATTACTTTGCTATCTTGGCTGCGTGGGGAAACGGGGTTTGTTAATTTACGATTAACGAATGCGAACTATAAATTAAAAGGGGGTCGCGGGAGCGAGAACGATCCATTTTCCTTCGCGACGCATTCCTTCCTCCTCTGCTAAGTGACTCCGTTTGTACGCCTTTTAGTGGACACTCTTTATCTTTTTCATCTTGTCGCTCTTATTATATTTAAATCTTTTGTTCCTGCAATTATACATAGTGCAAAAAGAAATTAAGTGGGCGGTTAAGATTCTTGGCCATTGTCAAGGATGCACTGAAGGATGTGCAGTTGTGCAGAGATTAATGTTCATTGTTTGCCTTCTTATAGGAATAGAAGATATTCAATTTACGGTACCTACGCATATATCAATTCATAACAAACTCAAGCGTAAAAGTCTATAAATCGAAAGTTGTTTCCAACAAACGAAATTAGAAACGAAAATGCACATATATGTGTAAGTGCCAAAGTATTTTTTTCTTATATATGTTAATGTTAATGATATATTCCGTATGCATATACGGCATTTATTGCATGCATGCATGCGTGCAGCTCAAGATGCTTTGAATTCAAATCAACGATGCGCCAACTTTTGCCATTTCTCAATTATTGTGGATCATGATGACTTTGCCTGCGGTTGAGTAAACCGAGTCCTCGATTAAAATATGTTACATCTGTGATCAAAAGATTTGCAAAGCTCACTTATATTTGAATGCCCTCTTATATATATATATATATATATATATATATATATATATACAATTAAAATCAATTAAAATCAACGCAGAAAGCTTTTCTAATTCATCCACAAGGGTGAGAATAAAGCAAAGGTCAATTATGATTACAATAAATTGCATAAGTTGTCTTACAAGAATGATTCTTGATTCTGAATATTTATGAACAACATTTGAATATTTATGAATTTATCTTATAAAGGATTTATTCCCTTTTAGCTTAATTATAATAAGACTATTGTTCAGGGATTATTATATTATAATAATAAGTATTAATAAGTGTAAAGCCTGCAGCTCTAATCATATTTTACTCTCTTATTGTTATTAGATGAAATGTTTCTTGATAAAATAAAAAAAATTCTAGTCGTTGATCTAATTGATAGTCAATAAGACTGCACTCAGAAAAAAATTCCATTGATAGGTGGTACTGTGTCTTTAATAGACTGGTTTCTCTTATTATTATAAGGTCTGAATGGAGAAAGATTTTAAATCCAAGAATCCGTTATTATAGATCGGCTACTAACGTGCTGCTGAATTTAGATCAAGATCTCTCAAGCTTTACATTAGTATACGAATCCCATTAAGAATCGGTATCATGTGTTTCCGGATTTCTAAGTCTAAGACAAGACCGATGTTGTACAAGCCGCGTCAATTAGTTGAATTCCACTTTCTGGCCAATTTTACGCATGCTATACGATCGTTTCTAGAACGAGAGTAAAAAATCCGAAACGAGCATTCTCTGTCATTGACCATCTAAATTGAATTATATAATTTTAAAACTATTACTGTTTCGATGTTAAATGATTTTTGAAAAATAGATTAGTTTATGAAAATCGAGATGAAGATTATAGAGTTGTAAAAAGCGATTGATCAGTATAGCAATCTTAATTAAAGAAAAATTACGTATTTGATTATGGAGTAATATGCATAATAAACAGCCTCGTGTTATGTAAACATTTTTTTGACACGGCTTCTCCATTTTTCACATACTTCTATAAATAATATTAGAGCATTGCAATATGTGTATCCACTTTATAGATCCAATGTCGACAATACTTCAAGGAGATGATAATACATGTTACGTGCTCCTTATGTTTAATGAGAATATAATCAGCGGCGAGTTACGTTTTATAAACAACTACACTCAATAACTGTATCTAATTGAAGTATACGTTGGTTTCTATATAGGTAGATATGTCAATTTAATACGAGATTTAATATTAAAAGCGAGAGATGGAAAATCTACGGAGAAGAGAAAGGGATAATCTGGAATGAAAAACATTTATTGGCAATAATTAATAAAGGCGTTAGATATGTCGAATCGAATCCAAAGTCCGCGATCAATTGTGGCATATATGATTGCCAATTGAGATCAAGATATATGATATAAATATATACCGGTATAATTTCCCTTTGTTATTTGACGGATTGTATGGTGAGGGGTGACAATAATAACAACTGGCTGAATAGACAGGTCGATAATGATTATATCTGCACCGCAGGAAAAGGACTAAAATAAGGTATTCGCGTTTATACACGCATATTATATACTTGTGCACACCGCGCCACTTGGGATGAAACGGACAATTTGTTCGAGTGTCTGCAAATTGTAAAGTAAAGCCGAAGATCTCGTCTCGATGGCTCCTTAATTCTCTTCTTCTCTTCCTGTCAGCTAGTATAATCAATGAACCCTATATCTGTTTCACGTGTATAGCTCCTATAACCCCTAATGTCTTTCTGAACTTTCCTTTCAACGCGCAAGAAGGCATATTTATATGTGAGTAAACACAGCTGAAAGTTGTCAAAAAAATGTAATGTGAGAAATCAAAGTTCAAAACGGTCGTTAATAAATAAATCCGGGAGCAGACACATTTCACAATATATACCTCTGCGGTGTAATTAATTTTTTTCACGATACATAAACCAGTTTCAGCTAAAAGTATGTAATTTTCGAGTCGTGTTTTTTTCGGTTTCGCGCGTCATTAACCGAGATTAATCGTCATTATAAGCTTTTTTTCTATGGTTGAGTTTATTTACTGTAACTTGTGATATTGTTTAAGGCTTAATCATTATAATAATAATAATTTTGTCGCGCCTAGACGCCAGCGCAAGATCTATATTTAGTATACTAATTTATGCCGCGCAACGAAATTTTTTATCACCGACCCTCGTTACGTTATATAGAGCTGCTATTTTCTGCAAGGAAATAACGCGACTGTAGTGTGTTCCAATTATTAATTAAAATCAATATAGCCGTCCGATCGGCGTCGATTTTCTTGCGACTCGAGTGCTCTTGCAAAATCTTGAGCATTGATTAATTATGTCAAATCAACCGATCTGGCTCGAGAGCTCTCTTAAGCGAAGCACATAATGCGCTGCATATAATTTTAAATTTTAGTATGTGGTATGATTGTATATGAATAAAGTAGATGTAACATGGCAATCATGAGATGTTGTAATAGCAGGCTGCGAGTAGAGTGAATAATATTGTTATAGAGCCACACAGGGTAAACAATAAAAGCATGATAAAAGGCCTCAGCGGATCGTTTCACGGCTTTTAAATCTGAGAGAGCCGCCACGCGATTCTCACAATTGGTAAATCAGCCCTGTGCATATTTCGATCTCGGACTGGTTCCTCCCGGGCATCAAGATTCTGCGGCTGAAATCAGAAATCGTCTGTTTGTATAATATACGTAAAGCTCCCAGAAACCCCGATAATTTAATGCCATCAATCGCAGGTGGAGCAGCACTTTAACATAGCAATTTTATGAAACGAAAAGAGTTCATTTTTTATTTTCATGTTAAAAAAGTAGCGAAAATAACTTTAACGAAAGTGATGTAATGAAATGTTTCTTGTTTTTGATATTTGTTAATGTTATTTTCAGTGTATTAATCATACTAAACATAAAATTTTTCTTTTGATTTGAGCTATAAAACTAGATATTGAGTATTACATACATCCATGATCAAAGCTTGGTTATTATCGTATTTATATATATATATATATATATACTAGCTGGTACTCAAATGAATCAGAGTCCATGACGATCGGAACTGTCGTTATTAGTCGAGAAGTATCAGATGATAATCATATTTCAGCTTTTAAATCGCCCAGTTTTCCTGTCGCTGTCATTATTAATAAATCATACCTCCGCGGTTTACCTGCAGTGACCCGTAAAGTCGAGCCAGTAATGAAACCCTACCTCATGTTTTCAATCCTAAATGACTGCAGGAGTATAAAATAATAATGAAATAATGATAAAATGTTGTAAAGGGATTTGCAGGTTCATCTTTTGCATTAATAATGGGCAGTTCTTGGAGTTAGAGAGGTATCAATGTATTGCAGAATGGGATAAGGTCACTTTTCTCAGGAAACCGATAAAACTGTTGTATAATTAACTAATGGTTTACCTAGTCACGAACCTGTCGGGATGATTTGTGGTTTCATTGTTTGTTAGTCTAGGTGTGAGAATGCAAATCCTTACGAAATTTATCGAATTAAAGTTATTGGCTTTTATAGATATAATAAATTATTCAGCAGGTCCTTTCACTTGAGTTAAAATCTCGGTTAAATAGAGATAAATTTAAGATGATATGATGTTGCAATGCATTTGTTCTTCACTTTAAATATATATATGCCAGAACTTGATAATAATTGAAGCAATCTTGAATTTGCGGAGCATAAAATCAGTAATTTGCGAAGACATTCAAAAAATAAATTGAAGCGAAGACAAATGCAAGACAACTTCTGCATTCATTACTACTTTCCCACAAGCTTCGTTCACTCCAGGAGGTCTTTGATGACAAAGAGTGGGACGAAAGACACCAGGAATTTCACCCAGACTTTGATGATCTTATAACTTATAAGCCCCTCTCCGGAGTGCAAAAGCTTTCGTCTGGCAGTCTTTAAATTTCACAATTTACAATCTTTGTCCTCTTTTTGCGGGTAAAATAAATGCAGAGGTCATTTGCGAAGGTTATTACGGAATTATAGTTTTGACTCGACTGTAATTTGCCGAGTTTGCGACTTAAATAAAGAAGATTTAAGATGTGCCTGAGTGGCTGCAAAAAATATTCCAATTTTAGATACGGGTAGAGAATTGATTAAAATTTTTAATTCCCTGCTATTGGTTTTGACGATACATATTCTGAAAATAAGAGAGGACGATTTTTAGAAGAAAATTGACTCGAAAATTGAGGAACTGTTGTCGGAATTGTGAGACGCACTACCTGCCTGGTAATTTTTCGAGCTGGTGCTTGTCTCGGTTCAGTAAATTCGGAAACAATGAGGACCAGCGATTCAGCGTACCTAGGCGGTATTTGCTTGCTTGAACCTGTAACTATCCGGACAACCGGCCATTAAGCATTCGGGTATTGGCGAGGGGTCGTGCCGTTGCCGGGGATACGGGGTGGCAATTAGCAAGAACAATAGGAACAGGGCCCTTCTTTCTGGGAAGTAGGATGGTCCCTTCGGGCCCTAAACTGGACAGGTAGACATTAAAACGTAGCCGACAAGAAAGCCCACTATCCTATCCTGTATCGTGTATCATATACTTCGTGTCTGGAACCACCAAATATTTCCTCCTTCCTCTAAAAGTCTAATTTTTGAAATTACAGAGCCTAAGTTTAAAAAATCCAACTAAAATCAATAAAAACAACAAAGTCGTTATTGTAATATTTTCTGCCACAAAAGAAACTAAACAAAAACTTCATCCTTGAATTTGTCGAGTTTTTAAAATTTTCAGGGTTCTAGGAATTGTTTAAAAGATATATGATATATAATATACAATATCTTTTAAATATATCTTTTAAAATGAAGTTAATTTGACTTAAAACATGTCTCAGCTCCTTGATGCTTCCTTTTTGTGCGTAAAGAAAAATAAAAAAGAAAAGTAAGCGTAAATAATTTTTAAATTATGAAATTGGACACAGAGTATGAGGGCCTTGTGGGATATATGCGAGTGTGTGTATAGAGGCGAAGGATTTCGGATAGAAGACAGGTTTCCCATCTTTCGAGCATGGTACCCAATGATTAGTCCTACTTAACTTGACTCGAAAGGGACGCGCGCGGTTCGTACGAAAGTAAAAGCTAAAAGGTATCGTCATCAATTATCTGCAATTGCCAAATTGCTCTAAATTATACGCAGGCTCTCTGTCTTTCTTCCTTTATAATAATAATATTCTTTTTGTTCGGGAGTGCTTGCTTACAAGTCGTTACCACCGGCGAAATCTCAGAGTCCTTAATTTTGCACTCACCCGTGGAATGTTTATGCAGAGATAATTGCACGGTAGGCCGACAAGAAAAACAGCCGCGGAACCTTCAAGCGACGAGCATTAAACACTCGATACGATTTCATTGAAAGTCATTTGGGATATAATCTACAGGTTATTCCTGTAATCGTTCCACAATCCACATCCTATCTGACATAATTCATTATAATAATGTACCTTACGCCACAGATCAGAAAGCACGTACGTATAATTTTAGTCAATCATTATGTGATATAGTGAATTAATGCTCAAAATGTGCTAATCGATAGATTCTTTCAGGGGCGGATCCAGAAATCGTGTGTCTTTCTTCAATGCTTGGAAAACAAAGCACAAATAGGGGGGCGTTGGCCCCTCTATTTGTCCTTTGTTTTCCAAGCATTGAAGAAAGATACACGATATTTCTGGATCCGCGCCTGGATTCTTTATTAACAATTTTATTTATGTAGAGATCAATTTCCTTCGATATAGACAAAATAGAGCAAAATATTTATCATTTGTGCAGATATGGCTTTTTGTAGAATTGAAGATTGTAGAAAATATCAAATTAATATTTTCGAGTTGGAAATGCTTTCTTCTAATTATACCGGTGAGGATCGATTAGCGGATCTCAATCGTGAAAAATGAATCGATTATTGCTAGCATTACCGAAGGGTAATTTCATCATTGATCGGCTCACTGATCAGCTAAAGATGAGAAATAATTACAGTTTCTTGCCAATATAATTACAGAGATTGCGAGTGGAGTGCGATTTGCACGTTTGCATTATTCCATGTGGTGGAGATGATCCTTTCCAGGAAGTTTATGTCGACATCGCGTCCCGCAATTAAAAAATTTTAAATTAGTACTAAAGTTTAAATATTTTTAAATAAAATTCTATGTTTATTGCTCAAGTTGAAAGTTGAATATATATAGTAATACAGGAACTAATTTAATTTATTGCTGCAGAGAGTTTAGTCTAGTTTCTAAGATGTTTTCTCTATTTAAACGTATTTTTCTCAAAATGAGACGGAAATGGGAGAACGGTTAGCCGGCAAATAAATCACTTGCAGTAACGACGGCGCCTGGAAGTCGGTAAAGACAAGATCGAAGAGATTTCGGCAGTGTCTTGCAGATCTTGAATTTCTCAAGCATCCTCAGTCAGGGAAATTCTCGGTATTGAGGAGAAAATGATACTGTCCCAACTAGTGTTTCTAAAATGCGAGAGAAAATATCTAAAACCGGTTCTTTCAGTTTTAAGGGTCCTTTTTCATTATCCGAGCCATTATCTCTAAAAATTAAACAAAAAATTTCTCGAAAAATATACTCTTTTAAATATTTTAAGCAACATTTGCAATTTTGCTTTGATAATTATAAATTATAACTCTATAATTAAGACAGTTAATTTTGTGAAATTATGATTTTTTTCCCCCTTGGGCTGTAATTAAAACACAGTTAATAGCACCTTCATGACTAACAGAATTATTTTCTTTTTTATTCCAGGTGAGTCCACCTTGCATATACTCGCATTCAAGGTCCTCGTGAGTATAAGAAAAGTATCGAATAAGTAAAAAAAATTGTTTCAAACAATAATGATTAACAAACAAAATTAAGCTCGAAATTAAGCGATGTTTTAAGCTCATACTGTAAAGATCTAAAAACACTGTCAATATCCTTTTTACTTAGTTAGTTATTAGATATGGTACATTATTGGCTTATACTGCTCTTAATCTGAAGAAAATTATTCCTAAAACCCACTGCTAATCACCAAATACATACCAAAAATGCAAAAGAAACAAATCCCCCATCTTAATTCCCAATCAAAATAATCCGATCAAATAAGAGATTCTCACAACAAGTGTAAAATCAATATCGATTCTCGATTGTACTGTTTGACACGTGGCACGATTCTCGCGTGTGTTTAACTTTAAGAAGTTGAAGCCCACATACATCACGTGGGAAAGAATGGCCGTAGAATCAGCTTCTCTCGGCTCATGGCTCGTCGGCAAATAAAGGACGTAATATATATAGCTTTTCTTACGGGCACGAGGTCCAGGAATCTGCACAGAGTACCGCTGGGTAGGGGGTGGTGGAGAAATTCGGGGGGTAGACAGGCCCTCTACTTGGGTCTTGGGCCCCAACCGAAAAATAAAACCTTTATATTGAACCTGGTCGCTGACCAGTCACCGAAGTCCCTAAAAAGAGAAATAAACAAGACTGAGAGAAAAAAAAAGAAGGCCCATTATATACGCGTGCACTTGTCGTCGGGGACTTGGGCCTTCTGTTCCCCGAAGCACTTTGCATCGACATGCATCTCATCCCCTTCTTCTTTTTCTACCTTCAGTCCTTGCTTTTTTTTCCGCAAAGACTAATCATTCAAAGTGATTAGTATTTCCATTAATCCATTTGCATAATTTAATTATGCTTTCATTCTTAATGACATTATTATATACAATTATCCAGAGTCTAGACATGAAAATTTGATAATTTGAAATAGTAAGGCATCCATTATTCATTATTGAATCATTTTAATGGAGCCTGGAAATAAGCTGTCTCAAATTTTAAGCATCATTATTTTATTCGCTTAAACGACTGGTCTATAATGATTTAGTATCGACGTTCGTCATAAATAATTGACAGGGATCATTAAGAAAAGTGTCATTTGAATTAATATTCATCCTAGTGTCGTATCTGGTATGCCTTTTTTGGATTTTATGATCTCTTCATTATTTATGTTATTGCCTTTCTCTCAAAAGTGGTGGCATACGTTCTTTTAAAATAAACTAAAAAATCTACGCCTTCCGGTGAAGAATCGGACTCAACGCGACGGTCGTGATTATAAAATCTGGACCCCCAAGAGTGCAACACGAGGTCTCTTTATATATTCTTGATACATTCTTTATATAAGAATCTCGAAAGGATTCTTATCGTATTAGGTTTCTATAATATCTCTAAAAGCCTGGGGGTCTTTCGGCAAATTAGACCCCTAAAAGCTTTCAGATCCACGTGTCGACAGTTTTCAGTGTCACAATGCCACTCACATGGACATCAAAAGCAATTCAATGCCTTCAGCTCTATATAATTTCATTATAATTCGACATTTATAGGCTTATTGCAAATTCAACTGCTTTTCAATTTTTTAAGCAGATTCGAAGCGAAGAGTTTACCACTAGAAATTTTGGTATGCGCTTAAATTCAAAAATTCACTGAAATTCAAAAGAGTTCAACAAATTTCAAAGGAATTCAAGAACAGGTGCGTACACCTAAATTCAGTAGTACTTAATCACTCAATTTAAATTTTAAAATGCTAAAATCGGTGTTGCGACACTTTTAATTATTATTTGGTATCAAGGTTCAGATTCCTTACAACAATTAAATCGAATTCCATTCTGCTTTTTCAACTCGTTCGTCGGCCTTTGCTTTGAAGGATGCGGACGTCCCGCCCGGCTGTTGCGAAATTATCGTTATTCTTTAATTACTACCGAATTAAATTCGGCAAAAAGGATTCCCGTCGAAACCTGTCCGAGTAACGTTCTCACGAAACTTTTTAGTGAGGGACTTTCAAACTCGCTTTCGAGGATCCGACCTACTCGCGGGTGCATGATTGACCAGGAGGGGTCTTTCAATTCTCTTTTCTTTTTAATTTTTTGTTCTCTTCTTTCGTCATAGGAATTCCTGAGAGACTCGTAGGCACCAAACTGAACAGGTGTTCCAAGTGACCGTAATTCGAACGTAAATCCAAACGATTGACTGTGGCTTGGAACCCCTTTTAATGTCTTTATGCTCGTTATGCGTGGGTCACAACTCAACAGTAGTCGGAAATGAAACAGGCGTTTCAATCAGTTAATTTTAAATACTGTCTGAGTCACTTTCTGGCTTTTCCCCACTTGAAAAAGCTGAAAGTACAAAAAAGCTCTTCGTGCCAGAACTTAAACATTAATGGAAGTTGCTTTTATAAACTCTAGTTTCCAAATTTCATAAAGTATTACATTTTGCGAAATGATTTTTAAAAATTTATTTTGCAACATTGCAATGAGAACTTGGAAGAGTTTAATAATTCTAAGTATCGTATTTTTGTCTCGTGAATGTCTCAATTAGACTTGAAAGTTTCGAGAATTATTACGCCCCTAATGGGAGACTGAAACTAGAAAGGGCGGGACAAATGGTAAAATAAAACGACTGCTTTTCTCGTGGTAGCATTTGTCAAGTATAGCCTGAAAAATGTATTCACATAATAAGACATAAAAGTAAAGACATTTCTGGAGATAGGACGGAAAATTACAATATAATTTGAGATAATAATAATTTTTCTTATACGAGCTTACAAGCTCATTAATTTTATCATTTCGCTTTTATCTATGTATAAATGCACATTGGAAGTATACACATACGTCGTAAATATACAATTCGCAGCAATGCATAGACTTTGTTTGTTGAAGAAATGACAAAAAACGTGTTTTTCTATTGAAAGCTGAATATTGAATGCAAAAGCATGAATTAAAATGAAAAATATTCTTGCATGTCGCGTTCATGATGAATCATCACTTATTTAGTAATTAAAAAACTTAATAAATACATTCGTCAAAAATAAATTTTGAAAATAGTGAAGAAAGCGACTAATTATTTGAAGAAAGATAACTCTCATATTTTCTTTTAAAATACTAACAAGTATAGAGAGGCAGTAAATCGAGACTATCTTGTATAATCTATAAGTGATTCTGAATGTGGAAATAATTTCATGTATCTGTGAGTCTCTGAAAAATGTTTCTCGTTTGATTTTCACTTGGAGATACAGATTCTCGACAAGATTTCCTCGATGGCTCTGAGGCATTCGGCTGGAGGGGTAGCGTTTTAAAAAGATAGACGAGGGAAGGAACGACGAATTGCATCTCAATCTTATTGAGACTGTGTGAGTGTGACATTTTACGGTCGTTTCAGGTCCCGCGTGTTTTGCAAACGATCTGAGTATGATAACAAGAGGATCTCTTATACACACACAATCTTAT
>CAJFCO010000171.1:981643-1003914 GCA_904066015.1 Synergus gifuensis | reverse complement strand
TATCCGTCGGTCGTTCACACCGCGCCACATCATTCGGATCCAATATTCCTCCTGCATACGCATTATACATGAATATATGTATTATTCACATGCACACATTCCAAGTACTGACGACTTCCATTCCTGCTAAATAGACTTTGAGCGTTCAACTATTGAATCTTCAATCAAATGCAAAAAACATTCTTTTCCTTCAATTAATCGCTGCCAATTCAATTTAAAGAGTTTAAAGTCCTTGTTTCCGTGGTTAAAATTTATATGTTGTCATTTTGAAGATTTTATCAAATCTAGTAAATTCTTGTGAATTCTTTTAAATTCTTCGGAATTTTATTGAATTTGAGTACTTTACAAAATATGAAGAGCAATAATGTCTACTAAATCAAAAAACGAATTGAAAATCATGACATGAAAGATTTTTCAATCATCACTCTTTTATCTCCACTGAGTTGTCAAAATCCAGAGTTACCTCGTTGATTATCAATCCCAAGGCGAATATCTAAGTCAAGCTATGTTCCGATACATGACCTGTTGGGATAGCAGTCTCGATTCTCATCGCTCGATCGGCAAGATATGAAAAAAAGAAGAGGAAAGCAATAAGGAGAGCTTGTCGGAAAATAATTAATATGCCGCGGACACATAACGAACGGCCCCACGGAGCAGTCTGTTTGTTTTCGGACGGGCCTTCCTCGGCTTCTCTTCTGGCTCGGCATGTCGGTTGTGTCTCTCTTTTGCCCGGGCCTCTCGACCTCCCGCTGCTTCCCCCCCACCCTTTTTTTTTTTTCTTCATTTTTTTATTTTAAACACAAGCCCACACTGAAACACTCACCGGGTATCTTGAATATATAGTATACAGTATATATACACTACACATACCCCAAATGAGAGAGCCTACCGACTCTTTTTCTTCGTTATTCGTCCTTCTTTAGTCTACTGCTCTTCAATTCTTCATCTGCGTTTTTCTTTCTCTCTCTATCCAGAGAATACTCAAATGCTCTCTTTCTCTCTCTTCTGCTAGTCCTCGTGAGATCTCAGCAGAAAGAGACTTGTTGGACTCTCTGGGATTTGAAAAGAAGGTAGCAAGACCCTTCGTTTTTTACTTTTTAGGATTCGCAGGAATTTAAGTATTTAGCGAATGAGAGGATATCGCTTTGTTGTGATGAATCTCGGATGAATACTTTCGCCTAAAGTAAACAAAATGAAGATTGAATAAGGACTAAGGAATTAGGACGATTAGTCATGACTTCCATATTTAATTATTGTCATTCATTTTGTGGATCTTAACAAAAAATGATGTTAAAAATAAATAAAGATTGTATATTTTGTTGATTGAAATTCGTTGGATGGAAAGAGGACCTCTTGTTACACTACTGGCTCTCTTTCTCTCTTTATTTAGCTCTTTTTTGACTATTTTCATTTTTCTTCTCAGTCAGTCATTCTCTTCGCTGATTTCGCTCCATCTCTCTTTCTGGTTAATAAGCCTGGAGCGTAAGACCCCCTTCGCTCTCCCGGAGGCTAGGGTTTACCAGGCCGAATAAAAAACGCTAAAACAGCCGAGTCACAAAAGAAAGATTAAACTGCTGGAGAGAATATATGGAGAGAGAGGCATGCTGTGCCGTGTGTGCTTTGCCGATAGGTACCTTCCAGGCTCGTAATATCAAAGAGAGTCCAAGGCACGCTCTTCCTCAGTTCGAAAAATTCAAGGTTCCTCTTTCTCAAGATAACTATCCCTAATCTTTAAAAAATGTGAAGCCCAATCTTTTTCTGAGTGGTACTCGCTAAGATTTTTTAATCATGCAGTACTTCTTACTTCTAGTTCTACTCTTCTTGGAATAATAAACGTTCCTTAAGAAGACATTTTTTAAATTGGAAAAATTAAAAAAGAAGTTTTGTCTTATTAAGGGCGTTGGACCAAGGTGTTAAGCTCAAAATTCCATTCTCCATTTTAATCAATGAAAATTATTATCGCTCTGTAGCGCCAATCTTTTTTCAAATATAAGACTGCATACAGAGCGAAAAAATATTTAATTTCGATACTTTTTTCATAAAATGAAGAATTAAAAGTCTAACTTAAAAAGTAAAAAGTGGATAAAAATATTTTGTTTTTAAAAGTGGGATTAAAATTCTTCCGAGTAAAAACGGGACAAAATTAATTCTCAGAGAAAAAACGGAACACCAGTACTAACGCTGATTGGTTCTCCTCGTTTCGTTTTTTCTCTGAGAATTAATTTTGTCCCGTTTTTACTCGGGAGAATTTTTATCCCACTTTTAAAAACAAAATATTTTTATCCACTTTTTACTTTCAGCCGCTCAATTGTCGGGGATGATTTCATTTGTGGCATGTCTTTTAATTTTCTAGAACTACTTTTTTCAAGGTTTGGGACTATAATTCTTATTCTAAATTCAAAGCCATATCCAAATTGATCCTTATTATTTTATCATCCCTTAATTATATAGCATATGAGTCGTTTATAATGATAAACTGTTCATACAAAAATCAATAGTAAATTATTATAGTTACTTCGCTCAAATTTATGTGTTCTGTCACCGTTAAAACTGTTGTCACCTTTTGTTCCTTGTACTACATAAATATACACGCACACCATCGCCAACATTTGACTTACAAGTTTGGCTTAACTTCACCAACTTTCAATTAATCATGACCAATTATTGAAGAGTTGAAAAATTTATTGAGACAAGAAATAGGAAGTTTACTTTTTAACTTCTATAAATCTAAAAACACTGCTAGTATTTATTAAACAATCCTGCAACATTATTCAAAGTAAGATTAACTTGTGAGCATTTTTTGATTTAGTATTTCTTCCTCTAGAAATATGTAAAAACTAAGGATACATTGAAGCACAAAAATGGAAAAAATAAAAACTAATGTTGCTTAATTGCGACACTGAACACTGCTCGTGTTCAAAGTCGCAAAGGGCGAAGATACAACTTTATGATAAATCGCATTACCGCGGGTCTCGAAATGGATACCAGATTTCCGTCACGCGATCCGGCGCCTTACATAAGAGTGACGAGAGAAAAAAAGATTAAAAAAAGTTATAATCTTGTCTAAGGGGAACGAATTTTGTCAGCAGCGATGTCCACAACAAGGAGGATATATCCACAATTTCGTTTCGCTAAAATATAATCCTAAATCCTTCTCATAAACATAACATATAATAACCGAGACAAAAAAAAAAATCTATGAGATATAAAATAAAATGCTGACTACTGGAATTTTACAAAATCATAATATTATTCTCAACTCACTCTCAACACAACTTGTCAGAAAAAGTCTTTTATTGAAGTTAATTGATTGGAGTCTGTAGTTCGATGCTAAATATTTCACCACAGATTATTAAAATTTTAATGATGTTATACTTGAACTCCTGGGGCATAAATAAAACCTTTTTTTAAGTCTCGAAAGAATCAGTCTCGAATCAAGAAAGGAGAATGTTACCTGCGCTTTTAAGCAAGCAGGAGTAAGCATAAATAATTTTTGTATCTAATAAATGTCGCGTATAAAAGTTGTCTTCAGCAAATATGCCGCTGGACGTGCATATAGCAAGGCTGGCATTATCTTTTACGACTTCGAACCGGCCACTCATTAGAGGAAGAACCGAGAGGATAGAGCTCAAAAGATAATCGAGTGGTGTTTCTGAATTCGCTGAAATTGCTCTTATTCTTCTCACAAATCTGTAACACGAGATATTCATAACGGGTGTTTATATTACTTCAATGTATATACGTTCTTTTAACATTGCATAATTTAAAAATTCAAGCTTCGAGCGCTACATTAAGTTTTTATCAAACTTCTTGAGATTGAAATTCAATTATATCCAAACGGCAAATTTATATTTAATTATCAATAAGGACATTAAGTTTTCGTAAATGAAATTTTTAATATAAGAGACCTCTTTTAATTAAATGTGAGAGATAGGAATAATTTGAGTTAATTTTGTAACGGGTTATAAAATTTAAATGAGGCTTTTAAAATAAATGACATTTACATACAAGTTAGCAATGTTGCTAATTACTGGATGAAAGCAATTTCAAGCGATAAAATGATAAATAGTTTAATTGCGAGGTTGTTGACCCTGGTAACCATCTCTCGATTGCGGAATACCCCGTAGGAGTGTGTGCTTTCCTCCTCGCGTTATCGAGAATTGCATGAATATAGATGAATTGTAATCAATTAGTGAAGTAGGTCCATTTATGCACGAATGCATTCCTTCCTTCCATGATATAGTATATATTATAATTTTACTGCTGAGCTTTATTATAGCGGGAAGCGTAATAAGAGCAAGCGACACTAATAATTAATCATGTCGTGAGAAGACCACCCATATTTTTAAATTCAAAACAAAAGCAATGAAGAAATACTAAATCTAGATTTTTTTTTTGCTTTCAGAAACAAAGGATGCTGGATTGGTGAGGTGCTACTGTAACCAGCCAGATTGTGTTTCCCAGTCATATTTGTGTATGGGAAGAGGATGTTTCACCGAATTGCCATCAAGTTTGAATCCTGCATCTCTGAGACCAGAACACAGTCCCTACAGTGGCTGCTTGGAGAAAAGTCTGAAAGAAAGACAATGCTTGCCAGGATTCTTGTGCTGTGAGGAGGATCTTTGCAACCATGTTGACAGTCCTGCAGTGAGGAGTAGGCTCAACAAAACTCTTCAAGGTCGGTTAATTATCCTCGTTACCTGTCCTCCTTGGAACTTTGATTTTTATCTGCTTCGGGCCTCGTAAATTCTTTAAGTACTTCATCTATCTCGCGATTCTGAACATCCTCAGCCTTCTTACTTATTGACTTTTACTCGCGATGACATACGAGTCGGTGATCGTCAAACGAGTTCCAGAGCAGAACTTTGAAACGCTTCGTTGACCTCTCAATTCGTTTGATTGAACCGTTTTTCTTCACTTTTTTTGTCAGTGATGTTGATTTACGTCCAGGATCTGAAATTTTATTAGTAGAGCTATAGAATTATCCCTTCGTAAAGTATAATAATCTAATAAGAAAGAAAACTCTTTTAGAATACTTACAGTAGAATTAGAAAGGAATTTTATTTCAAAAATGATTTTAAATGAATATCTTTTATTTTGCAGTACTAGTCGGAGATTCCAGAGCATTTTTGGGACCGATGCAGCCTACAGGTCATGGGGTGCAGTCCACAGATGGTTGGTTCCGAACAGCCACAATCGCAGTGCCAATTTGTGGCCTTATAGTTCTTCTAATTTTGGCAAGCCTAGCCATCAGATTACTTCAACCTTTGCCAAATCAGATCGACAAATTGGGTCCACATCGAATGCCTGATAACGCGCCACCTTTACTTGGACCACCGAAAGTGCCTTTGGTCTGAAAGACCACTCGATAGATCCAAAGACTTTTTTTTCCTATCATTCTAGAAATGTCTGAAAAAAAAAAAATGAAACATGTTTAATTAAGGCCCCTTCGTACTACCTTCGTTTGAAATTCAAGCTAAATTTATCAAAATTATTTCCTCTGTTTAAATTTTACATTCATCAGATCTGAATAATTTTATAAAATAAATTACACTTAAGTTTCAAACTAAGGTTTGCGATTGGTCCGAAGACTCCTAGAAAGCTAGCGGGCCCAAGTGGCTCCACTCGGCTGTGAATTTTTCTCGAAGAAAACACCAGTGTAAATTATATAATTATATGTATAAAAATATCTGTAATATCTATTCTCGCGTACCAACATGTTATATATTATTATATATAAATATATATTTTGTAACTATTAGAAAAATAAGACGCGCATTTCCCCTTAAGGTGGGGCCAAAATGTTTCGCGAAGAGATTGTGCAAGTGGATCGCGACATTCGAGATTGAATGCATAATGTAAAGAGGCCATAATTACGTTGAATCACGCTACATAAACAATACTAAACTCGATAAGTTTATCTTCAGAATCTTCCTAATTATGGCAAAATTAGATCTCTAATAGTAGAGGCTCCATTTAAGCATCAAACTTTTTTCCACTTTATATCTTAAGTCCTCTTTTTCGATCTTTTCTAAATTATTTCTTAGTAGGGACATATTATTTATTTTTTCAATTAAAATGCGCACGATGCGATTAATTGTAGGATTGTTTAAATATTACGGATTTTTTATATTTAAACACTCCCCAGCTTATATTCTATATATTTAAAACACCGATTTTATTTTCTCAAATTCTGAATCTTGTATTAAGAATCTAATATGTAAGATCGTTTCAGTCGTAACTTTTGTACATAAATAAATAATAAGGAATCTGTGAGTTGGCGCTGAGCGGATTTCGATATTTCATCACGAATTGAAAATTTAATAGGAGACTAAGGATTCGAAATTCAAGTCAGACATTCCAGAGCGAAGGCGTCGAGTGTCGGGGTTGGAATTATTAAGTGTTATCAACGCGTGGTGCGAAGTTCAGATAATGATTACAATGATGAATGCCCTGCTCGGGTCTGTCTTTGCATTAAAGTGATTTAATTGTTTGCGAAAGCTCACAGCACAATTTTGTTTAGTTTAAGATAAGAGAGCGTACATCAAAGTCAATGATTATTTATATCGTCGCGTGACAAAAGAGAAAAATGGCGCCTCGATTTTTTTCTAGTTAGTTAGTCAGCTGTCGAATATCGCGATACCGGATTGCTGTTCGCACAACTCCAATCGTATTCCATATAAACTAATGTATTGTGATAGTACGGTATAATTACTAGACAGTGTTATTGACACGTAGCAAGTCTTTATTTCATGATAATATGCATTGCCTGTACATCAGAGTGATCCACTGTGAAAACAAGTCCAAAATCAAATATAAAGCAAGGGTTTTACATCGTCTGTTTTATTATTCTCTTTGTGCCATCCAATAGGTGATCCAATATTTCTCTATTAAATTAAAAAACGTGTCGTTCTTTACACTTTAACAAAAAGTCATAATACCCATATAATACCTCTTCAGGGCTTTATAGTCTTCATTTTTTAATCTCAGATTCTCAGAAAAAAATTCTGTGCAGTATCTCATGCATTTGTTTATCACAAATGTATTATGCGGTTTTGATAACTTAACATTTCACGGAAGTTTTTCAAACTGAAGTGCCGTTATTGTCATTCTAATTTCGAAATAGCAATTGTAAAACACCGCAACATTTTTCGGCATCACACTTTAAAATCGTGTAGGGCTTTGTAAAATAATGTTTGCCCATATTTTTCTGCGAATCACATAAAAGCTAATTTATTTTCAAATAGCATTCGCTTCAACAGTTTTTATAACAAATATGTGAATTAGGCTTTAAAAAAAAAATATTAATAAATATTCACTGCGCCATCCACTCATACCTTTGCTTCTGTTTTAAGAAAAACGCATTTACATTATATAAAAATACTGTTCAAGGTATGCAGTTACTTTTACTTTTTCTTGAAATCCTAAAAGTCGGACTTGTAGTCAGAATCGTCAATTTTAATCGTTACACCTACGTACTCATGGGCAACATAGGAATGCACGCAAGTTTTGCTTGGTTCCAATGATTGTAAATTATCTTGCATGGTTTGTCGCCAAATACCATTTGATGTTTAAAATTTTTCCTTAACAAGGTGTCCTACACCTAGGACAAAATCTCACTAAATGACTTTACGTAAGCTTCGTGAAGTTTGTTGACGAAGTCGGGATCGCTTCGAAGAAGGTAATTAAAGGCTTGTAGCAATTGATTCCTTGTAAGGGGTTCCAATGGTCTGTTTACGGGTTCAGCAGGACTGGGAGCTGCGAACATCACTGGTGGAATTAACGCCGGTGCTGATTTTGTTCCTGAGAGAGATGGTTGTCTTGGTGGCATCGGCGAATTAATTACGTCTTCCTTTAACTATTCAAAAACAGAAACAAAAAAAAAAAAAAAAAAAAAAAAAAAAAACGTTACAATTAAATAATTATAGAGGATAGTAATTAAACGACCGTTTAAAAAAAAATAACATGAAAATCCCTTAAAATCTTAGCATTAAAATATATTCTAAAAACTTACTCCAGTTGCAGATGTTTGTCCAAAAAGTGAAGCTAGAGGATTTGCTCCACCGGATCCAAGAACAGTGCTATTAGTGTGATGATTATTCAATAAAGTCGACGAGTTCACAGGCGATTGTATCCTCAAAAAGCTTGAGTTGTTTGAGTCACTGTGACTGATCGACTGTGTAAGGTCTTGAAGATTGTGACTGATCGGTTGTGGAAGGTCTTGAACAACATTTGGTGCGGGATGAATAGGATCCAGTTGTGAGATCATTTTGTTTTTTTTCTTGGACCTATTTGAGACGGATAAGTTTCCTATGTCGTTTGTAATAATTCCCATAGGCGATGACGTTATCTGATGATGCGAGGGCTGTGCTGGCTGCGGAGTCGTTGATCTCTGTTGCTTCTCAATATGTTCCAGTGTATGAGCGGCAGGATGACTCATGAACCGCGCCAGAAGAGGTTTACTTTCGTGCACTGGAGTTGGTTGGTCCCCGGCTTTGAAGTGCATCGGATTTACCTGCAAATAATGTATAAAGGAGCTGCTCACTATGGGTTTTATTACCCTACTAACATAATTAATCCCCAAAAAATGTATTTAATTTCCATCAAATTCTATTCACTCTTGGTTAAGACTAACCTTTGCTTTTGCAAAGAAGTCCATTACACTTTGCGAAGTAACATCAGGTCCTAGTGTCCCGGAAAGATTTCCAGAAATGTCGTTATTTCCGCTGCTCATTGGAGATACAGAACCTGCTCCACTTTCTCCATTTCCTCCCCGATTTACATTAAAGTCTTTTTGAGCCTTGCTTAACATGCTGAAAATATCTACGTTATTTGCATTGCGCTGCGCTGCTTTCCCTTTCGTCAAGTCTTTGTTCATATTTTCGGATTCTTTTACGAGTTTGGTCAACATTGTTGCTATGCGTACGCACTCATCTTTCTCGTAAAACCAGATTCCATGTATATCACATTTTGAGTTTCTGTATAGCAGAAAAGGCTCGTGTAATTGTAAATCTAGACCTCGTGTTACTGGTTCCACTTGGTTTTTCATGTTTAATCTACAAAAAAAATAAATAAATTAGATTAAGAATGTGCATTCAAAGAAGTAGAATAAACATGTCAAGCTTCTAATGAATGTGGATCTGCAATTCGGAATTTTATAGGTTTTATATTTAAAAACATTAAAGATGTTATTTCTGTCTAGAATGCAAATAAACGCAAACGTTTACGTTCACAAGAAAAGGATCTACAATGTGGATGGTATAAATAAAGGTCATTTTCAGACTGAACTCAAGAATAAAGATAAGATTTGAGGTTAAAAAAAAGGTCGGTCGACCATCAAAATCATCATAATCGAATTTGAATGGATAATTGTCTAAAGCGCGTTCATGAAAAGAAATTATGGATAAGTAGTCAATTAAAAATAGTTATTCAAGGAGCTAATTAATGGGAAACTGTTAATTATATTATATAAAAGATAAATTTTGTCACTTGAGGTGCGGAAAAAATGGAGGTTAAGAGAAGGAAGAAATTCACCTATTCATGATCAGGAAACTGTTGTAGGGTTCTCCACTTCTCGAGTAAACAAATAGAGCACCCTCGACCTCAGTTTTTTCCCACTCGCTGGTCTCAGCATTAAAAGTATACAGTGCAACATGCGTCGCAGACTCAAGAATATCCTTGACGTAAGGATCAACTCCTTTCAGAGCCGCTATGTTCATTCTCAACTCCACATTCGTCATTTTGAACATTATGCGGTATTTAAAGTATCTCAAGTCCACTTGATTTTGGTCTTGTTAATAAATATACTCAATTTTTCTCTTGTGGTCTACTTGCGTCGTAAATTCGTAGAACTTATAAAAATTTGTAAAACGTCAGAAGATAATTCTTACTCTGGGCCTTCCTTTGCACCCTTTGCACAACTGACTGACATTGTACTCTTGACTGTAGCGCCACAGCGGCGTACTGCATACTAACAAAACATTGGCACAAAAAATTCGAATTACATATGTATTGAAATTCAAGTTGTTTAATTAACAATTTAAATCATTTTGTATCGATCAATAGCAGTAATACTCTTCAATAAACGCAAATTCACTATTTCAAATGTATTCTAAAACCTAAAATAATACGAGTTGTGAACTTGTATTGAAAGTGGGAAAACTTTGTTGTTGGCTACCCTGATTTTGCTAGACTCTTTTTAAAAATAAGAAATAAAATAAATAAAGAAAGCTACTTTAATTAGAAATAGGAAATTCATAAGGACGGAGTTACATTTAATCTATTCAAACTTTTACAATTTTGGAATCTAATAAATAAGGATTCTTTTTAATGAAATCAGTTGAAAAATATTTGAAGTTACATACCTACCGGAAACAGGAGCGTACCAAAGAGGGCTCTATTAACTATTTCCTTGTGTACCATTTTTTTTTATTTTGGATAATGTGAAATTGGGAAAAAGCTTTTTGAAAAAAGATTAAAAATCAATAATTAAATCAATGATATATTTTGGATTAAATACGCTCCCAAAATATTGGAATATAAAATATCCAAATATGTACAATATCTAAATATTTAAAAATACTTTATTTTTTATACAACTGAAAAATCAAAATTAATCTTGAAGAGAAAGAATTTGTCTTTTGATTGGTGGGAAGCTAAAAAAAACGTAAAACAACAAGCAAAATACCATTTTTTGACAGCATCATGCGCGGTGGAGGAGCGCAATGAAAAATTGGGTCGATGTTCAAAAGATGGCGGCCGATGCGTGGTGTGCGTGAGAGGATTGAGTTTTTGGAGATATTTTTATCGCGGTGTTTGGGAGCTTAGGGATAAAATTGGAGTGGATGTACGCAATGTAGTGGAATTGCGTGAAATAAAGTTTTAGGAAATGCACGTGATTGTTCCGATTTGTCAATAAGAATTGACGTTTGTTTACCGCGACGGGCTTGTGTAACACCACAACGATAGTGCGCCAAGCAAAAAAGGGAAGAAAACCCTAAGCGAAGACGAGACTGGAGATAAAGTGCAGCCGGACTTCGGCCCGGTGAAAAGACTGGTAGAGATGCTGAAGCAATTGCAAATGGGGATGAGAGCTTTCCTCTTGATAGCCTCCCGCGTGTGGACATGCATCTGCTTTCTACTCAAGAAGCAGGTTAGAGCCGTAAGTAGGCCCTTAGAGCCTCAATTTACAATTTTCGACATTTTCTGCAATTTTGAAACCATAACATCATCTCCACGTGGACCAGTTATCGATCCTGTTTATTGTCGATCGTAAGCGTAACTGGCCTTCCATTTTTTTCCCTAATTCTGACTTTGTGGTTCCCAAGAAATTCATATACTCTTTTGGCGCTTTACACTTTTCATATGCGCGCGCGAATTTTGCTTAACACTTTCCCAATTTATTTGATTTAATTAAGCATTTATTAATAATTGGAAAATGCGAACTCTAAAAAAAAAACCTCGGAATAATTAGCAAAAGTAATGCTTTGATCTATTGTTTTAGAAGAATCTTCATATTCATAAACGCAATATGCAATTCATTGAAATTTATTGTAGTCGATGTTTAGGAATTCAATTTTGGGATTAACTATACGTATATACAAATTAATTCTCACAGAAAATGTCCACATATTTATGTAGGTTGCATGCCTGAATATCGTGTAGTTTGCTCTTGTAATTCTTTCAATTTTTTTTATAAAAGTTTCTTCACAGATGTCACGAATTTTTATCTTATTTCTAATTTTTACCCCTTATTCAGTCTTCAACATTTCATTAAAACTTTAATCAGCAATGTCTTTCAATAGTATGTATCGTAAATTACGTTCAAGCATTGCATAATACAAATTAAACAATGTTAAGACAAAGTCTGAAATTGTGCAACGATCATAAAAGAAGTAAGTTCAATTTAAAACGTTTAAAAAATGAATAATTATTCATTCAAATATACAAAATTGATCAATTTTAAATTTAAATTGCTTAGAATTGTAAAATTCTAAAATAAAAGCCTTAAAATTGTGAAATCTGAAATTTCTATTTTCACACGTGCAATTAATATCGTCGACTAGAAGTATCTAGTACAGAAATAGTAAAATCGATAGGAGAAAGGAATTATTACTAAGTAACGGGTAACAAATTTTGAATTAACAAACATTGTATATTTTTTTTTAGTTTAATATTAATTTAGTATTAATTTCAACGTTTTACATTTGTATCATGTTAAATGAATAACAAGTAGAAAAATCAATAGAGGAAAGGAATAATTAAAAGTACCAGGATGTTAAAGCTTTTCTAATCGTTAAGCTCATGAAAATTATTCTAAAACAATAACTTCGTGTAACTTCTCTTGGCAAAATATCAAAATATATTTAAATGTGAATATGATATTTTGAGAATAAAATAAGTTACAAGAGTGTAATAAAATCGTATAATATACTATTGTATAATTAGAAAAATTGCAAATGATGGTAATAAAGTATGTTAAAAATTAAGATTTTCTTATTATTTCAGATTTCCCAAATGCAACCAGTGAAATACGAGATCTTCCCGTTGTCTCCTTTATCTAGGCACAGACTTAGTAAGTATTTACTAACAAAATTCGAATTATAAAATTAAATCGTTTTAAAGTACTTTAAACTAATATTAATTTTTATTTTTAAATAAAGGTATAGTGAATAGAAAAGTACTGGTTCTTGACTTGGATGAAACTCTCATACACTCTCATCACGATGGAGTAGCCAGGCCAACAGTTAGACCTGGAACACCTCCTGATTTTGTTCTTAAGGTCAAGATAGACCGACATCCGGTCAGATTTTTCGTCCATAAGAGACCACACGTCGACTTTTTTTTGGACATCGTTAGTCAGTGGTAAGATTCCCTTTCTAACGATGCAAATAGATATTTGCAAATGAGCATTACGTTATGTAATATTCTATAATAAACTCAAGAGTCTGCTCTTCAAAATTAGAAAACCTTGAAATTCAATTTGAGTAGCACTCTTTTTTGATTTGAAATAAAATTGAAGTGTGCATAAACTTAAGTTTTAAGAGCTTTTTGAAATTCGAAGACCAGTTTTGAAACTCATTGATAAGTTTTAAATTTATATTGTAGATTGCAATAAAATGGTTTAATGGGTTTTCAGGTACGAGTTAGTGGTATTCACGGCTTCCATGGAAATTTATGGAGCCGCAGTTGCGGACAAATTAGATAACAACAGAGGAATCTTGAGGCGTAGATATTACAGACAGCACTGTACACCTGAAATGGGCTCCTATACTAAGGATTTGGCTGCCATTCGTTCAGACTTAGCGTCAGTTTTTATACTCGACAACAGTCCTGGAGCCTATAGAGCTTATCCAGGTGAGTTTATATACAATTCAAGGAAGATGTTCTACAAAATTTATGCAGGTTGAATCATTTTTGTGATTTAAAAACGTTCCACACAGATAACTTTGCACCTTTTTATTTCAGATAATGCAATACCAATAAAGTCGTGGTTTAGTGATGCTGGCGATACGGCTCTTCTGAGTTTGCTTCCTGTACTAGACGCCCTTCGCTTTACGCAGGATGTTCGCTCTGTACTTTCAAGAAATCTACATTTACATCATACATGGTAGCATAATCCTGATCCGTCAATTTAATACAAACCGCTTTTAGTTTAGTGTGTCTAGGACAGACCTATTCATTGTTATTAAATGTAGGGATATTAGAGCGCTACCCTATAATGAGACGAGCCCTTTGCCCAATTGTTTTTTTTTTTTTTTTTTTTTTTTTTATAAATCAATGCCCATTAAAAATGATTAAGATGACAGCATTCAGTGGACATGGGGTCGTCAGCCAATACTTACGTCAGCACAAACTTTCTAGCATCACCTTATTGTCTTCTATTCCTCAATTTAGTTAATTACGTCTTTGAGGTTCATTCATTTTCGAATTATAATATTAGCCAAAGATCAGATTTTCGATCACCAGGTAGTTAAAACCTTTCGTATCGTTCTAATTTTTTCAAGGATATTCACAGCAAATACGAGGCTTGATATTTTATCAATAGTAGTGAAAGCAGAAAGTCTCATTTTGTATTTTGTTATCACTCACTTCGAATGCAATTTTTATCCAGAGTGCGTCAAAAAACATCAGGCGTCCTATTTACAATTACAATGTTGGTCCCAATAGAACTAACACATGGGTCATTAAGTCCCGGGACTAACCAGTAAAAATACATTTTTTTTCCAAAATTCGACTTTACTCATCAACATAGTCACCTTCCATAGCGATACAATCATTCCAACGTCTTTGTAAATTTTCAATGCCTTTCTTATAGAATGATTTGTCTTTGGCCTCAAAATAGGCTTCAGTTGCGGCTATAACTTCATCATTGGAGCCAAATCTCTTTCCCTGGAGCATCTTTTTGAGGTCTGCGAACAGCCAGAAGTCAGATGGAGCCAGATCTGGTGAATATGGGGGGTGTGGAAGCAATTCGAATCGTAATTCGTTTAATTACACCATCGTTTTCATCGACTTGTGGATCGGTGCATTGTCTTGATGAAACAGCGGTTTTTTCTTCACCATGTGAGGCCTTTTCTGCTTTATTGCCTCATCCAAGCGATCTAATAACGCAATGTAGTAGTCGCTATTGATCGTCAGGCCCTTTGGAAGATAGTCGATGAGCAAAATTCCGTTCATATCCCAAAATACAGACGCCATGACCTTTCCTACTGATTGCTGTGTCTTCGGACGCTTTGGCCGGCTTTCGCCCTCTCCTCTCCACTCGGTTGACACTCTTTTCGACTCCGGCGTATAGTGATGAATCCACGTTTCATCCATTGTTATGTACCGACGCAAAAAGTCCTTTTTATTATGCTTAAACAGCCTCAAACAGCACTCCGAATCATCGATTCGTTGTTGTTTTTGCTCCAAGGTGAGCAAACGCGGCACCCACTTGGAAAGAAGTTTTTTCATACACAAATTTTCATGTATGATTTTGAACACGGTGCCTTTTGACATCTTTAGGATGTCAGTTATCTCTTGCAACTTGACTTTTCGATTCGAAATGACAATTTTAAAAACTTTTTGGATGTTTTCGGGCGTAGTCACCTCAATTGGACGACCTGGCCTCTCCGCGTCTTCGGTGGTTGTTCGACCGCGTTTAAAATCCGCATACCATCGGCAAATGGTCGTTTTCGACGGGGAATTTTCCTGGTAACACTTTTCAAGCCATTGCTGAGCTTGAACGGTATTTTTTCCCATTAAAAAACAGTGTTTGATTAACACACGAAACTCGTTTTTGTCCATTGTTTAAAGAACCTACAATATCTCGACAAGCACTGAACCGAATGTCATGAAATTTTCACAGATATCTTCTAAAGGTTGATACTACTGACAAAAAAATCGACATGGCATTCGTGGTACAACTTGTGTGTTAGTCCCGGGACTTAATGACCCATGTGTTATTATGTTATTTTAAACGTTAATATTATTTTAGTATAGAACGAGATACAGTTTTCAATGCTTGGGTCTTATCTCTCCATGAAGCATTTCCAATTTTAGATCTCTTTCCGAGTGAAAAGAAGTTTTTCATTCTTCTTTTCTCACGTTCGCATCTCTAATCTCTAGTCTTCAGGGATCCTGACGAGATTTTGACGCACGCTCTGACTAGTTTAAACCTACAACAAATTTAATTCCTCGCTAGCTAAATATTGCTCTAAATATCTTCTGACATTACGATAAATCTTACAGTACGATCCCTCAGTTATATACTATTGACTTAAGATTGCTAAAAGAATACTAAGTGAGCCTGCGCGAATACAATTAGCGAGTATTTCCTTCAGATCTCTCAAAGCAAAGTCTTGATGACCTCGATGTGAAAAATTCCATTTGGTCTTACTCGATTTTGTCGCTCCTCAATCTCAATTTCATCTCTTCCAGAGGAGCTTTTTCAAAGAAATTAATTTTATACGCGCAATTTTCTACAATGTTTTACTTAGATTTTTTATAAAATTATTGGGTATTATTAAAAATAATTTATTAGAAACCATTTCCTAATGCCATTTTTTTAGTAAAGATCGACTAAACAAGTTAAAAAAAAGTTAAAGACAGACTTGAAGAAAATCTTCCAATGTATTGACCAATCGGATTAAAAAATTAAAAATCTGAGAAAATTTCTTACAAATATGTTGGTAATTCAGACTCCTAATTTTTCTGATTTTAGAGAAACTGTGCAGGATTGAAAAATACATTTTCTCTTTTTTTTTAGATTACATGAATTTTCGAAAGATGAAGTTCCTGTGGAAGGGATGCGAAAAAGGAAAAGGTGTTTGCTCAGGCCTAGTACTAAGTCATTTGAAATGGACTGTGTCGCTCACTGTATCAGTGAGACGACTTGTCTCGCTTACTATGTTAATCTAATAAAGAGTATTAATGACCATTGCAAAACGACGGAATTCATCTTTGTTAAGGATTTACAGTACCGAGAGAGAATCGTCTTTATTGAAGAGAGAATGCTGAGAAAAGAGGAAAAGTTGGAAAGTAAAGAATGGAAATTTATGTACATCGCTGTGTACTTTATCCGCTTGTCTAATAAGTTATTTATGACAGTGAATATTGTGAGGTTTGTACATATTAGAAACCAGTGTGTATTTGTAATGTGGGAGTGATTGGTATGATTGATCGTGCAGTATGGTTGAGCCCGAAGTGGGATTACATTAAGTGGGCGCTATATATATACATATATAAATATCGAATTTAATTATGATCAATAAAAATGTATCAGATAATAATTGGATATATTGAAATAAGATAGTTGGATAGTTTCCGAAGAATTGTCGGGAGATTTTTCTTGTAATCGATATTTCCGAGATTGTTTTATAGTACAATTGTTTTGAGCGAGCTTTACTTTAGGATTAAATTGTGTCCAAATCGATAGAAGAAAAAGAACAAACTTCATATTTTGTGTATGTACAGAAAAAATTTATTAGATAAATAAGACAAAATTAAGTTCATTCGCTAAAACACTGTATGGTTTTTTTTGTACTGCCACCGTCATGCAATAATTATTTCGTACGTCTTTATACATTTTGGTTTAATGTATACGATTCAACACTGAAATATACCATTTATCTGCTTTTCAATGGCAGTGTTTCTTCACATTTTTCAATGTAGTTGGTAAAACTAGAAAATATCGAAGACAGTTGAAAAAGAAGTTTCAAATTTGCACTTTGTAGATTAAATTTTCACTCTTTGGGCGGATCTTCTCGAATCATTTCCAACGAGCTGTCAGAGTTGTTGGTACTACTTCCGCTACCAGCGTCGTCTTCTCGCTCTGTGGATTTCTCTTGGTTTTGGTTTGATGTGTCCAGCTGCCATGGAGGAATAGAAGGTGGTGCACTTGGAAATTGTTTCCTGAAATTAAAATATTGCCTATGATGATTTATATATCATTTTATAAAAAATGAAACTGTCTAATGTGACACTCATTAATGTAGCTTTAAATATTTAGTTTCTTGTAACCGACTATAAAAAGAAATGTGAAACTAAACTACGAAACGCGAGTTTAAATCTCTTGAAACTTTTATGTCTACGCAACACGCAACTCATTTTCAATTGCTAACGAGAATGATTGATACTTTTTCGAACATGCTGTATTACATCATTACGAAATTGTAAGGAAAATAAATAAAGAGATAAAAATCAAGACACTTCTTTTTGAGTTTCATAACTTTTTGATGCCTACCAGCAATACTATAAGTTATAAAAATGTTCAAAAAATGTTGAAATTAAATTTAGTTTATAGAATAATCTTGACTCTTACTTTGAGAGAAGCAAGGACTTTAGACTAGCCAAATCTGATTTTAATTCTTGGACCAACTGAGGAATTGATGGATCCACTGATTGGCTTTTCGTTAATTTTTGAATATCGTCTTCCATTTTTGAAAGCGAATCCTTAACTTCCTTCATGGAGCGCTGAATTGTTAGGTCTAATTCGACAACGGGATCTTTTGGAGGGTCGTGTTTTTTGCGGCCAAAGAGGAAGGGCGCGATAAATTTCTGTTAATAGTAATTATATTAAGGATTAATATCATCGTTAATTATAAACTGACGATGATGAAATTTATAGAACTTAAGGATGTATACAAATTTTGCACCTTATAAAACCAATAGACGCAGTACACCGTGGCACCAATTAAAGCTGCTAGGTTGAAAAATTCTTTGACTCTGTAAAATGAACTTGGTTGCAAGGAATGCTGTTGAAAGTATGGATAAGGTTGCGTTGGCGGTGGTATCGTAACAGTTGTGAAGTCATTTTGATTCTGGATTTTAGTCGATTGGTTTGCCAAGTCGCAAGCCCTTTGCATTTCATCCTCTGTTAAACCTTTTCTTCTGAGAAAATCCTGTTTTTGCTTTAGAGGACTTGCAACTACTTTTGGATTTAGAAGGAATTTCACTGCTGTCGTTATCTATAAAATTGAAATTTTTATATGATTCGAAGACAAATTTAACAAATATTTGGAGCTAAATAAAAATAATATTGAAAATACTAAAAGGCTTACTAATTTTTGCTTCCTCATAGGAGATTTTTTAAATTGTAATAATTTTATGAAAATAATCACATTTAATATAATAAAACAAAGTGTAAATTCATAAATAAGAAATAAGAGAAGTAAACACAGTTTGTATTTGTATTTTGTATTTGTGGATTTACTTCATGCCATAGTTTTCTGGTTTTATTATAAAATTTGTAAATTCAAAATTGTTAAACAGAAAACAAAACAACATTAAAAATGTGATAAATGTAGAATAATTTATAATCTTTGTATTTTGCATTGCAATGCGGGTACAAAGGTTATATATGGATCGCTTTGTGTCAGAGACGTCAGATATATTTAAAATGAAAAATAAGATAGAACGATAAAGGGAAATATATTGAAATACTTGAAGATTAATTAATAAGTAAAATTCTGTAAATATATTGTAATAACACTTACAAGATCTTCTCGAAGAGAAGTTAAACTGTTAATATCTTGTTCAGCCATCGTTTCACTTTCGTCAGATTACTTTAGGTTATATTGTTTATCAATAAAGACGATACAGCCTATACGATTCAGTCTCACAAATTTCATAAATTATACAATAATAACTACAAAAAGAAACTGATGATTCACATTCTACTCATAAACCCATAGCATATAATGTATCACGATTTTCAATTTTTCACACCACAATAGAGTTCTTAGTGAGTAATATTACCGAGGTAATATTCCCGTTCTCGGTAACGTTACCGAGAAGATAACGTTAAAATAAATTACCTTACAATTTTCGAGAATTCGTGAGAATTTATTTTTTTAAATTTTTATCATTTTTTTATCATTTTTTATTTTTCATTTCTAGGGCGGAAAAATCCTCCCCTTGGTGCCTTCCCCTAGCTACGATCATGGATTATCGACGACCTTGAGACTGCTCACTGACTTTCCGTTGGAGAAATTCTGCCGTTGGCTGAAATTTGAATCGCACGCCAAATTTTGACCAATGGCAGCACACATTGGCAATCGGCTAGAGAAATACTGCCATTGGTCAAAATTTGGCGCGCGATTCAAATTTCAGCCAACGGCAGAATTTCTCCAACAGAAAGTCAGTAAGCAGTCAAGTCTCAGGGCCGTCGATAATCTATGACCGTAGCCAGGGGGGCAGTGTTGCACGGTTACGCATAACTCGGACTTTTATATGTATAATACGTATTTTACGTATTATACGTAAAAAATGTAATCCTATTATAACAAAAAAGACAGCGCATGAAAATCTCGAAATATATCGAATTGAAGGCAGCCATGTTTAAAATTGGAGGCGGCCATGTTGAATAATGAATTAAATATAACCTCAATTATTCAAGAATTAGGTTATGTTTACTTTCTAAATATGTAAGCGCAGTCGCCATCTTGAAAACGTAAATTACATGTAAAAAACTAGGGACGTAAATTACGTACGTAAATTACGTCAAAAACCTCATGTAATTTACCTAAGGTATATTACGTGTGCAACCGGGGTGAAGCTTCATGTTAAATAGTGGAAACAGATTTGGGGAATATGGCCGTTTATGTGTAGGGAATAGCCATACTGCAGAATGACTATGTTCCCCCTACCATTACCACCGTTTCAATAGCACGGCTCAGCGTCAATGTTCGACGCTGAGAAGCTAGACAGCCCGGGTTCGATTCCCGGCATCTGAAAAATCTCTCCTCTCCATGTGTCTAAGGCAAGGTCCGTTCACATCGCCTTACTGATGAGTCCAGTGAACGGACCTGAGACGAAACATAGAAGAGAGAAGACATAGATGGCCACACGCCATAAACAGTAGGCAACATACTTATTCCTACATATGGAGCAACGATGCGCTCAAGTGACGCCTGGCAGAACTAAATTTAAAAGCGAGCATGCAGGCGGGATATTCAAAATCGAAATATTTTTCTTATTGATCTTTTTATTATTTAACAATACCATTAATCGATGTTATTGCATACTCGAATTGAATTATGCAATAACATCGTAAATGGCATTGTTAATTATTAAAAAGATCGTTATTCTGTGAGATTAAATAGTAATGTGGAAGAGCAATTTTAAAAAATAAACTCAATGAATCAAGGTACAAAATTATTTTCTTTATTTAAAAGTCTTTTTTTTTATAAAATCTCTTTCTTACAGAATATTGATCTCGTATTAATTCGGAATTAGAATAGTAATTTGTAGAACAACTTAAATTATACTTTGAACAATTATAAATTATTACAACATAGTAAAATAGTTAAACTCTTGTACAACTAATTATAAGAACAGTCTTTCTTTTATAAAATCTCTTTCTTAGCGTATTGATTCATAACTAGAATTAACAGATTGTAGAAAGTCAAAGTTTGGTATCACAAAAACATTCTTAACATTTTCAGTTGTCATTTCAGACATTTTTCTTTTTTTACAGTATGATGTTTGGAGGTCGCTTTCTACTGCATTTTGGAAATTTGCATGAATATTTCAATTTCCCGATTGTACTTTCCATTTTGATTTATGTGATTGACTAAGTCCAAAGTATTTTTTAAAAAAGGTAATTTCCTACGTTGATTAATCAAAATTTGATATGTAAATTATGTGAGTGACAAAGTCTAAACTATTTAAATAAAGCTAATTTTCTATGTCCATTTAACATAATGTGTATGACTACCGTAAGTCCATTATGCTACTAGAATATCTTAATACTAATTTTTGGCATAGACATTGCTATCACAATTTATCACAAGCGATACAATCACGTAGTTACAGATTAAAATTGTTATCTTCATGTGCAGCCTACATTCTGCCAACTTTTGACCAATGAAGTAGAAAACAACTTACAGTTTGTTGACCGATGTACACGTGGGAAAAGCTACCCCTTTCTTTAGTTTGCTTTCCTTCTTAAAGACTTTATTCGTCTCTTTCAAAAGTAACTGATTATCCGTACTCGCAAGCCTCTCACCGATGAACCAGCGACGCATTTTTGCAAGACTTTTGCTTGACTTGCTTCAAAACTCCTAAGATATAAAAATAAAATTTTATTTTACAGAAATAAGAAATGCAGTGCAAAGAAGTCACGAATCTTGTTAATTATTTAATGATTGAATTATCAATCAAAGAAGTATTGTATTATTTTTAGTATTTTAAACTTCGCTCAAAATTGCAAATAAAAACAAGGATTCAGCTATTAAAATAAATAGATAAGCAAAAAAGTCAAGGAATAAATAATAAAATAAATAAGGAAAAAGAAGGAATAAAACAGAAATGATTGCTAATTTTCTGATGGATAATTAAAAGACTTACCTTTTTATTGAACGTGCACATTTTTCCGACGTAGCGGACATAACCTCAGCGATCAACCGTCAACTCGTTCAACTTTTTCGGCTTCAGTTCTCGCACACTAACAACTACGGAATTCCCTAGACTCACAACCTGTTTAACTTTAAACTCCCTATAAAAAACCCCAGAACGCCCTGGCACGGAAGTAGAGGCTTGTTACCGGAAGTTCCTATGCCAGCTTCACCCCCGTGTGTGCAACCCTGCAGGGGGGGCACCAAGGGGGATTGTTCGCCCTCTAAATGAAAAATAAAAAATATTTCTGTAGTAAGTACACTGTAAAAAATATTATCGTAATTTTACCACAATGAATGATGTGACCAATATTACCAACACTCAATGCAGGATTTTTACATTTTTGCATTTCTGATTTGTGAATTTTACTTTAAGGTTATAAGATTCACAGA
>CAJFCO010000171.1:949469-977223 GCA_904066015.1 Synergus gifuensis | reverse complement strand
ATGCATATGTTATAAAAAATAATCATGTGTACCACAATCACGAGAGGGACTTTTGAAGACTAGTCAAAAAAAAGTCCTTATTCTTCTCTCAATGAAGATGCATAATTTCCTATTTTTGCAAAGCTCAAGATGAGATCATTTTTAAAAGTTTTTTAGTGCATATAAAATTCATTGTTGTTCTAAAGTGGCAAAACCAATGCTTACTTCATAAATCAATTTTTCGGAAAGAATTTAAAAGAGAAACAAAGTTTTGAGAATTTTTGATAACTGAAATCTAATTTATGTTTAAAGGAGAAATTTTTCTCAGAGATTTTGAAGTAAAGCATTTTCAATTCAGATCTACTAATTAATATTTATATTTGAAGCGTGAATAAAATTGAATATTTCTAACTCATCACAGCAGCAAATACGATCTATGATATGGAATGATATGAGACTTCGATAGGAAGAATATAAGTGTGTAAAAAAATCGCCACATTTTGTCTAACTAATAATAACGTTATAAATATTAATTGTTATTTTGAGTAGATAATAAATTTTCCATAAGAGAAAGTTTTGAATTTGTGCTCATTTTTTATTGAAATGAAGCTCTGTACCATCTTTGATAAATTTTCAAAAAATTATAGATATTTTTCCAATATGGAATATGTTTTTAGATATGCTTTCGAGATAGTTTTGTTAAAAACAAAAGCATTTCAAATTTTGTTGAATGTCTTTAATAATTATTGAAGGTGTCTACCAACTGCAAAATAAAAAACAAGACTAAAGAAGATAAGATTTATCATAATATGTTTCATTTTATGTGCTTTGTATTTGAATTTTCTGCTACTTTGAATACATTTCTTTCCTACTTTAATAAAATTGACAAATACTTTTTCTGTTTTCTTTTCTTTAGTAAAATGACAAAAATGATAGACATCCTGTTGTCAAATCAAATTCAAAACATCATGGGCAGTGGAAAAACCTATTAGTCAGGAAGATTAAAAGTAGAAAAATTTGTTTCCTGTCTGGTGGAAATTTTCAAGAGTAAGTTGGCCTGGGTTTGGGGTTCGGCAGTGACAAATTGGCTCGATACAGGGTAAAGAATCTTAGGGCTGTCATCACTCGAGTGATTCCCTTGGTGATTATATGATGAAACTCGACCCCGAGAAGACATAAATTATATTTATAATATAAAAATAGAAGCATCAAGCTAATATCAGAATCTGAAGCACGAAATGACTTTTGTTATTGATGTAATCATTAATTCATTGTCCCTATAAAGCTAAATAGGTTTCCTATAAAACGTGTGATAGTAAATATAAAATTATTTGTGAAGATCAAAAATTTCCAAAGTTTCTTTATCAATGATTGGATATGGAATTTACATTTCTTTTCTCGACCTTTTAGATACTCTCTAGATATGAAGTGAATTGATATTTTACTTAATAGTCTTTTTTTACCCCCCAAAAGACTATATATCGATTCTCAGAAAAATGTATTTCGGTTGAGGTAACAAATCCTTATTAAAAAGGCCTTTCGTTGGCAAGATAGGCTTGCTAAAATATTTACATGTCCAAGTGAAGAGAAAATTTTGACTTCCTTGTCATTTTATCCAAATAACGAACTTGATGAAATTCGATGAAGAATAGTGATGAGCTGTGAGCTTCTTAATTGTTTTCTCTTGTAGTCATTTCTGGGTTTTCCGTTGCTCAGCTGTCGAAAGGATCGAAGGTCAAAGAACGTGTTTCCGGAAGTCGTCGCAGATTGCTAAAGTTTTGATAGAGTGATGAAGAATGATCAGCGTCGCCAGCACTGAATCGATGAGATACTTTATTATCTGAATCCCAAGGTACTCTGTACCCTCTTGAAATTCCTCGATTGTCACCACTGTTGCCGAATCCATAATTCTCTGAAAAAGATTAGATAAACATATTTTTATTTAATTTTATTCGACATATAAAATTATTTTTTAATAAATAATAAAGTTCTTATAAATAAGAACTTACCTGGTGATTCAGTTGGTGATCTCATAGGCGTACCACTTAATGGAGAAAGGGGTTCGTAAGGTGGTGGAGGAGGAGAAGATGGAGATGGTGTAGGCGAAGAAGGAACTGGCCTGAGGACGGCATCGGGATCAAGGCCCAAAATTTTGAGAACACGATGTGGGTCAGCTCGGACCCAAATTTCTAAAAGGTCCACTGGCCAATCCGTTTGTGTGCATACATCTATTAATCTAGCGGGTGGATTCCAACAAAGTGCATCTGGAGGATGTGATGAGCTTCTTGCCAAAACCCCACTTCCTGATCTTCCAGCTGGTGTTGGAAGATTGGGGTTACTCTGAGGCGAACTTGCCAGAATCTGCAAAGCCTGAATAGCATTTCTCACCTAAAAGAAGGATTCAATCATTTATTTTTATTCCTTTAGTTTATAAAGAATATAATTAATAAAAAAACATATATATATATACCTCATAACTGAGCATTGTGACGTCTTGATGTAAGGTAGAAACTTGAGTGTCTAGCCTTTCGACCGAACCTCGAATGTGATCTTCTACAGTTTCCTGAGGTGGAGCAGTGGTTGTTCTACTTCGAACCAAAACTCCTTTCAGCGGTCTCCTTCCCTCCCTGCATTTATCCCTTTCGGGTGCATGAAAAAAGTCACGTTTTTTTATTATTTAAAGTAATATAATAAGATATTATATATATATATATATATATATATATATATATATATATATATATATTTTTGTTTCTGAATTTTGTTTCTAACCTGAATTTCGCGTGACGTGGACTATTTGCCGCATGTAAGGGCGACCTGTTAGGGGGAGATAATGGGGAGGTTTCACCCTCCTCTGGAACGTTTTCATCGTCCTCGCTAATTGACGGAAGAGTTAACGACGGACCATTCATGTCTGACTCTTGCTGCAAATTTCGAAAAAAAATTTGGAATATATAACTAATTTATTATTAGGTTTATTTCTATTTAGATTTACGAATGTTTATATATTTTTATAAATAAAATAAAAAAGAAGCAGAAAACATTAACAAATGAATACAATTACAATTACTTCAGCTTCGTAACCCTCGCGAAGATTATAAGTAAGATCGTGTTGAATCTCATTTGCGAATACTTGTTGATATTCGGGGTACAAACGCAAAACGTCTACCAGACCCTGCATGTTGATACACTTGAGATCACAATATGTCAGCGCTTTGACATCACAGCTTGATTTTACCACAACATCTGTAGCCACAATACCACTTCCATTTCCACTGTGCAGAGGTGGCTGTACATTTAGATCACTACCTACTAAATCTCCTTTACCTGCAATTAGATAATTAATAATTATTTTGGTCATTTTTATTTACATCAAAAGTATAAGATTAATTAAAATTTTATCAGTCTTTACATAAAGTTTATGTTAAAATAAAATATATATATATATATAATAATAAAAAATAAAATAAAAATTGTAGGAATATTTACCTAAAATGGCAACAACCATAGTATTTTGCACAACTTCCATGCTGCCATTGCAAAGATAATAAATATAAGAGAGGGCATCGCCCTTATGAATAAGAAACTCGCCCGGAGCACAGAAATTGCTTCGTATGTGAAGTGAGAGCAGTTTCAGGCATCCTTGAGAAGCACTTTCGAATATTGGTAAACTCAAAATTTCTCGGTGCAAGTGCATCGATACATCGCCTCGCAGCTCTTCTGGGAACTCTTTGAGAGTCTGGAAGAAGATGCTGAAAGTAGAGCTGGGCTATGTGGGAAATTAAAAACAACCACTGTCATTTAAACATTTACCCTGAAAGAAATTGCATTGATTCGATAAGTGTACTCATCAAGGAAATAATAGACACAAAATATTTTATCGATTCACTGCAATTATTTTCAGTCTAATGATTCTAAGAAAGCTTCCAATTGCTAAGCTACTCATATAGTGTTTCTATAGTCTGATATCAGAACAAATAATAATAAACATATTTGATTTCTCAAAAAGAGCATTTTTGAACAATTTTGACCATTTATTATGCACCAATTTTTACAGATACAATAAAGTTATTTGTGTTTCTCTAGATAAAAAATTACGTTTTGTGTGTCTCGAATTTTGTTTAAAAAATAGTGGCGTTTTTGTTTCCTTTTCTATTAACAACTTCAGCCTGTGGTTATTTATAGGATGCAAATTATTTTCAAAGCACGTAAACGAGATAGTATACCTCGTGTATATCAATTCCATGATTTAGAGACCACATCGTTTGAAAGTAGTCTTGCATCCTTTGCTTGAGTTCATTTGGTATTGAGTGGAGAACAAGAAAATCTTTGAGATCTCTCCATTTTGATTGATATAAGGACCTTCTTGAATACATCCTTTGTATGATTGCAGTCACATTACCGAATACCACTGCGTGCATTAGTGCTAAAATCCGAGATTTATATAAATTTCGATTGATTTAATTGTTAAAGACAGCATAAGATTGCATTTTTAAAAAGTTGATATGCGCACACCTCCAACGAGCATAGTCATAATCGAGAATATTTTTTCGGGAGTAGTATTGGCTGATACGTTTCCAAATCCCACGGATGTGAGACTGCTACAGGTGAAATATAATGCAGTGACGTAACTCTCAATATGCGTTACATTTTGCACTGGGATTTTTAGCCTGTCAGCGAGAATATGAATCCAACCTGTAAAGCAAAAACGAGATCATCAATCGTTCAAGACATTTCGATTGACATTTTAATGGACTTTGCAAAAAAATTTTATCTTCGTAATGAAGATCAAATGTTTAAATGTAGGAAATAAAACAATTTTCATGATTTAAAAGCTACTTTTAAAATTTAAATTGAAACCATTAAAATTTGAATAAGAAGTGTGCAGAGTTTTATATTTGAATACCAGATGCTGATTTGCGTAAATCTTTTGTTTTTATATATTTTGGAATTCGGTGTCCTCGCAACAAAAATGCTACAAAGTTGAGAAATTTAGATTTTACGTGAGCGAGGTTTGAATTTTCCGTTCACAAATTCTGAAGAATCCGCCCTCGCTTTTCGAGTGACTGGAATTTGCTGAAACCATAAGACCATTGAGTCGTGAAGTGAACGCGAAGGGTAAGCAAAAGCTTTGCATTCTCAATCCACTTTGAATCTTAAATCTGTGTTAAAATTATTCAAATTTTTCCTCGGGAAGATGAATGGATAATTTCCTTTATATACGCTTGCGAAGCATGATTTTACCGTGGCCGTTCGTGTATTTAAAAAACAATCCTCTTCAAGGGATGGTCTTTAGATGCCTTGGCTTCTATTGATTTTCAATAAAATAATTTAAGTTCTAAAATTTCTTAAATAAGTTTAATCTCATTTTATTAATTCTTACATTTCGTTATCAGATTATTATTATTTATTCGTATAAAATAATACTTTTCTCTCAAAGTCTTAGAAAATGTCCAACTTTTCAGGAAAAGTACCCAAGAGAGCAATTTACATTCGCCTATCACATGTGAAAGTACCTACATTTACGATTTCCAGCGCAACAGGCAGCAGGAAGCAAGTTTTTCTCGTTTTTAAGTTTTTTTAAAGCGAAAGAAAAAAGAAAATGAAGATTACAAAGGCAAAAGAAATGGGTTAGCCAATGGTAATTAAAACTTTGCGATTCTTTCTCTCCGAAGTTTCAGGGGAGATAAGAACTTTGTTTTTCTTAATGATAATGAGAAAATTTTTTAACAAAAATAAAATAGGATGAAATAAAATGTCTTGAGAAGATTCAAAAGTAAAAATTAAAAGATTGGTCCTTCCTGGAAAATAATGCTATCTGATATCGAAACAATCTTCAGAAATTTCCAATTTTCTCTTATGATTATTTTCTTTTCCTTTATGATGCACAAAAGCTAAACATGACTTACCAAGATCCCAATCTTTGTCATTTCGTAATCTTTCCTTTTCTGCGATGACATACCAGATGCAGGCGAGCCAATGAGCAACCAGAGTAAAGAAAATCATCAGCAATGCGAGTATCATTGCACTGTACTGAGAATATCTATCCATTTTCTGAAGAAGACGAGCTAGCCTCAGTAACCTGGTGAGCTTTACCAGATGGATATGACTGTGACCTGATTCCTGTTGAGAACAAAAGGACATTATTTTGATGAATCATATAAAGAGATGAGTATAATGAACCTGTACTGGGCACGCAATTTCAAAAGGAACATTGCATCTCAAACTCGGATGCTGGACGTTAACCACTTTATATCTGGTTGCATCCTCATATGAGTTTACTTCCGGTCTTATTATATATAAGCTAAAGTCGTGAATAACGTCATATCATGCTGTATATATTCTGCTTTCATCCGGTGACAGTAAATCCTGTTTATGACCGTGACGAAATTTCCTGGCTAAAAAATTTCATTTACTAGCTTCGAGAAATGAAAATTAGTTTTTGGTATTATAAATTCAGTTTTCATCAAAGGGGTTATTCATTATACAGATCTGAAGTGTTTTAAAATGTAAAACACTGTCGCAATTTATTTTCAGAGGATGCACCATATTTTTAAACTAAAATTTGTCTTCACATATAAAGACAATATCGAATTGTTCAGTAATAAGGCTTTTTAAAGGTCATTTTTTACCGATAAGACTTTCTCGATAAATTAATGGTAAGTTGTGATTGCAGTTGCCATAAAAGAAAGACATTAGTAGAGAGTTTTAATTGTCGTCTATGTAGTTAAGCTAGCAAGAAAAGCAATGCAACTCGCAAATGTTAAAATATGTTAGTGTTACGCGAATTTTATTGTTTCTCCGTTATTTTCACGATTATTGTGCTGTCTTCTGAAGCCGAAAATTATTGTAATATATGTCCAAATCACACTATGTGTTTGTACAAAGTAAGTAGTTAAATATTTATAAAAGCATTCATTTATTTAACTTAAATTACATATTTTTTCCTAAAGAATGTAAAACCAGTTTGCAATGCTAAATCCTATGGCCTTAAACGTGATCAAAAAGAGGAAATTGTGAATGTGCACAACAAACTTAGGCAAAATGTCGCTTCTGGGAATGAAAAGCGTGGAAAACCAGGGCCACAACCGGCTGCGAAGAATATGCCAAATCTTGTGAGTAAATCTGTCATAAATAAGGAAATTAAATGTTAAATATTAATATTAAGTATTTAAAATTTATTTGGTATTTATTTTCAAGGTTTGGGATGATGAATTAGAAGCTGTTGCACAAAGATGGGCCAATCAATGTCGATATGCACATGACAAATGCAGAAATGTTAGTAAGTATTAATATTCAAATATTCCCTGAATTTTCTTATTAAAATCAACTTTAATATTCATTTTTATTTTTTAGAGCGTTTTGGTGTAGGTCAAAATATTGCAGAACATACGACCACAGCAAAAAACGCAGAAATGGAAGAAATGGTGACTTGGTGGTACGAGGAAGTAAAATTGTTTAATTCTGCTCTCGTTCAAAGCGTTACGTAAGTATTATAGTAATAATAATTATCATATCTCATTTATTGATACTGAATAAAAATTTTAGTGTTGATTATTGATTATTTGACATTTATTATTTCCCTAATAAGAAATTTTGAAGGAGTTGGTCATTACACTCAAATTTTATGGGCCGAAACCACAAAAATAGGTTGTGGATTCGTGAATTATTTAAATGACAAGGGAAAAACTGCTCTTCTCGTTTGCAATTATGGTCCTGGGGGCAACTACAGGGATGAAAAAATGTACGACGTGGTAGAAAAAAGTCAAAAGGAAATTGTAAATCAGGATCCGATGGAAAATGTACCGGGAGAAAATGAAGTGTTAGAAGAAAATCAAGGACAATTTTCAAATCCAGAAACTTCAAACGATTTAAGGAAAGTTTTGCTTCGTGCAAGAACTATTATTTTACCTTTTATCAAAAGTATATGCCGGTTGAAATAAACCAGATGTTTATTTGTACTGAGACTATACATGAATTCTTTGAAAACATCGATTCTACTATCTTTAAAATAGAGTTTGTATAGAAGATATTTGGAACAAGCTTTGATTATTAATAGTACAGTAACTTAACGAGACCAGATATGCCAGGTCGATGGTTCTACGAATTACTAGTTATCGTAGGATTTGTATCTTTACAACTAAAACTGTAGAAACTAGAATGCTTCTAAGCACCTCATTATCTATAATTGCATATGTATATTTGTATAAATTATCAATAATTTACACAATTTCTTAAGAATGATTCAACATGACACATATGACTTGAATTGAATGGAATTAAAAAAAAGTTACATACCTAAATATGTTTGATTGTTTTGCGTGACTTATACTTTTATCAAGTGATATGTGTTTCAATGAATCAATAATTAAGCACGGATTTGCATTTGATTCAAGAATCGTTGAAATTCTAAGGAACAACGTGTGAATCAAATTTCGCTATTAAAGTTACTCATTTTTCTGCGTCATTGCATTTTTGATAAGAATATAATGACACTATAAATTTTACAGTTTTTTAAATACGTCTCTCAAATAAAGTAAGTGGAAATCTTATTATCATTTTAGACTTTAGAGGAACATAAAATACATTAGGTATTAAAAATAATTGTTGTGTATATATATATATTTTTTATTCTAAAATATGTTTCATATTCTTGTACATTTTTTTTTGTAAGTTGTAATAAAATGCAGCTGATAGGATCCTGTCGTTAAATGTTGGTACATTGTGAGCAGAATGAATGTACTCATATATATATATATATCAGAAAATATATAACAGAAGATATATAACAGAAGAAGAGTCATTTCATTGTTGAGTATAAGTACTGAAGGTAGAAAAAAAACCAAGCAAAAACTCAAAAACAAGAAAAACTCAAATACGTAGGTGAAAATATGGAACAATTACGTGATCTTTATTATTTTTTTATTATCGTTTTCGCGATTCTCGTGCTGTCTGTTGCAGAGGAAAATTATTGCGGTATTTGTTCAGGTCATACCATGTGCACGTATCACGTAAGTTGGAATTAATTATCAAAAAATAAACACTTTTAGCTGAAATACAAAATATTTTTGTAGTTTTCTTATTTAAATATAAATTAACAATTGTAAATATTTTCCTTGTAGAAGGCAAAACCAGCGTGTAATGCGAAATCGTATGGACTTACACGTACCCGAACAAAAGAATGAGATAATTAAAATGCACAATAAATACAGACAATTGGTTGCTTCTGGGAATGAAAAACGTGGCAAACCGGAACCACAGCCACCTGCGAAATATATAATATGCCAAATCTTGTGACCTTATTTTTAATTAAAAGCGTGTAATTTGATTCACGAGTAAAAATTAATTTTTAAACATGTCTATAATGACAATAACTCTTTTTTTTCTATGTGTTTTAAATTATCGTTATTTTCTTGCTAATCGTTGTATACAGGTCATGATCATAAATAATTATCACTCATGTCATGCTTAAAAGTTGCAATGCATAATTTAGTAATGATTAAATCGACTGTATATTTTTATTTACTTTTTTACCTCCTCTTGAGATGATTTAAATATGTATTATTTACTATACCTACATTCAATTGATGATTATAATACCAAAAGGTATGGGATGAAGAGCTGGCAAGTGTATAGCGACAAATGCAGGAATGTCAGTGAGTATTAAATATTTATTGCGTTTAGTAAATATTTATAATAAACTGGTCAAAAATAACGTAACGATTTTTTAGAGCGTTTTACTGTTGCGGTCAAAATGTGGCAAGCCGGTGGACTACGGGACTAGCAACATCATCATGTTTGGAAGCGTTATTGAAGATGTGGTACGACGAAGTAGGCTTATTTAATTCTCATCAGGTCGAACGTGTGTTACGTAAGTTTATAAAATTCTCCAAAATTAACATAATAAATTAATGATTAATTTTGTAATATTGTTTAGTTGGCAAATCAATGTCTAAATTCTCTACAATTTATAGAGACTTCAGTACAGTTGGCCACTATACCCAAATGATGTGGGCCAAAAGCACACAAATTGGATGTGGATTTGTGAATTATATGCAAGGAATTCAAAATACAGAATTACTCATTTGCAATTACGGTCCTACGGGTAACTACATTGACGATAAAATGTATGAAATTCGTCACTATAGAGAGGAAATAAATTTCTAATGTGTTGGATATCTACATTAATATAATAAATTTTCGTCTTTAAATTGATTTATCTAAAATCTCCGAGGAGAGTGAAAAGTATTTGAAATGCAGAACAAATTCTTCAAGTATGATCTGAATAAAGACACATTTGCGATCTCCGGCTGATTATTGGAACATAAATTGATATCAGAGAGGATAGAAGAATTATTATAGGACTCGATAGTAGTCGCGACGACAAGGCGACATTCCATGTCCTGTATTGCAGGTGACAATGGAAAATAATTGCAAGTTGTCACATCTCGTCGAAATTCACAGCACGCGATGATTGGTCTATTCACTAACAAATTTCATTCGATACTCTTCCGGTACGCTCACTGTCAGAAAAGGGAAGTTTCCATTGCCACGAATCGTTTAATAATATGTCGCATCTATGATCCAACGACAAACGAACCTCCATTCAACTTGGATTTTGATCTTACAAGCAAAAGCTATCCTCGAGACGAAAATTGTTGAGCTCAGAAGTGTCAAGGCGAGGGTCTTATTAAGAGTTAATTTATAGACTCTGATCACTAGTATCTACTATCTGATTATTTTTAATTTAAAGCTCCCAACGGTATAATTTATTATATCTACTATCTTTATTTTATTTCACGATTTCCTTGGACTTTTATTTTATTAAACTGCCGACCCATTTCTGCACCCCCTTTCCTCATCCCCTTTTCAATTTCATTCAAACTACAAGTTGATCTCTTACAATAAATCTATAATTATGAAAGATTGAATTTAAATAAATTTAATGAAAACTCTGAATTTAAATGATGAATACAAAGAGTTTGTTTAACTGTTTCTTGATTCTAACAATACTAAATAGTTCAAAGTTTCGCCAAGAACAATAATATGGTGTGTGAAATCAACTTGACTTATATAATTAATTTTTACGAGAAACATAAAAACTCCTCTTCTACGCGTTTGTGGAGTAGTTTAATTAAAACTGGAACGCAGCGCTCGAGAACCCTCTTACATTATTCTATCGTTCCTTTGTTTCCTGTTGTTATGTTTTCCCCTTCGCACAACCAGTTAGCTATTTCAAAAAGTCCAAAACTAGCTGGAAGATAATTAATTAACAGTTTATGTATGCATGAGTTGAATACGAATATTTTAAGGGAAAACATTTCCTTAGGTTATTCAAACAAATGATCTGAAACCTGAACTCAATTTTGCATTTTTATTCAAAACCTAGGTACTTCCTCAATCCTACAATTATTCTATTCCATTTTAAAGAAAATTAAAAGATATAAATGTTTATAAAATGGATTATAGCTATTGGAAAAATTGAAATATTAAAAAGTGATTAATTTAAGAAGTTACGAAAGTAGTTACTGACCTCTCCGCTGTAGACATCGGAAGCATAGAGGAGGTCAAAAGGCAGAGCTGCTACGAGGTCAACTAAGAACCAACTTTTTAAGTAATTCACAGCGATGCCTTTACTGTTGCTGACTACCTCACCTTTCCTGTTCACGTACGTTGTTCGGAAGTTGAGAATGATATCTGCGAAAAGGAATAATCTGGTCATTGACGCTTGGAATAAGAAACTTTTAACGATTCCTGGATAAAATTAATTCACTCAAATCAATATTATTGCTAATATCTTTTCTGTAATTATTATCTATATAGAAACATCATTATTTAGGCAAGACTAGCACAAATTCCCAAACTTGTAAAAGCGCCCTGACATATATGTTAAATCTCGTTGGAAAATGGAACTTTCCCAAAGACTGACATGTATTCAAGGCATTCTATGGACGCGAATTCTGCGCATGCACTAAAATGCAGCTTGTCGAATGACAAAATCAAAACTATCCAGTTATTCGTAGCTTCAGTTACATTGATCAAAGAGAGCTGCTCAAACATCTATTCAGAATTATTCAGTAAAAATCCCAATCATTGGCCAGACACGAGAGAGAAAGTAACAAAAATTACGATCTGTCGAATGAATCAAATTGTTAATTTAATTAATTCCCTATATCGAAACTTCACTTTCTTTTATTTCGAAAAACAATACCTTCGAAATTTCAAGTGAATTTATGCTGGCTCATCCTAAATATCTCGTTTTCAAACTTAGTATCTAAATAGATTGAATATCATAGATAGTTGGTCACCTATTTGAGTATATTGAGGCTGAATATCTTGATACTTAAACTGAATATCTTTAGTTGGCTGTGCTGTCATATAGTTCAGTATCCAAGATATTAAGCTTGAATATCCATTTTCCTCAGTGTACACTTCTTCTTCCATTATTAAATGGAAGAAGATGATTACTCTTGAATTTATACTTGCTGAGAATAGAATTTTAGAAATGAGTATATACATTTTTTGGCTTTATTCTTGTCTTTATTTTGAATGAATCTTTAGTCGAGGCGTTTCTATAGTCATAGAATTTTACCCATCCTTCCATCCAGTAATTGAGTCCCTTTCAATTCGTTGTTACCTGTCAATTGCAATTCTGATCGATAGAAAGCGTGTAAACCCAATATTTGTAACGATCAGGTCCTCTGTGCTTCAACAAACATTTAGAGAGTTGTTAAAGCTTCGATTGCACTAAGGTATTACAGTGATGTTACCCATCAGTAAACAAGATAATTTGATCGTAAAATACTCGAAATATATCAATTGTCAATAACATAGGAACTATAATGTTTGGTCTGTCATTTCGATATATCCTGATTCTCCAGAGGTCATTGACAGTATACTGAACACCCCTTCAAATCATCTTAATTTTAGCTTCCGATCACGTGTTCCTCAGCTTCCAAGTTCTTCTAATCTCTCAAAACATTGATAAACTCGAAAGAGGGGAGATTTAGATCAGAATCGGGAAGACCACCGAAGTTCTTTCAAGTTTGAGAAATAGGAACATTATCTCGATTAAACGTCTTCCATCTTTTTTATATTAGACTTTGAAAGAGCGAAAAATCGACCAAAGTGATAGAGGTAAAATTTGAGAGATCACTGGGCTGATGAGGTTTTCTGTGCATGTTAAAGTTCAGGAATCCTTTGATCCATGAACTGCTTTAATTTTTTTTATTTCAAAAGAGACTGTTAATGAAAAATGAAATGACCAAAAAATGAATATGTGTGAGATTGAAGACAAAGGGAAGGACATGCATTCGGTAAAACGATAATTTTTATCACTGAAAGGGGAACTGCATAGAAATTCCGATGTAAATTCAGCTATATGTGAATTAGGGAGAAGCAGCCACCAGGATGCTCGGAGCGGAAATTAAAGAGCTTTGATGTAGATTCACTCAGTTCTGCTTGGATCACTTCCTTTGTGAATTGCATGGTTCATAACTCGGAATTGCTTTCCTTGCAGATGCTCGATAGTTACTACTTGAAAACTTTATAATGTAGATTTCATCATGCATAAACTTTGCTTGAATTTTCGAACAGACTTTTTAATGGTCTGTTCTCAATTTATAAATATTTCCACTTTTTTATATTAGCTTCCTTGGATTTATTCAAATTCAAAATTCGCTTTGAATTTAGAGCATATATAGATGGAATACCATATTGGTGTGGGGCCGAGATATGTATTTTTAGATTAGAAACAAAGTTCAGTTTCCTTAGGGGAAAAAACGAAAAAATTAATATGTCAGGAGGATGAGACAAGTTGAATTTGGCTTTTCTTGGAAAAAGAGTTTTCCTCATGGGAGCAACTTACCGGTAATGAAGAGGGCCTCGACCACGACATCACTGACCATTGTAGGCCTGTCGGTGTTAATGAAACTTGCATTGTAGGGTACCACTACTGCCACATAAAAGGTTGCTATGAGAATTAGCCAATCCCAACACGTCTTGTAAATCCCATAATGGCTTAGGATGTATTGGGATTTCTTAATCGCTGAGGTCTTGTATTCTGGAAGCGGCGCCGCCGTGGAATGAAGAAGAGTCTACAACATATTATTTTATTGCATTAAAAACATTCTCTCATGACACTTGTTTAATTATAATTTAAGAATAATTCATTATTCTCGGACAATTTTTTTAATACAACAACCAGTTCAAATACAAAAGAAGTTATTTTATAATTAAAGTACACTTTCATATACATATGTATATACAATATCGTCTTGAATACTTTCCAACCCTGGTTACGAAAAGTCAATTTTTAAAGTCACTTAAGTTTTAAAATAAAGTTTGAAACTTGCAGAACTTCTGAGAGCTACGAATTCGAGAAGTCGCTAAATAATAGACTAAACGCGCAAAGGACTCATTTGTAAATCTCTTTTATTTATAGAATGTGGATATTTATATTTTATGAAGAGGTTGCAGAAATGAAGAGCCACTTTAAAATGGTAAGAATTCAAAATTAGTGAACCTCAAAGTGATGATCACGCCTTTTGTTTGAAATTTTAAAAAATTGAAAAGTCTAGATAGTAGTACACAGTTGATAAAATTACTCATTCAAAAACATTTCAGTCAAGATTATAGTGTTTCAGGTGTTGATCTTTCATGAGTGTACGATTATTTCTTGAAGAAGAATTTGATTCAGGTTGAATACTGCAGAGATAATTTTTCGATAAAGCTGAGTCATGTCAAAATGATTTATAGACGTGTGGTAAACTGAACATACTTCAGAAAGTAGGGTAAAGACTATATAGCTTTTCATGCAGTTGTTACTAAACTCTTAAGAAATTTTATCCATATCAGGAATTTGAAGGAAAATCAATTCAATTTCACTCAATTATTTATAATTGCAATCATCTTAAAAAATATTGTAAATTTTCCACTTGCTGATAAATAAAATAAAGCGTCAATAGATTATTCGACAAAAAATAGTTTGCCAATGTAAATTTAATGTTAAAAATTCTTTATTATACATATGTATTCAATTTGTTAAAAGAATAGATCTTATTTTCATAATGTTAACAAATATTTATTTATCTAGGACTCCCGTGTAGGAAGAGATCCAGCTTTTGTAAGCGTACACATCAGTGTAGACACCGGGATAATCTTGAAAAGCACAGCCCTTGCCCCAAGAGATAAGACCAGCGAGACGAAGTCCAACAACCAAGGGACCACCAGCATCAGCTTGACAGGCATCTTGACCTTTCGTGTAAGCGCAGATCTGATATTGTGGAACATTTCCTCCATATTTATTATTACAAACTCTCGTGTCGATCATTTGTACATTAGCCCTTCGAAGTTGAAGTGGGTAAGTCGAGTTCATCCAGCCCCAACCAGAAATTCTGCCGATGCTTCCGATTTTTGCTGGCTGTTTCACTATTGGAACAGCATCTCGAGTTCCGTCAAAAATAAATGCAGTCCTCACTTGGATTAAAGCAATGTCGTTGACTGGGATGTTTAGATTATTTACATAAAATTGTGGATGTTTGATTATTCGAGTGAGTTGGTGAAGAGTGCCGCCATAATTATTGATCAGGGATCCAGCCCGAACGGTGTATTGATAAACAGAACCAGATAATACACATGCTGCTGCAGTAAGAACGAAGTTGTTGGAAATTATAACACCACCACAATGGTGTCTGTCATTCAAAAGAACGCTCACTTGATAGGGGATATCTTCAATGCTTGATACTACCGACCCTCCAACTATGCGAGGGTTGAGTGAATTTGATGATGCCGCTGAAAAAAGAAGACATTTTTACTAGTCATCCTTGTATACATTATTCAAAAAAATAAAAAAATTTTCGATGAAAGAAGGTATAATTAACTGTAATTTTAGAAGGGAAAGTTTAACGTTAATAGAGCCAACTTTTATTAAAAAACTAAATGTTAACTAACGAAAATTGATTAGTAATTGATATCAAGATCTCGGAAACTCTAGAAACTTCCATTGAATTTTTACCTCTTAAATTAATTATTTTGTTTGATTGTATTTAATAATAAAATGTAGAATAGATAATTAAAATAACTTACCATTTGCGGTAATCACGAGAGCTGTAATAGTTAGGAACCTGATCATTTTGAACACTTCTGAAGCAACTAATTTTGAATTGTGATTGCCTCGAATGTAGTTTAAGTACTGATCACTTGACTTAATCAATTATCAATTTCAGATCTTGCACAACACTTTCTGTGATAGCGATTATTATGATTCAGAATTAATGATAATTATAAATCTTACAATCAGTGATAAAGATGAGAATCAGGTGGAAATGACTCCCGGAATTGTTTACCTTAAGCTCTAGATACAAAAATAGAAAATACGTGTATACATGAGTTTACCTCATCACTCAGTTCTATTGAGATAAAACGTGGTTTTTCCCATTCAATTACTTAATGGTACAGAAATACATGGAAAAAATGTGTGTTACTCAGATAAGAATTTTCATTTTAAAACTAATCCGTTTGTAAGAATTTTATCGCATATCGATATTAACTATAAAAATATTATTATTCCCAGGGCCGACCATAGTTCAACGGAACTGTGATTAGCTCAATAGAATAAGAAGAGATATATTCATGATTTGTATTCTGAAAATTATTAACATTAAAGTAATGCACTGTTTTTCTTAATTAGAAATTATGTACAGTCTGAGGTATTTTATTTTTAGACCACAACTCATTACGAGATTCTTAAGACACCCCACAATTCCTTCTTCAAAGTTTGCAATTTAACAAAAGCAACTTGATGAGGAGAGGAGAATGCTTTAGAGGTTCAAATTTCATAAGAGAAAAATATTCCAGAAAGTTGAAAGTGAATCATTTCTGAGCTCTTAGCTTATCAAATGTACTTCTATGGAATAATAATCACCTCTTGTTTCTTATTTAAAAAGGAAAATTTAAAAGTCTTTGTTAACTCTGAAACTTTTAAAAAGCTTTTAAGCTCGCACCTCATTAATTCTCTACGATTATTAAGACATATTACTCAAACTTCCGAGACGCTCACAAACATCAAGCATACTTTTCTCCGTTGGATATAAATTTTTCAAACTTATTTAATATTCTGAAAATGAGATAAAGATACGAAATATTTAACACGAGCTTGCTTTGACACCGATTTCTTTTTATAAATTATTATTGTGCATCCAATAAACATGTATTAAACTTATCAGCAGCCAATAATATAGATTGATAATGAGATCGTTGATTTCAAAATAAAAAGTTTGATATGGAGAGCAGAAAATAATATTACTAATTTATGTATAACATGAATTATAAAATAAACTTCATAAACATTTTTGAATAATATTTAAAAGAGTTTTTAATCGGTATTAACTTTTAGGTTGATAATGCAGTATTAGGTGCCTGAAGATGGGAAGCGATGTAACGAGTTGCAAATCAAATTACTCGAGAAGGGTTAAGTAAATTATTACTTTGCTGGACCAGTTTGCAATATAGGTTTCTCGAGGGTGTGAAATTTAATACCCAAACTTCACGAGAAGACCGAAAACAGAGTGAAGATATAGAATTAACGATTTGTCGAAAACATACCCCACCACTACAGATAAGAGCCGGATCATCAAAAGCCTCTTCAGACTAATCTCTCAAGCACCTTCGCTTAATTTATTCTACTATATACATAAGATTATATTCTTGTCGTCAAAATATTTTTCAACTGACAATGAGTGTTGAATATAATAAATAATTCATTCAGTTTTTAATTAAACATCTGGAATAATTATTTAGCTAAACGAACGGACAAAGGTACACGTTTAGAAAATGTAATGATATCAATTTTAACTCACATTATTTAGCTTAATTTTATGTTTATTGTCCTGCTTATAATGGCCTGACAATTGATATAGGACGGCTCGGCTTCTTCTTCTGCCATAATTGGCTGGTGGAGCTTCGGGATCGAGATTACCATTCGCATCTGAAAATTGAGAATTTAATTTGTTTATTATTCATTTATTTTACGAATTTTCATTGTTAAACATCAAATTTACATTTGATGTTTTTCATACAACTTTCAATTACTAAAAACTTTATTTTCAACTCGAATTTTTTAACATAATTATCCCTTGGAAAAGACCCTGTTGTTTTTATTGTGTTGAAATGTGGGACGAATTATGTCCCAAGTGCGAAATTACAAACAGCTAAACGTTGGCACAGTTCTGGCAACGATACTGCCAAGATTCGGCCGCCAGCACTGCGCCGACACCAAAAAGATATCTACGGGCTTCAATCGGCGGCCAAGACTTGGCCGCCTTCACTTGCCCATCACTTCCCCGTCATTGGCTCATTACACTTAGAAGTTACAATAAAAAAATAAAAATAAAATGTTATTAATTAAGAACATGATTTGTACGTAGATATCGAACGCACGACCTACGGGACGCGAGTACAGCTACCTAACCATTACCCTGAGCTCTGGAGATGGTGGTCTTACATTTTTTCCAGGGTATACTCATTCACACACAAAGATTACATTTTTTTGAGATAATTTAATTAAAAAACGCATTTGAGTTAACAATAAATAAAATATGTTCCTATTTTTAATCTTCACTTTTACAGAAAGTAAAAGTATTGATGAAAAGTATATTGTAATAATGATTAATATAACAGGACCAGCAAAAAATTCTTTTTCATAAAACACTTTTAATTAAATAATTTAAAATACTATTTAGTCGTTTAAAGTTTCTACAAAATCCTTAAAAATATTTTTCAATCAAATGAAAACTTTAAAATGCCTCGAAATTCTTATATTTCTTAGAATCTCTTGAAATTTATTAATCATTCTAAATGTTTTGAAATTGTTTAACAAATTTAAAAATCTCTCGTTTGAAATTCCCTACAGTCATTTAAAATCTTCTAAAGTCTTTTATAGTATCTATGAAATCCCTAAAATCCTTTGAAATTCTTTAAAGTACCATTAAAGTGCTATAGCTGGGCCGGAATCTGACATTTTGACTTCCAATACGGTTTGCCGTAGTAATGCCGACTTTCGTCCCGGTAATAGGCCATTGCTGGGCCAAGCATTGGCAGAAGCTTGGCAAATTTGAAATGCCAGTACTGGGACAACACTGGACTGATTTGATTGCTGTTATTGGTCCAGTAACATTAGCCGACACTTGGCTGCCAAAACTGGTCCAGTATTAAGCCGTGTTTTCAGTACCAGCAATTCGCACTTGGGGTTAGTTTCTTGTGTGACGCGCTTAGTCGTCTGCTTTTTTGCAGACTTAAATTTCCATAAATATGGTCGCAAATGTAGTATCATTACTTAAAACGGTTTTTCTCCCAGCGCATTCTTTATATCTATATGCTCGAGTTTATCCTTTGGGCTCGGCCTGTCGCCTCAGGACTCTAAATTTTTTCAACTTTTTACGTTGCTCTCTGCTTATTTATCATTCATTTGGCATCTATTTGCCTTCTTCATAAAGATTTATAAACATATATAATATAAATAATGAAAAATAAAATGAAATATAAAGTTATAAAATAACTATATTTGTGTATTTGTTTTAGAAAGTAAAGTGTAATTATAGCTTCTCTTAAGTACCTAATTATTAAAAGATAGTAACTGAAATTCTGAAAACTCACTTCAAACCTGAACTACAAAGTTTTACAAGTTAACATCAAACAAGTTATTTCCCTAAAGAATTTTTTTGTTGATCTTGAGTGGTGAACCAAATTTTCAAAAATATTGCAACCACTTAATATTGCATAACTAAATTGATTACTCATTAATATTATCTTCAAAGAAATTTTTAATTATTTCAGTCAGTGAATCTACAGCTAGCAGTGCATATATTAATCATGATTATTAATAAATAAAGTGCTTTTCGCATTTTACAAAAGCAACTACATAATTATTCCATTTTTTAAATCGGAAAGTAGCTTAAAAACTGAAATCGTAAAATAGTCTCGTAATAGGACTCTACAAAAGCGTTAAAAATTCTCTATGTATATGCAATGGCATTTAGTGCACTGTCATTTTGAAGAAGGCGTGGAATTTTCGAAGCTTTTATGGGATATTAAAAATTCTACCGTTTTCATTGTGTCGCGAATTCCATCGTTCCTGTTCAGAGAGATTTAATCACGATGGTTTTAGAAGCGTGATTTTATGTCGCGTCGACCTCCGGTGGAAGGTTCTTTCAAAAATATTTATCGTCAAAAACAAATGTTATTAATACATTTACGAATAATACACAGAAAAATTTCACTAAGATTAAAGATTGTCCAGTTTTACGTTAATGAATTTATATTTTGTAGAAATTGATTTTACACGTCGCCACCATTGGTTCAATGCGACATACGCAAAGCAAAGTGCACTCACCACTATCGTATAACTCACAGAGCTGAAGATTTTTTGTATGTGTAATATCCTTGTGAGAGGCCAGAAAGAGTACGACGTCACCTTTCTCGTTTTTTATTGGCACGATGTCGAGTAGGCAGTCGAACGGACTTCCTGAAATAGGAAAGCACCAATTAATTTTTAATTAAAGTTCAAAGATAGATCCTCTCTTCCCCAATCACATTAACTCTATAATAATAATAATAATAATAATAATAATAATAATAATAATAATAATAAAAATGTCTGAAAAATACGAAGTTTAAAAGAAGAATCCCAAAAATGTATTTCATATTGATTAAATATTTCAATTAAATATTGAAATTAATTAAACGAGAAAAGAGAACATAATTAATAGCGCAATTATGTTCGATATTGAAACAATTTCAATGCAGCGTTACACATATCAATGCTAAATTAGTTCAACATAGGAATGTGTATTAAATACTTGAAATTTTCACCCAGAAACCAACAACTACAAAATTCAACAACTCTTATAAAAAAATTAATTGACTTCAAGTTATAATTTCTGTAAGAAAGGTCATTTTTAAAATGAGTGAAGATGAAAATGAATGTTGAAAGGATTTTTCTAAAAGGGGTAGAATAAAAAATTCGAAATTTCCATTAGTCCGCTTATTAAATATTTGATTTACTCTTTTATGTGAAAAAATTGCTTATTTGCATACTAAAGGTATTTTTAACGAAAATATCATCTTTCATTACTTATAATATTTGAGATTGCTCATAAAATGCAGATTTATGAATTCAAGCTCGGCGCATTAAAGATTCTCTATGATAGTTTATGTCTGCACTCTCTTAATCTGAATCAGCGATAAGTATACCACTGATTGAAATCAGCGTATATACACTGATGAACTAGTGAATTTCACTGATGAATCAGTGAATGTCACGCCCTCTATCATTTAAATTTCACTGATTCATCAGTGGAACTTTCGCTGATTGGAATCAGTGGTGTACTTATCGCTGATTCAGATTTAGAGAGTGTATATAATTACTTACTCGAGTAAAGAAATAGAGTTTTCCTAAAATGAAAATGATAAAATACATACTATAGGAATATTGAAATACAAAATTTAAATACACAGGTATTCCTGGTAAAAAGTCAATTGGATTTATTCTAAGTAACAACTTTTGCCCCTTTTTTAAGGTCTGTTTCTGTAGTCGAGAAAATTGCTGCAGAGACGTAATAAAGAAATAACGACGTTCAATTGGGTCTACTTTCTTTTATGAGTTTGGGAAAAACAACGATCGAACATAGCTGACCGTTGCAGTTCCGCGTCATTCAACTCCGAGATTTTCTCGTGTGATTGGATCGCAATGTAATTTGAATAAATTGTGTATTCTGTATTTTCTTGCACAAACTAAGAGAATCCAATTCAATAATAATACTAACTCAGCTTTCTTTGAAAGTATTCTATGAATAAGAATACTTTTACTAAGAATAAGAAACTTTTTCTACGTTCCACTTTCTCTATCCAATCAGAAGTCTGAGTAAAATAAATGACAAAAGTGGAAAATATTCAACTTACATTTAAATTAAAAGAACGGATTTTAAATTATTAATTATATGTATAAGTAGAGTACTTTTGTTTCGAATATAAGTGGTTGGTTATATACATAATTACATATTATATTTGCAAGACAGGAGGCCGTATAAATAACCACATTTTTATATGTGTAGCAGAGAAGTAACATTTTTTTGTTTTGTATTGAAGAAATAAAAAGTTATAAAACCTTAAGAATAACACTGCAATTTATTATAGATCGATACAGAGCTCGTTGTCTTCTACTTAGGAAAGGGGGTATATCTATATATAGATATTCACTCCACACCTCTAAAGACGAGATCCCTACAATTCGATTCAAGTGATCAAGTAGATCGGTTCAATCGAACCGCACCCGTATTCTCCCACACATTTCTGTATGGGAAAAGCAATCACCTCTCAAGAATGTGACAATGAAAAAGGTTCAACGCATTCAACATAATAGACGCCTTCTTATTTTTTGTACTTCAGTTCATCACACAATACTATGAATATATATTCAATTTTAATTAGAATAATAATTAATTATAATAATATACCATTTTTTATGTCAAAAGTTTCAAATAAAGATATTAGATATATTGATTCTATTCCATTATTGAACCTCATTCACAAAATTTCATTGAATTTATTCATACTACTGCGTTGTCTGACTATTCGTGTCTTGTACTACTGAATTCAAACTATTGAGCCGGGACTAATGGTGAAGGTTGGCTGGCCAAATTAAATCGCATTTACCTATTATTACCAAAACCTATGTGGTTTGCATTTCTACACATGGATTTTCTACTCCATTATACATTACACATATAAAGCTTCTCTGAAATTCAATTCAAATTAATTGTTAATCCATTTTGCAATAAATACAGTTAGGCGTAATTAATATCAGATTTCGGATTGCATTGCGCATATTCACCAATTTCTTTTGTGTTCTTTAATTGTTTAATTGATCTTTATTGAGAATAAAAAATGAAACAATCTGGAAAAGGGAAGATTGATTTATGGAAAGGTGAGAAATAAGAAAAATTAATGAAAAGAACTGCACCTTCTGCCAAGTGAAAGTTAAAAAAGAAAAGCTTTCCCAGATATCTATTTATATGTAGAGGAACACTGACTCCTTTTTAATCAATTTCAAATTCAGTGCATTTATTTTTGTCATGGTACTGCGATTTTGTATTTCATTATTTAAAATATGCTTGCAGAGAAGTCTGAGAGAGTTTTATAAAAATGTGTGTTTAAGAAAAGATGGTGTTCTGTGAACACTCAAACGAAGTATTCCTTTATTACAGTCCACCAATTTCCTCTTCTTGCAGTATCAAGAGATTCAGAACGGAAATTTAATTTCGAAGAATGTTCTTCACATATATTTGCAAAGCAACCATTTCTCTACTTTTCAATTTCAAATATATTTTTTTATTGAAGATTCTCTTTTAATGTTCAACACAACTTTTTGGAAGATTTTCTCTAAGATTTGACTTTTTCCTGATTTCTTTTTTCCTGAGAAGTTTTATCTCACATGAAGTTTAGTTTTCTAAACTTTATGAAGTATTAAAAGTTTCTGAGAAAATGTTTAATTTCCTTACCGCTCTTTTTGTAAAAGGTGACCTCCATCTTCAGCTCGGTTTTGCTCTCGAGACTTTTGTCGATCATAGCTTTTTCTTCTTCCTTCGTTTCCGGGCCATATAGAAATTTGCAAGCGCAACCCTTTTGCATGATTTGCGCTCGCGCAAATCCTGTCAGCTCGCAGAATCCGTCGGAGCAGTAGACGATCGGATAGATTGCCGGAACCTGCGCATTTCCCAGCACAAAGTTGCTGTCTGTAAAAAAAAATTATTTTCTACTGTAACAAACATTTTCGAGAATAAAAGTATTATTTTATGAATACAGTACATCTTAATCAATTTATTCTTACATTAAGTCATAAAAATAATCCCTTATTATACAAGCGATACACAATGATATGGAAAACCGTCAATTATTTTCCATACCATCGTATCTCTCTTGTTTTCATTTTTTTATACATTGATCTTAATGAGCAAGAATTAAAGACAGACAACCAATGGTCTGTCATCCCTTCCCTAAGATTTTCAAGGGATGAAAGCAGCTCGTGTCCACTTTTTTGTTCTGAAGATCGATCTAAGGTCACAGAATTAGTTGCGCTTGGTTTAACAGTAACTTGTATGTGACGTCACTGTAATCTGTTTCAGGGTTACTTAGTAAAGTAGAAGTTATTTTTAAAAAATCAAAGAGACAGATCAGGTAAATAAATAAGAATAAAAAAGATTTGAAAGAAAGCCCCGGCTGGGCGGCAATAGATTTTATAATAAAATAGCTTATACGTACACTTGTATAGAATTATTTTCATAAATCAAGAACTTTTGTTTTGGTTGCCTATAAAGATTTACGATGTTCAGTTTCATTTTAGCTTCGCTTTATTTCGTTGCGCATAACTTTGAAATGTTTCTCCCATCTACGTGAATACATAGAACCAATATCGCTTCTCGAAAAGTGGTAAAGAATTTCCAACCCCCGCTCTTTCAAAACAGTTACCTAACTCATAAAATGTCACTCCATAACTTAAACTGTTCATTTCTAACATATAAGTTTAAGTCCCGTTTTCAACTTGTTCACTTGTAGGGCGGTTTTTTCAACAATAAATGTATTTCTATAACAGAACTTTTGAGCATTCTGTTTGTCAGAAGTTCAGAAGAGTTTGAAGAATTAAGATCAGTGCAACACGTACTAATTTGTATTTTCAATCCTTCTCTTATATTTTCCTATAAATACAAGAAAGAAAAATAGAAAAGGAAAATTCTTCATCAAATATTTACTTGATATAAAATTGAATTATCTTATTTTTCGTTTAATCATGAGGTTAGAAAGTTTTTCTTTATTTATTTATTTATTGAGGGTATAAAAGCCTCTTAACATTAATAAGAACGAAAATTTAGGAGAAGATAGAAACAGAATAAAGAGGTACATTCTCAAGATCTCTCGAATGGATTATTACGAGCTCTTCTTGAAAATCAAGGAGCCAACGCTAAAGTACATAACAGTTCAAAAGTCTCTAGGAAATTCCTCTTAGGGCTTATATTATTTAAGGTCTTTATAATTTTATATTTTCCTTTTCAAGAGAATTTCAAACAAGTTTGTTGAGGAAACTTGTTTGATGAAATCTTTCTGGAAAAAAGGTGAGAGCAGTAACCGAATAACGGAATGTCGATCACGTCTCTTTCTGATGGGAACTCTTATAGAAAATCTCAAATACCTTCGGTTTGTTTTCCACCTAACTGGCACCCAGAAATTTAACTCTAGCGACGAGAATAGTTCAATCCAGATGTTTTCGAACAAGAGTGTTTGCACGAATTTCAAAATTTAACACGGCCTGTCAGTCTGCATGCAGATGAAAGGACGTATACTGATTTCACTCACGCTGATCGATTAAGTTAAACATAGCCTCCCCGCCCATAATTGTCGATTCTTTCTAATTTTGCTCGTAGTCAAATTACTTCCGACTATATACTGTATATTTAAAGAACGATACTATTTTTCCTGTGACAGTTTGTCACAAAATGACTCATAAAATTCCTCTTTTATAGTGTCGCATAAAAATGTCTAGACACTTAATAAAATTTGATTTAATAAGTTTCCCATATGCTGTCAAGCCTTTTATTTTAATAACAAGAAATTGCCATAAATATTGATAAAAGTCCATTAATATGTTAATTTTTACATTTTTAACATTTAATGAATATTTATTACTTTATTTATTAATTGATATTCACTTATTCAGTATTTCGTTAAATTACAGAGTTAAATGTACATCGAGAGGAATTCGGAAATCATATGTTGGCGTTCAATATTGAGAGAAAATCAGTCTTCCTGCATGGAGTGTTAATGTTTCATGAACTTTATGACAGTAATTATGTAGCCATTATTCAATATTCATTCTGTGTTCCTTCACTACATGAACTCAACTCTAAATCATTCCTCTAACCATGATTTATCATGAATAAATATGTACACATTCTGCATTTAATAAAAAAAATTTTCTAAAATAAAAGTAAATATTACATTTTTATTAATAATGATTTTTTTATACAAATTGCAAGAAAAAACATTAACTAGGGAAAAGATTGAATCACTTAAGCGAGAAGTATCAGGTCTGAAAATTAATTAGAGAAAATGGAGTTCTCTTGTTGAGAGTGAATCTTGTTTGTTTATTTGTTCTCTCGAGATTTTACCTCAAAGCAATGAATTTTATTCCTGCGTTGGAGAGAAACAAATGAAAAGCAAAAGTCGAAATCGATAAGTAATTATTATTATTTTCTACTGAATTATGATAGATATTGCGTTTATAATCGCAGAGTTCAGTGATAATGTTTATCCAATAGCCACAGGCGAATAACCATATTGATTCATAATAATTGATTGGCGAAGCTATCATTTCAGTTTATGGTGGTTCAATATGCAATCGATTAGTACCAACGAGGGTGCCGGAATTTATCCTGTGGCTGATTGTGCCATCGAAAGTGTTTAGAATCATCTCGTCAAGTGTTAAAAGCGACATAAACGATCCTCACAGATACCAAATGCAGTCTTCTCTTAACCACTGCTAAGACTAACGCAATCACAATAGCAATAATCTATAATTCTATATCCATCAAACCAAATTTAAAATATGTATATTGAAACAAAATGTTTTACCCAGGTAAAATTATAGAGTAATTAATTTCTTCATATAGAATAATTAAATTTTCATATTAATATATTTGAGTGAATCACAATTTACATACAATCCTTTAACATGTGTAAATTTAGTTATTTAATTATATTAATAAATTCCATGCATTTACGACTGAGGGAATATTAAATCAAGTAATTAAAATAATGAAATATGAAATATGGTTTATTATTTTGAAACACCTGGGGACGTAGTTCCTGCGGAAAAGTGATTTTATCTGGAATGTAGACTAAAGAGTGAAACGAGTGGAAATTTGAAAGACTTTTACGTTCAATTAATGTCATAGGTCTTCAAGGTCTCGTTCATCTAGGTTTAAGAATAGTAGTGCATTTTCGTGTACTTCCTTCTAGAAAAATTTGCGGAATCTCATGTACTGCAGTTTCCACAAAATGCTGGGACCTGCAGCAGATAAAATGCCATTCAGGTGATTTATTTACATCGTAAACTAAAATTATGATTTTAAATTCTCAATTTAAAATATAAATAACTAATTGTCTAAATTTATTTTCTCTTTGAATTTTTATTTTGTAAAAATAGTGTTCCCGGTTGACCTTGCACAGTCAATTAATGAACGACTTCTCCCCTGAAAATTTAGAAGTTTCTCGTTCAAACGAGAGCCATTTTTATATATTTTGGATTATTTTTCCACTTGTACATCGTCATTCCGAACCGAGTAAATATTAGCTCAAAGTAAATTTCTAATTACGTTAGTAGAAAGGTCCTACACTGAATTTTTCTTTAAAGAATTATGATTCAATTATTTAAAAATAAAAAAAAAGAATATAACTGCAGTATTAGTCTTTGGGAGAATATGTGATGGAAAGAAAGTTAATTTTATGTTCTTTAACGAGGTCGTCAGCCGATAAGAAAGATACGAGAGTTCTTCTCCTCACCCCTGATGACCTGAAAGAAATCTCGCGATACTTCTATTCGTCGTTTCCATTTTCTTTTCTCCTTTGACGACCCTGACACCTGTTTATTTTTCTCCTTGTGGCAGATTTTTCTTTCTCCGAACATTTCATTGAAAAGTTTTCGTTACAGAAATGTATATATATATAT
>CAJFCO010000171.1:930995-949069 GCA_904066015.1 Synergus gifuensis | reverse complement strand
GTATATAGAAAATATTTTAGAGAGAAAAGGGAAATGAAGAGTCCTTCAGGTATTTAGATTTAACAAATTTTCAGGATTCACGTAATAAATGAAAAACAAACTTAGATGAAAATTATGTCAATACAGTGATTGAGTATAGTGATTGGTTTCGAAAGAGAGTTGTTTCTGTAAATTAATCCCAGAAATTTCGTAGTTTCGAGGAAAAACGAGTGTTTTTAACTGGTTCTAAAAGCTTGAGGAAAGTTAATTAAAAACGATAACTGGCTCGGAAGTAACGCGTGCAATATACGTAGAGTTCACTTCAGATAAAAATTGTATATCATATTTGAACACATGTTATTGTGGTTGCTAGGGAAATTTTTACATATATGTTTATAGTGCACGTATTCAATCTGGGTGTTTATGACCCATAAAAAGAGTCATTGGCGACCCGAAAAGATAAAGTTAACTCTGTAGGTAGCTTAGATGACACGACCCTCCTCTATAGTACGCATAAAGTGTGAGAATAGCCCCCGTAGATCTCGAAGATTTCAACTTCGTATTAAATGTTTTCTGGACGCCTACGTGGTACGGTTCAAAAGGGCAACAATAAACCTTTGAAAGGAGAAAAGTTCAAAGAACGATTAAGTCAGTTTAATGTAAAGATTTTATTCTACTTAACTTTTTGAACTATTGAGTAATAAATTTACGGAAAGATTATAAAATTTAATTAGATGAAGAGGTAATCGAATTTTGCAAACGGATTAGCTCAAGTTTGAATTGGTTATACAAGGCATTCATTATGTTTGTGAGAAGATATAGTACTTTTACACAAAAGGTTCGTCAATTATTAGTTAATATTAAATTACTTTTCTTTCTCTAGCTGAAACTCGAGAAATATTATGCAGATATTATCTTATTTAATTTTTTTTGGAATGGATTGATATGTTTGTAAGATAAATTTTCTTTTCTTACTAATTAAAAATTGTACAATATAGGAATTTACGATTAAACTTTGTCGGATTTAATTAATGTTCAGTCTGGCTTTGATCAATATATTGTGAGAAGTGAGAATATCATATTCGATCAAATATGAGTTGTAGATTACGTAACATCGCCTAATTAATTGGAGATGGAATTTAAAATGATGAAGTAGGCTGCTTATGCAATAGGAAGTATATTTTTGTACAAGAAAACTAAATCAGTGAAATTATAGAAACTATGAAAGCTTCAACTATGGAATTTGCAAACAACAGTGTTATTGAATAAGATTTATTATTTATTTATTATCAAAAGATTAAATTTTCAGTAATTAAATTAAAAATGTCATTTCTATTCAAATTATGGATTGATTCAATTAAATAACCGTGATGTTTATGAGAATTCAGGGATTTCAATAGCAAAAGCAGATTGCATTACAAGTTTTCGGTAAGCTTATGAATAGCGAGTATTTTCTGTAATAGGAAGCCAATTCCTCGCTGACCAAAACTGTCTATCGATTTAATCTGATGAACGATATCGAATTTTAACCTAATTTTCGTTTAATTGCACCTCCAATATGAATGATAATCGGGTATCCACCACATCATAATTAAACGTAAAATAACATGATAGTAGATTAAATTGTGTTTCGATAACGAAAAAAATTGAGAAATACTTAATGCACGGAGAAAACTGTTTAGTAGATCTCACTGTAGAAAAGTATATTATGAACAGACTAAGCTAGCGGTTTTGGATATACACTCGAGTCTCCCAAATGTCAAGAAATTTTTGCCAGACGTTCTCCCAAATGTCAAGAAATTCTTTATCCTCTATAATCACATCAATTGCGCATGCGTATTGCGTATAATAGAATATTTTTTAGCATTTTAAATTGCGCGCGAATAGCAACCAATCAGATGCCGAATGCAACGCGTGCGCAGTGGTTACAAGTGGGATTTGCATTTGAGAAAAACGGACTTGACATTTGAGAGAAACTTGACTTGACATTTGGGAGAACTTGAGATTTGGGAAGTTGACATTTGAGAGACTCGAGTGTAATATAATAATAATATTATATATATAATATACTGTTGTTACAGTGAGATCTACTAAATAGTTTTCTCCGTGTGGTTATATAGAAACATTTTTCTAATTCACTATTTAGTAAGTATTTTTGCTATCAGTTAAAAAGGACTAATAATTCAAAGTAAAAAACTACTAATTCATTTACTAAGGGTTACTAATTTATCCTTACTACATGAATAAGTAGTTTATTTTAACAAATTGATATAGGCTTACTGAAGTGAATTTGTAAATGAAAATCGACACTGCTTCATCAGTATAAACTACTTATTAATTCAGATTGAGAGAGTTTTGCTTCTTCGTTGTTAATATTGAAGTCTGACAAACTAGATTACCACCCACTTAGATTATTAATTAATACACATTAATTCATCTTTCAAACAAAATTACATCTAAAGTTCAGTTAACTACGATTTCAAGATGTTAAATGATAGTTACGATTTAATTATAATTGTAAGGTTTAATTGAACGAGCATCGAAAGTATTTGTGAGCTATATGTATTTATATTTATAAATCCGACCTGGTTGCTTTTTCTTTCTGAATATAGGTATTTGGATTAACAGAACGTGATATTACGATGGAAATTTGCAATCCTCTCAAACTCATGAATCCACGTTCAGTTTCCGCGTGGCACTGAAAGAACCATATTCATGGTCATAAATGCGACTGAGAAGTGACAACCTTGCAGTTTTCGTCACGTTCGATGGATTTAAATGTTTGCAATTTCAAGGATAATTTGCCTTTTAATCCCATTCTGAACTTAGCATCATTAAATTATTGTACTCACTAAATAAAGAAATATTTAGCATGTCTGGTTCTATGAAATAATTCTTTCAGTACATTTTTTCGGAAAAGTAAATCAAGTTTCAGCTTTATTCACATATGTCGGATATGCTTACAAATAGTTCTTTTTAACTCTTTTATTATCTTCTTTCATGAAAAAAAGAATCTTTCTGCAACGTATCTTTCAAATTATGTGAAACTGAAATTGAGGTTCATAAATCAACTTCTAAGATAGGCAGAACTCTGAGTTTTGCGAATTTTACTATAGGTACTTCTTTCGACGAATTTTTCAGTATCCGATCCACAATTCGCAGAAGCTGTTTGCATATTTTTCTAGGGAGTAAAATACACTAGGAACTAAAAAAGATTTTAAAATGCCAAATTGCCAGTAAGCTACGTTATTTTAAAAAAAGGTAGTTTTTTTAATGCGAGAGAACAGTAACATTTAGAATCTCGATGACGTAAAACGAAAATAAATCCGGGAATTCAGAAATTAATCTGGCAAGCAAATTAATTGTATTCAAAAATAATTAATAAGAGAAAAGATTAGAAAATGTTGAAACTTTTTCTTCACTTGGTCTCTTTGTATTCTGCTCGACACTCAGGTTCAGTGGGAAATAACTAGGCGTGAAACTCACGACGAGCTTTATTACTTCATTTAGGACGCAGAGTGCACACAAATTGGTACATTAATAAATATTTCTGACAAATCAGAAATAAGTTAAGAATAATGTCCCAGAAATACCTTCTATAGATTATTATATTATATATTTTCTCAATCTGAAATAAGAAGTTACTAAATGAATTTAATAAATTTAAAATTTAGATGAGAGATGTTTTCATCTATATATTGGTCCTTTTTCTATCATTTACGGCTTATACTTTTTTTAACGCCTTTCGCAGTTACTCTATTTTGCTAATTTATCATTACGGTCTGAAAAATATGATTACAAAGGACCATCTCTCGCTGTGAAATAACTAAAAGTACTTCTCCAAGAGGGCGCAAATTAAATTCAAAAAAACCTGAATTGCTGGGAATAATTAGGAGTTTCTGTGACCTAAATGAATGTTCTAACAAAGAGGAATTTGTATCTCACATATCTGAGAGGAAATTTTCTTTAAAAGGAACAGAGACCAGGAAACCTTAAATTACTTTATGCGACACTTTTAACTAAATGTTTAACTCAACATCCAGACATTGTAAAAATAAGAAAGAACCCAATCGTAAAAAGTAAAATTTTATTTGAAACACAAAGGTTGTATAAAGTGGTGGCGGGAACCGCAGAGTTATCGACCTTTAAATAAGGAAGAACCCCAACGCCACAAAGCGTTGGCACAAAAGGGCTTTATTCTAGGCTATATTTTTTCGCGAGTCTTTCTTCTAGTCAGAGCCACTAATACTAAAAGTGAAGACTTTTTTCTCCCCATTTCCAGCTACAGTTTAAAGTTAAACTTTTTAACGTATCAAATACAAAACGTGAATACTATTAAAGTTAGTCCCAGGCCTTTAAAAATTTTTCACACGTGTACATGACGTGAGTGCAAGTTCCCTTCATTAGACGAAAGAACTTCTCTTTCCTCCAACCGCGATAAAAAGCTAAATTTCCCCAAAATGAGTGCAGAAATGTTTTTTAATATGTATTTCTCTATTTAATGAGAGAGTTTGGGTTTAAATTAATCCAAAAGTGTATTTGAAACTTATTCCCTTCATATACAATCGAAAACTTCGAGGATTTATTTCAAAAGCTTTTAAAGCAATGCAATTACTTATAAACACAAGTAAAATTCATTTTAGTAAAACTTTGCGTGACCGGAGTGGAAACTGTGCCTCAAAATGAATTCCCCTGCTTTTAAGTTTTAAATTTCTCGCAGTCGTGTTCCAGAAAAAAATACTGGGTGACAGGCTTTTTACATTAAATGAAATTTGCGGTTTCTACAAATTTTCTAAATTTGGCTTGAATTTCTCTTTTAGAAAACGCAGAAATTAACAAATCATTGTTAATTTAATGAAAATTATGAAGTATTTAGAATTTACTTTTGTGATGAAGGTATTTTAATTAGTAAAGTCGCAGATTACACAAATGAGTGTGATTACAAATAAGGTATAAGATTCGTGCTTGTTCTAGAGGACTATTGTAGTTCTGTCTTGAAATTCAGCCCCCGGGGAAAATTCTGAACGTAGGTAGACGTTTCGTGGTTTAAAATTGGTTTGTTACGCACAGCCGAACTCGAATTTTACGCATGGAAATCTGCAGGATACATGAGATTTTCTGAGCTACACATCAATGTAAAGTACTTTTCACAAGCTGCTTGCAACCCTTGGCAGACATTCGAATTCCCCCGTTTTCAAGAGGGGCTTATATACGAATGTCAAAATTGAGATAAAATATTTTACACTCAAATATATGCGTTATAGATATGAAAGAGCCACAAATACGGAAAATCCTTTAATACTGGCCTGTCAAGAATTTGCCAGAATTTCAGAATAAAACGCGCGATTTTCATTAGAAAAATTGTGTATATGTTGTGTGAATCTTCTTTCGTAATTTAAAATTTTGGGCTTGTTGAAATTCTTTTTTTAAACAATTGCACGGAAAATTTAGTCAATATTTAGTAATGTATTATTGGAAATTAGAAAATTGGTAAAATGTTTAATAATAGAAATAGAAACTTGGTTAAACATTTAGAGGGGAAAAAATATGAATTCGGTAAGCTTTTAATCCTTTGGGTCGGTATGCATACTGCAATTTACAATTTGATCACCTCTCTGGTCTATATTAAACTTGCTGTTTTCTCCCTATCACAAAGGATGGATATTGGACATAATAATAGCCAATGTTTCACTGAAATATACAGATTTTATTTATCATTTCTCATAACTCAGTATATCCAACTATTAACGTCGTTTTAGGACATTATTCGTATAAATTACATATTCGTATTATGCTAAAACTAGATATCAGTCCCTAATTGAAAAAAAATGTTATATAATATTGAATAAAATCGCGAAATATTCTCTGTAATTACATAAAACTTATAATTAACATCCAACGTGATCTGCATCTTGGGTTTTCTGCTCAGATGTTTATCAAGCGAGATTTAAACAACTTTTTACGTTCATTGCGAAGCCGACTGCATTTTTCTTAATGCAATATCGCTCCCTAGATTGTAGGAGTGTTAAACGATTTATCAGAGTCCGAAATGGATGTATAAATTCTTTTTTTCTTGCCTCCATACATAGTGCAATTCAAGCTGTTTACTACAAGTGCCTTACAGTAACGTTATAACCGCTATATTTCCCACTATATTTCCCACTTTTCCAAATAAAAATGCATCGCATGCGAGTTAGAAGTTATCACATGCTCATATTTATATACGAACGCCCCATATTTGATTCTATTATTTGATACAAAACGATATTAATGGCTAGAATATTTAAATCGGATTGAGTTCATTTTTACCCCTGGTTCTCGCCTCTATATCGTGTTTCATTTCGATGCCCGATTTTTGAATATTCAATAAAAATGAAGAATAGTTTCATTTTTTAATGCATAACTTTATCAACTTTGATGCTGAAGTTATCTGCATTAGTTTAAAATATTTGAAAGCTTTTTGATTATGTAGGGTTGGTGCACCTATTTTGGCCATCGTAAGTCCTATTGTGGCCACCAGCAATTTTCGTAATTTATTACGGTTCCGTTGGCTCTATTGCATTTTGACAAACGCAGTTTGATGGCTCGTCAAAAAACTGCGTTCGTCAACATGCAGTAAAGCCAATGTAATCGTAATAAATAAGAAAATTGTGATAGTGGCCACAATAGGAGCTAGCATTGGCAAAAACCAGTGCACCGGCCCTATATAAACTTGCCCTAGATCAAAGCTCTAAACACTATTCATAAAGTTTGCTTACCTAAATCCAAACTAGGATCTTAAATTATAACTTTACTTCCTACTCCTAAATGTAGCACACATCATCATTTCCATATACATATAGCATATTTATGTGGAAGTATATAGTCTGTAAATTTTGGCAAACAATTATGGGTAGATTGAACATCGCAATAGATGATGGCAGAAGATGACTGGAACATGAATTTCATTTCGAGCAGATAATTCAATATCGTTCCTGCACGTGCACCGTAAAACCATGAGACACGGGAACGGGAAGGTATATCTTACTATATCGTCAAGTTGAGTGGAAAATACAGGGTCGTGCATAAAATGAATTCACATTTCTAGTCAACACCTACATCTATGCATGCGTTTAACTCAACTTGCATTCTTATAAAGCTAGGTATGAGAAAATGCAGGCGGATATAAATTAGGTTGTTTTTTTCGCTCATCTCCACCTTTTACTCAAATTGTTCTGCTAATTTTTAAAATATTATACAATATAATAAAAAAATACAATATAATAAAAATACAACATAATAAAAATACAATATAATAAAAATAGAATAATAATATTGTGGTATCGACATATTTTAATTTTAAATATTTCGAGAGACGTTAAAAAACATACTTTCTGGAAGCGTAATAAAAAATGTCCGTAATTCAAGTTTACGGTAGTTCGGAAAGCTAAACGAATAAATTTATGTTAAAAAGATTGCGGTTTATGTTCATTGAGATCGGATAGAGTGGAATGCATGAGTGCATAAAATAGATAAAAGAAAACAGGAAGAGAGGAAGAACTGTAATCTAGGTGGTGAAAACGACACTTTAAGAGGCCGTAAAACGAAGAAAAAGCCAAGTGCTTTGATGCTAGAGAAGACGATAGGGATTGACGCTATATAGTAATTATATTGAACTGTAATTATATAACTGTGGCGCGCGTGCATCAACATCCAGTAAATTGCCTGTTGGGCATTTCTGTACTGCTATATCAAACATGTGAGAACCGATCGCCACTCACACAGAATCAAAGCCTGGCTGGTTTGGAGTTCCATAAAATACCGTTTATTGGGTTAATATTACACGCAAGAGAAACCCGTTGTTAAAATATATTTGCTTTCAATACACATAAAGGATTAAGTACTTAATTTTATAATTAATTTAAAATAATATATTCAAAAAAATTTATGTTGAAAGAAAGACATTGCTTTTCGATTATACATAAATAATTTCGCGAACGGGGGTTTGATCAATCAGAAATAAATTAAAATTTTATTTAACTCATTGTCAATTAAAGTCAAAAATTTTTTCTATATAAAAGAGAGCGAAAGATCAATTTTATTTTACTACCACTACTGCATTGGACAGCAACGGTGAATATCAATTAGAAATTTCTCACTATGATCTTATAGAACATGAAATACTTGGAAAATCTTTAGATTCTATTTTAATAAAACTTTATAATTAATTACTTATGCATAATAAATTAAACTTTCAATGGAAAATAATATGAAAGAAAAGACCTGAAAATAGATTACACCCAAGAATTTGACACTATGCAGGACTTTCAATGCCTGTAGGGCGACTTTTATCTTTAGGATTGAAAGTATGGGGATTTACTAGATGAAAAGGGAGGGTGGTTATAATTAACGATTTTAAACATTTAAGCAGCCCTGGCTTTTCCTTGTCATCTTATTACTACACGAAACAGGAGATTAATCGTTTTCGTTACGCGCAGAGCCTTCATTATGTTTTCATTTGAGGCACATTTAGAACCGTGTAAAATTGTAGCATGCGGTTAAAATTAAGTAGAAGTAGGTAAAAGCACCGAGTGCGAATCGTGATGATTATAAATCAGAAACTTTTACGTGTATAAAACATTTACCGTCGGTATAGTAACACTTAAATACGGAAGTTGCATGGGATTACTAATGCAAATGCAAATATAACACATGGGTCATTAAGTCACGGGACTAACACACAAGTTGTACCACGAATGCCATGTCGATATTTTTGTCAGTAGTATCAAACTTTAGAAGATATCTGTGAAAATTTCATGACATTCAGTTCAGTGCTTGTCGAGATATTGAAGGTTCTTTAAACAATGGACAAAAACGAGTTTCGTGTGTTAATCAAACACTGTTTTTTAATGGGAAAAACTACCGTTCAAGCTCAGCAATGGCTTGAAAAGTGTTACCAGGAAAATTCCCCGTCGAAAACGACCATTTGCCGATGGTATGCGGATTTTAAACGCGGTCGAACAACCACCGAAGACGCGGAGAGGCCAGGTCGTCCAATTGAGGTGGCTACGCCCGAAAACATCCAAAAAGTTTTTAAAATTGTCATTTCGAATCGAAAAGTCAAGTTGCAAGAGATAACTGACATCCTAAAGATGTCAAAAGGCACCGTGTTCAAAATCATACATGAAAATTTGTGTATGAAAAAACTTTTTTCCAAGTGGGTGCCGCGTTTGCTCACCTTGGAGCAAAAACAACAACGAATCGATGATTCGGAGTGCTGTTTGAGGCTGTTTAAGCATAATAAAAAGGACTTTTTGCGTCGGTACATAACAATGGATGAAACGTGGATTCATCACTATACGCCAGAGTCGAAAAGAGCGTCAGCCGAGTGGAGAGGAGAGGGCGAAAGCCGGCCAAAGCGTCCGAAGACACAACAATCAGCAGAAAAGGTCATGGCGTCTGTATTTTGGGATATGAACGGAATTTTGCTCATCGACTATCTTCCGAAGGGCCAGACGATCAACAGCGACTACTACATTGCGTTATTAGATCGCTTGGATGACGCAATAAAGCAGAAAAGGCCTCACATGGTGAAGAAAAAACCGCTGTTTCATCAAGACAATGCACCGATCCACAAGTCGATGAAAACGATGGTGAAATTAAACGAATTACGATTCGAATTGCTTCCACACCCCCCATATTCACCAGATCTGGCTCCATCTGACTTCTGGCTGTTCGCAGACCTCAAAAAGATGCTCCAGGGAAAGAGATTTGGCTCCAATGATGAAGTTATAGCCGCAACTGAAGCCTATTTTGAGGCCAAAGACAAATCATTCTATAAGAAAGGCATTGAAAATTTACAAAGACGTTGGAATGATTGTATCGCTATGGAAGGTGACTATGTTGATGAGTAAAGTCGAATTTTGGAAAAAAATTGTATTTTTACTGGTTAGTCCCGGGACTTAATGACCCATGTGTTATATATATATATATATATATATATATATATATATATATATATATATTTATTTATTTATTTATATATAGAATTACTTGAGTCTCGGTGCTAACCGCAGAACTAATCCAGTTTAAAAATAATTCTTTTTTCATAATCACGTCTCATTTCTACATTTCTCAATTTTTTCTTCGTTTCCTTTAAGTTTTAAATTTGAGAGCAGTGACACACCTTTTCCGACACTTTTTTTTTACGAGAGTATGAAATTCAGAAACGCTTTGAAGTGAAAAATGGCACACGACTTTGATACCTCCTGCGGATAGACTCAAGGGACTTTCGTCTACTTGAAGTGGAACATATGTATTTGGAACGATATGCGATTTTCTTGACTTCTTGCTCCGTTTGACCTGTTTATCGAATATTTGTAACCAGGTCGATGCTTCTTTCGCTCGTAATCGCAAAAAGTCTTTTAGGAGAGTATAGAAAGAGTAAAAAGAGTATAAAGAGTGAGAACATCAGTTCAATGAGTTCGCACGAGAGTTCTTTTGTACATATTAAGTAAAGTTGAAATTACCAGTAATTCCTCTGTTTTATTACACACGAATATATGGTCTAATATTTTTGATCGAATGAGCTAATGTGATGTCACTTAGTTTGCAATTTTTATTTAGACTACTTACATCATACTTTAATTGCATACACAAGTCAATACATAATTCTATTTTTTAGTTGTGCCAAGGATATTTAAACACTTTATTTAAAAAAAATATATATTTCAATTGTAAAAAAGGTATAGCTAGCTTCATTATTAAGTTAAAAAATCCTCCTAATTTTTTATATCACGCGATCTGAGAAACTTCCATTTTTTGCAGGTTTCTCTTAGTTCTTGTCGACCTTCACCAAGTCGAAATTGTAAGGATAATTAATTTCTTATTTGTTTCTTTATTGATTTTTTATTGGCACAGAGGATTTAATATAAGACTACAGATTTATATCTTACGGCATTAACAGAAATAATTTTATTTTCCAATTTCGAGAGACGATTCCGAATCCTAGTATAGGAATTTTAAAAGCATGAATATAAAGTCTAACTGTTGTGAAAGGCAAAGATCAAAGATTCTGAAATGGTAAACGAAATCGCGGATGCTTTTAAAGTAATATGATTAATTTTCCTCGCATAGTTTATTTTCGCACGTATTAACCGCACGAGGGTGCTTTCCAAATGTGCATTAAAGTTGACGAGCGACGCGTGCAAGGTTTATGAAATCCTCCTTTATTGATTTTCAGTTCAATTAATTTTCCAGAACATGCGGCGAAATTACACATAGGACTAAACCATTGTATATTTGCTCTATAGTCGACAGCTCTTGCCTCCATTTAGCCAACAGTGACTCTCAACTGTGTGCTATTATCTTAAATTTAAAATAAACTTTGAAGCACAGTCATGATAAAGTTAAAAGCACTACAAAAATTATTTATTTCTGCTATATATAAGTAAAAAATAAATTCTCTATGAAAATTGCAAAAAGTTCGAACTATTTCGCAAAAATAAAATGAGTAGTTATTGAAATGAGACGCAAAAAAACTTCGTGTATCCTTCCAAGTAGATTTTATCTTCACACCTGTTTTTCTCGTGAGAAAAATACATGATATCTTAATTTGTAACGAGAAAGTATGAAATAGTTCAGGGTGGCGACCTGGTTTCTTTCGCATTTCTCTGAGGTGGGAATAAATGAAGTAAATTAAGATTTACCGTGTATGATCTCCTATCTTTTACTCTTTTAAAGGTAGAAACGGAAGAGTCTTGGAATTTGCAGCGAGTGCATCATGGATTTACATAACGATGAGATCATGATACAGGAGTTTTATGCGTATTAGAAAGCTCCAAAGGGAGGAGAAAACTGAGAACAGAGGGGCTCAGGACTCAAGAATCACCCAGTAATGAGATCCTCAATTCCTCTCAGTCAGTAAATCCACCTTCTTTATTTTTCACAAAAAAACGAAAAAAAAAATTGCCTGTGGTTGGGGTAATATAAATTGTGTAAGCATTAGATAGGAATGAAAGAAATAAAATAAAAAAACTACTATAAACAAACTTCAATCAATACAGAAAGTCGGCTAAGGAATTTAAGGAGAAAAATTCAGAATATTCAGAGTTTAGTCAGCTCTTGGTTTGCAAAAGATTTGAAAAACGCTCCTCCTAATCGGATTATCACAAATTTTTCAAAAATATCAAATATTTTACAATAAATTGTAAAATAAAATTATAAAATCTTCAAAAACTTTTTTAGCTATGTAACAAAATTGCTGCGAGAGAACAATATATATATATATATATATATATATATATATATATATATGACCTTGTGAACGTGGTATAAAAGTCTCTCTTTTAAATGTATAATTTGAATTGCTAATATATTTTCTGTAATTTAAAAGAGTGTGATTTGTACAAAAGTAACAATTTTATATTATTTATATGTTCAAAGACTAGAATCAATTTAAAAGTTCTTTGGAACGTCAGACATTGTCTGAGAAATATGTCGAAAAGATAAAGAGAGAGAAATTCTATCGAGTAGGCTTTGATGGACCCTAATCTGCAGGATTTTCTTTTCTATTTTGCTAGACTAGGATTTTGAGGAGGTCCTTTTTGTGGTGGAGACTTGAATCATTTCAAGGATTCTCGATATGAACAATATATCATATTGGAATCTGAGGGAAATAAATGTCCAATATCCTCGAAATGTCGAATCAGCCAAATCGGGCATACAAAGCTACCTCCGACAATCCTGTCGTATTGCTTGCCCGACAATCTGACATATACAATTGACAAGTTGCAGGATCAATTGAGTATTCTCAAATTAATAAAAAAATTGGTCTATAAATTAAAAAATAAATTGATAATTTATTTGGAAATCATCTTTATTCTTAGGATTTATTGCGCAGAACGTTATTTCTACCACATTTAATTGAATGAAAGAAGTAAATGCCACTTGTAGAAAATTGATTGGTTGATTTTGGAAAAATCCCTTTTCAGAAATATAAAATAATGCTTGGAACATATACGTCGGTAAATTCAACGATATCGTTCTTATTCACGAAGCACGCTCTCCAAGTTTGGTGGATGAAGGAATCGATCCACGACCGCCGGAAAAGCGGTAAAGAGAAGGAAAAACCTGGTGAGATGTTGAGAAAAGGAAATAGGTCGCGGCCTAGGATTATTTTTCATCGAAAAAAGGGAACTTTTTGTCGACTTGATTTCTAATTTGCAGTTCACGAATCTTATTTAAAATTATTCTTTAATTTTTTTAATGTTAAACAGACCAAAAATTTCATATACTTTTTGAACAAGCCAATTATACTATAAATAGAGTTTGAATAGAAATAATTAAAAAGTAGGTAATAAAACTATTTGTATTTGCATTTGTTTTTTTTTTCTCTTCTAGATAATGAATCAAATATGAATGGGATGAATAAAAGAAAATCTGTATAAATGACAAGGTCGTAAATACCTTTTCCAGGTTTTCGTTTATATTCTGATGAATTCGAATTTGATAATCGAAAAGTTTATCTCCGAATATTATTTTTAAATAAATAAATTCAAATGACTGGAAAAAAATATAATAAAATAAGCATATCAAGAAACTATCGAATATTCTTTTCATGAATTTGCTTTGGTGGGTTTTAATCATTCATCATTTTCAACTATTCATCTTGAAGCTATGATTCAGAAAAATTGGGAATCAGATCGGGTGCTCCCGAGAGAATCTAGATTTAACCTATTTTGATGACCTATATGGCTTACAGATTTTTTAAAAATAAATACTATAAAGTTAACTATATAAATAAGTATAAGGTAAATTAATTTGTGAAAAATACAGAAATGTATTATTACTGATCATTTTCGCAATCAAATCACGATTTATTTTCTTTTTCTCAAAATCTACAAATATCTCATACTCTAAAGAAGTTTGAGGTTAAACAATTTTTAAAAACATATAAGAAACCCACTTAATTATTCAATCATTAAAGATTTAGAATTAAATTTATATTTTACTGAAATAAGCATAGGGATAATTAAATATTTATAATAGTAATAATTTTTTATCACCTTCAAAATTAGATACATACACCGAAAACAACCTCAAATTTTTTTACTTCTTCTTTATTGACAGCGCGCTGTCAACTATTTTGCAAAGTAAATAAATGACTGTTATATAGGTTATTTCAGATTTCACAAGTCCCTGATTAGAATATCTCTTCGGGTTCTGACTAGAGATGAATAGATTACCAAGTCCAAGCAAAAGAGGGAATCCAGCTAGTACCCTATCACTTCCTCTATAGGTTTTTCTGACTAGTATGTCTAGCTGGATTCTAGTTAGCATCCAACTTTAAATAAGGACAAGTGGTGAAATTTCTACACGGGAACGAGGGGGAATTTCAGAAAATAATTAACAGAAACAAATCAATACCAAAAAACAAAAATATAGTATACAATTTAAATAGATTAGAATAAATTCTATTTTCGAACAGTTAGAGACTTAATTAACCTTTTTAGAATTTATTTTCACGGTGCGTATCAAAGAATGACAATGCAGATTTAAACGTATCCTAATTAATTAAGGATTCAAGAGCCTCTCAACTGATGCCACCAGTCCATTGATCGAGCTTCAGCATTTAGAAGCAAATCAACAGAAATCTCATCCCTCTGTTTTATTCTTTTTTTTCTACAGGAATATACTTTTCTCCTTTTATTTTTCATTGAATTATTGAATTATTTTTGCATAATAAAAAAGTAAGAGGACGATATCCATGAAGAAAATTTCAAAGCTAAAATTTAAATATTTTTTCACACCCCTCAGACAATTCTCTAATTAAGTTTACGAGCAACTTAATTTTTTCCTCGCACGTGAAATTAATTTATCAAAAAAGGAAAGTAAATATCTACCAAAATTTAAATATTTATAATGTAAATATTTACCAAAAGTACTTTAATAATAGAAATATTTGGTCAGTAGTACAATTAGAAGCAAGTCGCAAAATAAAAAAAATCGAAATCGTGGAAAATGTCTCGTTGAACAACTAGATGGAGAAAAAAAATAAAGGAAGTAAAGAATTGCAATATCTGAAGAATATTTGATCTTTTTTTGCATTTTAAAATTCGCTGAGACGACGTACGTCATATTAGATTCAAAGGAGGTCAAATTTAATTAGAAAATGGTGATTTCCGTAAAAACTTTATTGAAAAAAATGTTCTTCATGATTGGCAGTTTGCTGATCTGTCTAAATCTAAATGAAGAACAGATTATTTTCCTCCAGTTCTGATTGAAACATAATGTGACGGAATTCATCAATATATAGAAATGTACGTAGAGCATTTAGAATGATTAATATATTGTAGTATGTAATTGTAATTCCTATATAAAGTGCTCTTCATCAATATGCACTTCACTTTATTACTTCTCGTGTCTTGTCGAATTCATTATTTTACTGCCGATATCCAAATTTAATTTAGTATCAATGAAAACTGTGAGATTAATCAATCAAGATATATTGAAAGATCGAAATTAAAAGAGACTTTTGATTGTATGGAATTTATGTTTCAAAAAAGACCTTCAATTTCAATATGACGAAGTATATACCTAATTAATCTGTGTACCAATTGAATTGATATTTCATTAATTAATTGTACATGACTAACATAAGTGTGTGTGATCGACAAATGTGTGGCTGGTGCATGTATTTGTAAAATTCACACCTATTCCTACTAGAGCGTCCAGTGAACTGGATATTTGCTTATCCATCTGAATATTCGATAGGAAACTTTACACGCTCTTGGGTTTTACTGAAAGCCCTGCACAAAAATCTCTTTTGTATTTTAATATTTTTCTTGGAAAGTAGGTAGCGTGAAAGGTATAAGAAAAAAGAATATAATAATTTTCAATATCGTGACCTTCAAAATAATTGATAAATTCAGCTTGAATTAGTCTAGGAATGAAGCAGAAACCCAAGATTGTTGTAGGATTGGTTTTTCATCATTTCCGCGTTTCCGGGGGATAAACCGGCTAAAAAAAAAAGCACAGAAAAACAATGGAACAAAATTAGGAAAAAAGAAGGCAATTAGCAGAGAAAAGAGAGAAGCGTATAAAAAACAGAGTTTGGTGATATCGGAAAAGAGTAAAACAAAGAAAAGCCATTGGCTTATTGTGAGATTAATCGACTAATTGCTGAAATTAAAAAAAATTCATCACGCGAATAAGTCACTTTTTTTATAGAAGTTCGATTAAATACGATAAATAGCCACGGACTTGTGATGAAGTTCTAAATTCTCTGTTCAATATTAACACTAGATATAAATCCTGTTTGGCGAATGAAATTTGTATTAGTCAAATATAAATTTCTAAAAAATGAAATGTCAGTTAAACTAAATTGAACCAGAAATTAAGGTGAATGAAATGGAAATATACTGGGACAAATTTTGATAGAATTTTTGAAACAATAAGAACGTGGATCTTCTCTGTTCGTTATTCAAGTTTAATCTTCCGCTTAACTTGTCATTTGTTAGTGAGCGTTCCCAAAAATAGGTGACAGTGCTTTATTGTACAATTGAATAGCGATGAATCGTTTAATGGAAAGTGGCTTTTCGCTCAGTTTATTAACAAAAGTTCCACCTCGTTAACATCGTATAAAATAAACTGCATATAAACGTAAGTGAATTATTTTTAAACCTGGCGCGGAAAAGTGAAAAAGAGACACATTTAAAGTTTACTGACATTACTTCTCGGTGTTTGAGATAAATTTAGAAGGAAGAAATGATATTTTCTAGTCATTGAACTTGCAGTACAAAAATTAATTCCAAATGATCCAATTTAAAAATTTCCTTTTGAAGCTTGAGTGATAATATTTAAATCCTGATATAAAGGTAAGCTTAGTTCTCTCTTTTTTATTTAATTAATCTTTAAATATGATATTCTATTATTTTACAATTTCTCTTCGTGAATTAAATTCCAGGGCGAAAAGCTAATACAAAACTGATTTATTTGCCGCCTCGAGATCAGTTTCGATAAAGCGAAATAACGAGAAAAACGTCAAGCTTAGAAAGATATCGATAGTGAGAAAGTTGGAGGGTGTCCATAGAGAGAAAACGGAATGTAATTATGTTACAGACCAATTATCGATTTCTATGCAATTTGTGACTTTTCCTTTTTATTCTACCAAAAAGTCACTTAATTTTTCAAAGAAACTTTACTTTATTTTAAATGATCGTACAATCAACTTTTCTCCTTTTAAATTTAATTAAAATTTTGCTTCACTATCAAGATAATCATAATAATGTCTTTTACGTTTCCTCTTAAACTAATTTCTTGGGAAAATGTTCAATTAAGTCCTGGAATTTTTCATATTTTAAATTTTATTATTTCATATTACAAAATATTATTATTTTCTATCTCAGCGAAGCCAGTAAATAATTTCTCATTTGTGAACTCAAAACTAGCAGTCATAGAGAAATATTTATTTCTCTTTATATAAACACACATTCCTTCCTTATTTATATTGAAATTAAATTAATGTGTAGAATTTCTGTAAAAATTAATTGAATGAGAAAAACGATCTTCATGTCGCAAGACATATTCTATTAAATTCTATTCTATTAAATTAATTATTGATACTCTCTAAATCTGAATTAGTGAAAAGTAGGTCACTAATTTACTTTAGTGAAAATTTTTACTAATTATTAGTTGTATTTCACTATTTCAATTCGCAGTTTTCAACTTTTCACTAAAGTTTTAGTCAAAAATGACTAACAATTAGTAGAATTTTTCACTAAAGTAAATTAGTGACCTACTTTTCACTAATTCAGATTTAGAGAGTAGGGTTATCCTTTCACACTTGGGGATTCCAATATTTCACATTTTGAATTTCGATTGATAACAATAGTTAATTATGGTACTAATCGCCGTTTGTTTGAATTATCAATTCGTGTCTGATGTCACTGAGCAAATCATCACGAACATGTTCGGATTTAGAGGAAAGCGGATAGTTTGAATATATGTATATCGACAGCAGTGATTCTCAACATTTCAAAATTTCAAAATCATTTATATATTTTTTACACTCTCATCAGAGAAGGTATTAGATTTGTGTACAATTTGACCCCCCC
>CAJFCO010000171.1:920606-930895 GCA_904066015.1 Synergus gifuensis | reverse complement strand
CTCTCTCTCTCTCTCTCTCTCTCTCTCTCTCTCTCTCTCTCTCTCTAAAAATTCTAATGACGTACGTTCGTAGTACTCAAATAGTCGAACAATTTTTCTTAATGACTTTTTTGGATAAAAAAAAAATTGAAAGACTTATAACATTTTGAAAATCCAAAAAAATGAAAGAAAACATAAATTAGAAGCCAAACAACGCACAATATGAAAAATAGTCTAAAGATGAAAAATTTTTCTTTTTGAACGCCCTATAGGATCCGCATAACAACTTTTTGAATTTCCTTAAAAAATCGAAAATTCAAATTTTGAGCCAAAAAACGCGAGATGTAGAGAAAATGATAAGAAACATAATTATTCGCCTTAAAAAGATCTACAAGTTCCCCTTTGGCCATTTTTCAATAGGATGAGTAGTTTTCGTTTTAATCGTGAAAAATTTTGTTAAACAGAGCCGAGCGCGGAGCGCGAGCTTTAAATCAAATATCGAGCGCGAAGCGCGAGTGCCCTGATGAGAATGTGCTCCTTAAGGTCGATAGAACCTTAACTAAATTAGTTAAATTTTGCATTCAAAGCTGTAATTTGATTTAATTTTAATTTAATTTAATTAAATTTTAAAAAATACATAAAAATATAAATTACAAATATAAAAAAATTAATTAAAATTAAAAAATATAAATTATATATACAAAATATATAATTTAATTAAATTAAAAAAAAAACATATAGGTTCAAGCGTCCTGTAAAGCGCAAGCTTCACGAAGGGCACAAAAGCGCGCGAAGCGCGCAACACGAAGCGCGACGTATACATATTTCGGAGCGCGAAGCGCGCGTTGAGAATGTGCCCGCGAAGCGGGCAGATTTTTTGAAATCCAATCATTACTTCAATTCCTTTTATAAAATTCCACTAAATTTTAACACGATTATAAATTATTTGCGCAATAAAGTGACTTTAAAGTTTCGATACGATTCCAAAAGACATAAAAAGGGCAGTAGTAAAAAAGCCTACTAAAAGTCAAGTAAAACCCATATCCGTAAGTTAATGATATATCCTAAAGTACCTTTTTTTACTCGAGGGTTTTTCCTTTAGAGGTTGAGATACGATTTATTTCCAATTTATTTCCATCAGAAAATATATCGATAAAATTTGATTAATATGAATGTTTAAAGTTTAATCAAAATCAATATCTCGAACAGCGGTCATCCATGAATCAAAATTGAATCTTTATCTTCTTCTTCTTTATCGCATTTTAAAATGTAGACCTCGAAATTTTTATTCGTCGAATCTCCCTCTATGAATAATTTAAGAAAATCTTGCTTGGTTTATATCAATGATGGATGATCAAAAGAATAAATATTAAAATATAATATTTACTTTAAAATAAAAAAATTCGTATTTTCCCAATTGATACATGAAAATAATGTTATTGGATCTTCCTAACGTACTATGTATATTGTTGTTCTAAAACTAAAACTCACGATTCAATTCGCTTTAAACTGGTCTATAATATAACAGTAGATTATTTCCAATAAAAGGAAACTTGTGAAGAGTGGATTTGGAGTTTAAGATAAGAGATGAATTCCAGCAAGGAAGAGATTCCTTAAGATATTGCGTAGGAAAGCTTCGGCATTTCCGGAAAAGCCATGATATTATATCTACATAACAATTTCCGTGTCTCTTGTGACTATTAACCTAGAACGAAGCTCGTTGAAATAGAATTAGATCGTACAACGCAAAAAGAATGTAGAATTTCATGTCTCAAAAATGAAATAGTGTCAAATAAATTATTAAAAAGAATTCTTGTAAATAGTTTTTTTTAGTTTATGATAATTATTTTGGGTTTTCTGCGATAGAATGCAGTTAAGCGAGTTTCTGCGAGAAACGTAAAATGTAAGCTCCAATGGTTAAAATAGACCACAGCCATAATATTATAGTTTCTCTGAATCCATTCTAGTTATATAAGTTCAATTGATTGAAGTGTTCAGAATTTACCACAGGGTCTTACACTAATACCTTAAAATACCAGGGAAACGCAGTTAGTTTAGACAAGTTATTACAAAATTATAGCAAAACCCGAGGCTAAACCTGAAAAGTACCTAGAGGATGTTGTTAATCATCTCTGTGGAATATATTATTGTTATGTTTGCTTTTAGATGTCTTTGTTATAACAGGAATGACTAATTAGGAGGTATTGGATTAATGAATACCAAAGTCTTGGTTATTCTGTCAACCAAACAGACAGCTTTTGTTTAGGTAGATTGCATGGAACATTGTATGTACCAAGACACTACGAAACAAGATAAAGCGGGGAAGTAAATGACGTTATGGACAATGCAGAGTCTGACAAACTATGTTCGATCATCATTAGTAAGAGTTTACGGATCTCTCTGACATATCTAATTGCCTAGTTCATCGCATTCATAGGAAGATTATTATACTGTTATGAAAATTTGCTAATAATGCAGAAAATGTCGCAGAAAGAAGAAGATGCGATTTATATGTACCAACGTTGTTCCGAATTAGAATGAAGAGAGGATTAACAATTTTTTCATAAATATTAATTTTCATTTCGCAAACAAAAGTGGATCTTATCTAAAACTGTCTATCTAAAACTGATTCACTTATCGCTTAATTTAATAATCACCAAATTTTAGTGTGAGTAGATTTCAATTCATCAAAAAAGTCTATTTATAACGCATTTGTCCTTGAATTAGTAGGAAAAAATAAAGTAAGCTGATAATGCGTCGCGGATAAAAATGAAGGATCGAAAAAGACAACATGGTGCCCTAAAAATAGTAAGAAACCTATCGTGAGCTAAAATGGTGAGCGAAAATAAGGTATATGAAGTGTACTAAGGAGAATTAAGTACCTCGCTGAGTTTCGAGTTGACGACGTGATAGAAGATTCTGTGAATACCCTAAGCAAAATGTGGATTCAAGGAGTGGTGTCAGACATCTCATCTCTGCTAAGGCAAATTTGTCTCACAAACAAGGAAACTCCAAACTAGTTCCTTTATCCACAAACCGTGAATTCCTGAATATACATAAGATGATATATATCTAGACTTTAGATAATAATCAAAAGCCTAAAAGGTAAAACAAATGCTTTTGATATCATAAACTCTCTTTTGAAGAGTCCTTGTTTTATTAAATAAGGAAAACGTAAATTCTCAATGTCTTCCTAGCAAAATGCAACAAATATATTTGAATTTCTTCACTAATAGAATTTTTTATTCTATGCGGAATAGTAACTGGTGGAAAATGTAATGTTTTTTTATATTGTTTTGCTTAGTAAATTATAAAATTTATTGGTTACTTACGGGTTCCATCAAAACGAGTTGCGATCGTGTCGAGAAAAGTGTTTTGAGGGGCGAGGAGGCCCTTCCTGGCCGGCATTGGGGCCACCCCGCCGCGCTGTAATGCGCCTCGACCTGAAACAAATATTTTTCATTAACATATGCAATTTTATTAATATCTGATTGATTGTATTAAATAATAAATTAATAAAAGAACGAAATGCCGTAATGTGGTCCCTTATATTTTCAAAGTTTTCTTCTTTATTCACATTGAAAATCTCTAGATTTTAAATTAAAACTTTCAATTCACCGGAGTAAAATTTATTTCAAATCAATGTTATACGTTTAATTGAGAAAACTTCATTATAGAAGTAGAGCCTACAGTTACGCGGAAAATGGTTTTAATTAATTGAATTTTTGAAGGATGAAAATGAAATATTGACTATATATAGAATATTATTAATCGAAAAAAATATCTGATTGGATTTTAATAAAATTAAGGGGTGTACACAAAACTTTATTTGTGTGAGTGAGGTTTGAATTTGTTTCATGTAATGAAAATAATTGATTGCCTTCTTTTCGCTAATTGAATCTCATAAAAAAAAAACTAACAAAATGATAGGGTGTGCCACAAATATTTGGATTGCGCAACCAGCTAATGATAATAATAACAACAATGTTCCCGCAAACTCTAATCCCTTATATAAATATAGATGTATGAATACATTGAATAATTAATCTAAAATAATACATATGTAATCGTAATTTAATTAATTCGTGGACATTAATATTAAACAGAGCCAAAAATAAATTAACACTTGCAGATGTAAACAAAATAACGTAACTTTTATGTTTAAATTTATTAATTTTTTTTATGTATCTTATGAAAATGATTTAAGATTTTAACTGGAGTCATAAAAACGCTATAGTATTGTTCAATCTACGTTACGAAAAAGAATTTCTGTTCCACTTTCATGCTTTTTCCAAAAGAATTCTGCTTTTCTGATAAAATAAACGTAAGTTCATAAAATGGAATTTCAGGATCGGATTACGCAACTCTACGAATTGATATGATTCTTAGATAGAAAAGCACACCAGCAAAAATATATTTATGTAATATACTCGTTCTTCGAGAAAAAACAACATTTTTTATCGATTTTATCTTGACATTACATATTATTGCAATATTATTTTAGAGACATTTAATTAACGTTAGAAAATATAATTCAATTTCCGTCACATCAAAATATTTCGCAAATTTTCTCTGAAGTGATTTAAAAAAAAAAAAAAAAACTGTGTTTCATTATTAGAAACAGTTGTGAAAATTCTCATGTATGTTACCACAAAGTTGTAATGAACTGTGTAGAATTTAATAGAGCATGTAAACGAACGTTTTTCGTATACCTAGAGATATACGCTTGGAAAATTGGCTACAAGCCAAGACTTCCAATATTGTAAATTTTAAATTGGGTTTTCCCCTTATAAAGCTAGGAAGCAAAATAAACATGGTTTTCGTCTTTGAAAAAAGAAACATTTGTTCGGGAAATTTTTCTTATTTCTATAAGCAAACTTATTATTATATAAAGAAAAATATATTTACTATATAATTTTATTCCTATCAATATTAAATATGTCTAAACAGTAAAATGCTTTTAAAGTTTGAAACAGTTTTTTTAAAGGCGAGCATTTCAGGAAATAATGGAGTATGAAATAATATTTTTCAGCAGCACTCGCAAGCGGGAAAGCCTTGCTTTTAAGTGTTATCCCACGTCGAATTACTTAAAACTTTTTTTTTCTTTCAACCGATTTCATTATTTTTGTCGGAAAAATTCGAATCAAGTGATGCAAGAACTGGGCCAAGGTTATCGGTTAATGACATAGGACCATTTTAAAAATAGATCAGCAGCTGGTTGTTCAAAGAAACTATGTATTTTAGAATCCATAAAACTTGAGACTTTACAGATGAACGTCGAGTTTCTTTCCATCTTTTTACTTGCAAATTCTATTTCTCTCCACTCGGACAAAAGTAATTGCAAAAAATGCATGAACGAAAGTTCTTTTTTGATTGTTGGCGACTCTTGTGCACGAAAATATGGAATTATTAAATTTCCTAGTTTCTTTTAGAGAGTCTTTACCATTTCTTATGCAAATCTTAATCTCTCTTTGCAGAAGATATTTTCGTCGTAAGTGTGTCATTATAATAATAACATGATGCCTTTCCATGACCCAGAATCTTCAGTTCCTCTTTAAGAGTGAAATATTTTCATATTCCATTATCTCAAACGATAAAGAAAAGAGGGGTTTAATTTGAATGAGTCTCAATTTCATCTTCTATTTTGCTCTCTCGCTAAAAGTTAATGAAAAACTCTCGGAAAAACTGAACAAGGGTCTATAGCAACAGTCCTCGATAACTTCAGATTTATTAATAATAATTACTTTAAAATAAGATTCTTTGAATATATTAACAGATTTTTCTTTTCCGCAGTATCTCGTAGTAGTTAGTGATAAACTTATCTTATCAAATCTGCACCTTTTATCTTGTTCGTAATGTTATCTTTTTTGTCTTTTTAAAGAAAATGTACTTTACGTGTTCACAGTGTATTCAGAGTGTTTCTTTCGTTTTTGTATATAGACTCGAAGAAAATCACGAATTTGCATATTTATCTTTAAAAAATCCAACTTTTTTATAGTTATTTTTAAAAAATGAGGGTTTCAAGATTTCTAAAACTTTTATTTCTTTTGTCTCTGTTAAATTTTGAATTCTGCAGTGGTTACAAAATATTGGTAATTTGTGCTTTCAACGGGTTCAGTCACTTTTCTATGTTTGAAAAATTGATGAAAGGACTGGCGAAAAAAGGCCATCAAGTGGACGTCGTGAGTCATTTTCCCCAAAAAGAAAATATTTCAAATTATAACGATTTGAGTTTAGCTGGTAGCTTGCCAGATGTAAAGAATAATATCAGTTATGGAAATGTTAAAGAAGCTACCTCATCATATCTTTGGATAAAAAATCTTATGGGTCCAGCCGGTTATGATGTTTGTGAACCCGAGTCGAAATATAGGCCCTACTTTAACGCTTTTCACGCTCTCATTTATAGGGGCTAAGGTTTTGAAGTAGACGCTATTTCAATGCGATTTTTGCTCCTACTTTGGCGCTCTAATGGGCACAAATTTCCAAATCTTCCACTTGGAGCGTCAAAGTAGGGGCTTAGCATATTTTTAAAACGAGTCGAAATATGGTGCTACTTTGACGCTCTATACACACAATAAAATTGTTGGGGCTATAAGAGTATTAAAGTAGGAGCTAAGTTAAATAAAAATTGAAAAAAATATCTTAAAAAACAATTATTAATTAAGAACATGGTTTATTCGCAGTTATATTATGGATATTCTTATAACTAATCGTTATTTGTAGATTTAAACGCTTATATAACAAATAAAATTTCGCATGCAACTCTGGGGGGAATCGAACGCACGACCTACGGGACGCGAGTCCAGTTACCTAACCATTTTACCCTAAGCTCTCGAGATAGTAGTCCCACATTTTTTCCAGGGTATACTCAATCCGAGCATACACAAATATTAAATTGAACCGTCAGATCGTAGAAGGGCATATAAAATTTTTTAGTCCTAGCACAATGATTTCTCACCCCTTTTGAAATTTTTTTTAAACATTCATGTAAAATTTATTTCCAATAATTCCTTTGATTGCATAATAAAACAATTTGTCGAGACAGAAAAATAATATTGTTTTAGCAACAAAAATTTGCTTTCGACAACAAAAAGGGCTCAGCAAAATTATTTTGTTCCCATTATTACTAAATTTGTTTTCCTATAGTGAAAGATTAACAAAAATATTACAGGGCGAAGGCATATAGGGATATATTTGCGTAATATTTCAACTTATTTTGTATAATCATTCAACAACAATTTATTATGTTTATGCATTTTAAATGAAAAATAATTTTGCTGTTAATTTCTTATTAAGCGTTGAAAACAATTGGTATTATTCATTGAATGCATGAAGATACAAAATAGTTTTGTTTTTTTCATTTTTCAACTAATCCTAACTTCTATGCAACTTAAAATGAAAATTGCTCTTTGTTGTTGAATGAAGATGCAAAATTTTATTGAATTATGTACAAAATGTAAAAAATAACAAATCTTTTGAAAATTTTGGGTAAAATTCTATGTAGGTCACTAATTTACTTTAGTGAAAAATTCTACTAATTGTTAGTCATTTTTGACTAAAACTTTAGTGAAAAGTTGAAAACTGCGAATTGAAATAGAGAAATGCAACTAATAATTAGTAAAAATGTTCACTAAAGTAAATTAGTGATCTACTTTTCACTAATTCAGATTTAATTAATTATTATTAATTATTTAATTAATTATTTAATTATTCAATTTGAAATGAAATAACAGCAACTAATAAGAATTTTTAAGTAATGATATTCCTCAAACATTAAAATCATAATTATATAGATTAATTGGTAAAAATATATTGCCCTTGAAAATAATCAAACACAATTTATTATCTTTTAATAATGATGCATTATTTTAATATACTATAAATTGCAAATTTAGAGTTAAATTTTGAGTTTAAATTTTTCAATTTAAAGATTAAGAAGTGTTTAGAGATGAAATAGAAAAATTATTTTTTAAATTTAGGGATTAAAGAGTGTCTAAAGAGGAGTTAAAAAAATATTGAAGATCTTCAAAGTAGGGGCTAAAAATGATGTAGAAGCAAAACAGAATGAAAATGTCTTTAGGAGCTGCTAAGTAGGAGCTAGTATAATAAGCAGCCGCAAAGTAGGGGCAATACTTCCACTTGGAGCGTCAAAGTAGGGCCTATATTTCGACTCGGGAATTATTAGGTCATCCAGTGATGCAAAAGTTGATTAATAATAAGAATACCAATAATGCTTCATACGACCTCGTCATTTTGCAGGTAGGTAAAATACTAGTTGTGTAACAGGAGATTTCGAATTTTAGCAATTGTGATTTCTGTGAAAATTAATCAAATCTTATCGTCTCAGGAATTTTTTTCACCCTGTTATTTTGCTTTTGGTCGAAAATTGAAAATTCCAATGATTGTATTTGTAACCAGTGTTTTATACGAGTGGATGAATGATCCCTTTGGGAATCCTGCTAATCCTTCTTTCGTTCCTGGAGGCTCTTTTTCGTATTCAGGACACATGAATTTTCCTCAAAGATTGGCCAATACAGTATCAACTACAATGGCAAAAGCCATGTACAATCATTATGCAACCCAACAGAATAAATATGTGGAAAAATATTTTAGGCCTGGATTTCCAGATGTCTACGACCTTCAAAAAGATGTGGCTCTCGGTACTGGTGAATTCTCACTTTAGTCTGAATGGAGTTAGACCATTTACCCAGGCTGTGGTCGAAGTGGGAGGATTACATATTGAATACGATAACAAAAAAAAATTACCATCTGTAAAGAACATCACTTTTAATAATCATGAAAATTTATAGGATAATAATAATAATGTGTTTTTGAAATTTAAGATAATACAAGAATGGCTTGATGAAAATCATCGCGGTTTCATTTATATATCATTTGGATCTATGCTAAAGGTTGAATCAATCCCGGAAAAGATTCTAAAAGCATTTTATGCCACATTCTAAACTATAGCTCCAATTCGAGTTTTGATAAAAATCGCTAAGGAAGAAGAACTGCCCCCTGGTCTACCAGAAAATGTTAAAACCTCCTCGTGGCTTCCACAAAATCAAGTTTTAAGCAAGTGTCCTTCAATCTTTATTTTTTCTCACAAGTATTAATAATTACTTCAATTAAAAAAAAGTTCTTAAAAACTACATCATAATTTACGACTAATCGTCCTTTTTTCAGAACACAAAAACATTAAAGCATTTTTTACGCATGGTGGCATTATGGATACTTTAGAATCCATTTACTTCGGGGTGCCCATGATTGGAATGCCATTTTTTGTAGACCAATTCAGTAATATTAATAATTATGTACAACGTAATTGTGCAATTGCTCTGGATATTAATTCTTTGAATGAAGAAATTTGGACAACTGCTTTTCAAAAAATATTAGAGGATCCTATTTATAGGTTAATATGATAAATAAAATTTTAAAATAAACTGTAACAATTTTTATAAAAATAATTATTGACATTTTATTGAATTTTAGGAAGAGCACTGATAGATTTCGGAAACAGTATTTTGATCGTCCTGCAAAACCTTTGGATACAGCCATTTTTTGGGTGGAATACATCGCTAGAAATGTTAATGTTCTGAGGTCACCAGCTTTAGATCTAAAATGGTGGCAGCTATATTTATTAGATGTTTATACTGTTCTCTTTATTATATTATCAATTACTTGTTACTTTATACATTTACTCATTCGAAAATTGTCAAAATGTTTGCATTGCGTAATAAAAGTTTTTTTCAGTTTTACTAGAAAGCAAAAAAAAGACTAAAAATAAATATTTAAAATTAAATGTTTAAAATTTCTAAGACCTCTGTAATATTGTTTAATAGGCAAATAATCATCATATTAATGGAACTTTAATCATCAATGTAATGGAACTTTCAAATATATTCACTAAAAAGATTTTGAGTAGCAGATTAATTTAAATTTTCGATAATTATTGCACTATGATAATATTTTATCTCTGTTTTGTAGACAACAAAACATCTTCTAGTTCAACTAACAAAAAGCGCTCCAAGCAACAAAAGCGCTTTACAAAACTTCCGCAGTTTTACTTTTCCTCTTTTCTTTTTCGCATCGCTTTGTCATTTTGTTACACTGTGTTCTTTTTAGTGTCTAATTTTTTTTGGTAGCTTATAGTTTAAGGAGGAAGAGAAATGTAGGTTAGTTGCTAAACCAAACTAGCTGTGAATTCGATCTCGAGTGTTCCGTTTAACTATATTTATATTTTTTTGTGCTAATTTTTTGAGCACTTTGCTTCCTCATTATGATAATGTTGCAAATAAATTTGCTTCCTC
>CAJFCO010000171.1:885630-915606 GCA_904066015.1 Synergus gifuensis | reverse complement strand
AAAAAAATCTGCAGCGAGGGTGATTCGAAGTAAGAAAATTTGAGTAATATGTGAATAAGGAAGAATATGGAGCGTCTAGAAGATATTTTGCTGACTATACCCTTATAGTTATACTAATAGGATGAGTGGGATGATTTTATATCTGTGTATATTGGTGTAAAATTTACAAGGTCGATAGATTGTATATGTGCCCATTATATATATATATATCGTGTAATTCAAATCCATTCTATTTCAAAGCTAGATCCGCTTGCATATTATTCATAATTATATTACTTTAGAAATTTAGTAATATTAGAAATTTTTATACTTTTGGATATAAAATTAACTGATTAAAGGTATTAAATACTAATGAATAATAATTAACAATCATTTGTAGTGATTAGATTTTAAAATATAATGCAAGCGAATCGGGGAAACGTCAAAGGTATTAGGGGAAGTTGTTTCTAAGCACTACGTAACACTATTTAACACCAAAATTCATTAAGTACTCGCAAAGGAACAGCGCAGAGTTTGAATCACAGCGATTATTAAGATGAAGTTTGATTCATCAGTCGATATATGAAATTATTAGCACATTGAAACATATATAAAGCCAGTTAATAATTCTTCCATAATTCTAAAACATTGAAATAATTTTAAAGCAAATATTTTAGACGAGAACTCGCTTTAATAGAATCATGTAACGTCTTTTGGGATTCTTTTATGAATAAATAATTCACGTGGATTAATTCTGAAATTTATGTGTGTGATATGGAGGCTACAATATGTGCAAGCTTGATTTACATAAAGGGAAACCTATTTTCCAGAGTCTCTCTCGTTGAAAATTCTCCTCTGGAAGTACGTACCTCTATCGACAATTAACTTACTAGAAAACTTTTCAAAGTCCATTAAAATTTGAAATCCAGACCAGGGTGAAGTGGAGTGTGAGTTATTTTGTTTTGTGGAATGAATCCGATGATCAACCACACTATTCACGTGAACTTTAGCTTTGTTCCTGGCGAAAGTTGACATTAGATATACGAGTTCAAATTCAGCCGTAATGGCATTCCCCTTCATAGTTGTAAACTGTGTGTTATTCAGATTCTGAACAGTTTCGAAGATACTACCCACCACATGTTTAGTTCTTTAGTTATTATCTCTTAAGATTCACCAAACTTTCATATTGAGATTTTTCTAAGATGTTTTACTGGAGGGTTTTATTACCTCAATTCGGTCCTCAAACCCTCTACGTGACTAATAGCTAATATCCCTATGCTCAGGACTAACTCAAGTACCCATACTATAATTTAGAATACTGTAATAAAAGTGGACTCAAGAAAAAACTAATGATTTTGGAACTTTCTCAAAATTACTTCCGACGTTATCATATTGTCGAATTTTCCATTCAAAATGCAATTTTGTACAGCAACGTCGCAAGATAGAATCGGCAGACACTTTTGGAAAACCTTTTAGACCAGTCAGTCGCTTTCTGATCTGTAACCCTGTTACTTCGTACCGAACAGAACATTACCATTTTGTGAATCAGTAACTTGATTACTACTTGTACTCAATTGTAACTCGTGATTCATTTACTAATATTAAAATAAATAGTGGTTTAATGTGAATACTTTTAGTTCTTAATTTAAACCCTTAAACTGAACAGTTCAATATTAGCAATGCAAGTTTTCTTGCATGCTTAACACTGTGAGTGTGAAATATTTGGTTACATTCATGCAATGTGGGTGCATCCGAAAATTCATTCTGATGTATTTCTGAAATTCCAATTTCAGTTTATACTGAAATACGGTAATTATCAATTTTTTCTGCTGAATTAATATAAAAATTTTTCTTCTAATATTTCAGGTATAGATTTTTTATTTTTTTTTTTATTTCTTTTACACATTTTTCTGTAGATATTTCGTTTGAGTTTTACATCATGCCGACCCAAATATTGACTTCTACTACTTTCCGATCCCGACTGAGAAGTTAAATAACTCTATATTACAGGTACTATATTTGCAAATTTTACTCTAGCAATAAGAATAATTGAATTTGTAAATTTAAATTTAACTAAGTGATTATTAATTTTCATGAAAATGAAAAACAAATTACCTTTCAAGAGACAGTATTATAGTTTCCCGTATATTTTCATGTGCGTAAGATTGAAAAACTTCAATTCAATTGGTGTAATATACTTTTCGTACACACTTTTCTTCTCCACTGTGAGAGGGAAAAAATTCTCTTCAGACTCGAAGTCCCTTTATACATTTTTCATTGGGTTTGATAGTAACCACCATGTGGGACAAAAAGTGATAACTTATCTGGAGTAAAATCATGTGCAATATTTATATACATATAAAAGAAAAAGCTTTGCTGGGAAAAAGTAATGAATTTATGACTTATATTTCTTAATAATATAATAATAACCATTATTATTGCGAAGACTTTTGAAGATAGGAAGTGAATAATGGAATAATAATAAGTATATAAGTATATAAATCAGAGCTTAGATCTTTTGATTTCATTGAGTAAAGCTAATTAATTTTTTACGTACACGCAACTTTTGAATCATTTTGAAATCTAGCTAGGAACTGAGGAAATATTTATTTTATCGTATAAGTATCTGGATTATGAATCATCAATAATAAAAGTTCATTTTAAATGCAGTCGATTACTCGAAGGTAAACGAATTCATGTCGATCGACCTAGTTAATTCAATGACAATGAATCAAATTACTTGCGAGGTCAGAATGATAATAATATTAAAAATTTTATTATTTGTTTCTGGCAATTTAACTAAAGTCCAAGTCCCTTTTCAAATCTCCTTTCTAAATTACTTTTCCAACCCCTATATTTCCCAACTATCTTTATTGCTTTAAACCTTTTGGGCAAATAGGAAAATGTATTATATACCAAAAATGTAGTTTTTCAAGTCCTACAAGTATTTTCTGGATATTTTTCGATACCAAGTCTAAATTTTCAGGTGGTCTTTTCAGAAGTTCAGCTTTAATAATTTTTTTATGAAATGACTGGTTTTATTAATCATAAAAATGATGATTTTAGAGAAAAAGTGGTTACAATATACTTAACATCCTTATCTATCCTTATAGCCTCTTGAAGATAATAGATACCAGTTAACATCTTTGAAAAAAGTATAAGCACAAACTGTGAAATGTAATATAGCATAACAATTTAAGCAAATTTCTGAGCTTTATGCACCAAGAGGGTAATTATACTTTGGAGACCAGCCAGGCCGTGTTCAGGTCAATGAATCCATTCCATTGTTCTTAAGTGATATACGGGCCTATGTATATACATGAGCTGAAGGTTTTAAGAGTCATTATAGTAAGGGTCTCGCTTATCGCCATACATTATGCTCTGCAGAAGCATGGTCATGTAATATGGCTTAAATCCCTAAATGCTGCCGCATTGCCGATGCCTCTCGAGTCCTAAAGTCACTGTGCCCTGCGGCTCGTCGACCCGAGAGGGGTGGACGCCTTATCGACCTGGTGCTGTTTGCCTGCCAACCACCGACCAAACTAAACCACCCTCGTCCCTCCAGATACCATTCGACATGCATCCTGCTGGTACCTAGTTGCACAGAGTGCAACTTTCAACAGAGTCGCTCTTTCTCTTCACACTGATTCGCACAATACTCTTTGAGGGAAAAAGTTAAAAACAAAAAAAAAAAAGAAAAAACTCGACCAAAGAGATGAAAACCAAATGACAAGGGGGATGTCCATTCAGAGGATTCTGTATTTCCGATGGAAACGATCTACCCTACTTTTATGAACCTGGATTCATAAAAACGAAACTACATTCTAATAAGAACGTAAAAAAATGTTTAATTACATTTTCCAAGGCTTTTTTGTTCATACGAATTTTCAAGTCTGAGTGAGAGTTGAATTACCCGAAAATTTTCAAAATTGTCTTCTTCCGGAGCATTTCGAAATTAACGTTCTATAAATAAATGAAGAAAGGATTTACAAGAGTGTGTCGCTAAAAGAGGATTAATTTGTACTGCAAAGTTTCATGAAGATAAAGATGTTGAGCTTCCCGGACTCTTGGGAAATCAAGAGGATAAGTATGATCACATGATTTGCTTTATGTACTACATCGAACAACAAGTATAATCTTCATTATGCAGACGTCGTTTATTCTCTTTCTTCCAAGACCCACGGGATCAACATATTTTCTTAAGGGAGACTTATATTTGACTCTGAAATATTAGGACTACTTTTCCTTCATTGGACTGTTATCCGAAAATCTAGAGTGTGAAAAAAGCCTCTTCAGTTTCCTCTACTTTACAATCTAAATTCTACATTATACACATCAGTCCACACTTTTCTTGAAGTGCATGAACTTGCGACAATTTATGTTTTCTGGTTGCGTGCGCTCGATGGAAATCGTTGATTCGTGATTTGAAGGGGGTGCATAAAATGTCGTGTCTTTGGGGCTTGGAAACCTGAAAAGCAAGCAAGGCAGGGAAAAACAGCAAGAGGAAAGTAGGTCAGTTCAGTGGCAACAGACTGCAGCTACAAGAGTGGCACAACCAGTTCGCGGATGAGGGTTTCCAACAAAGTTGGAGCTTGGAGACCATCGATCCCACTTCCACCTGCAAAAAGGTCATTACACCCTCGGTTTTCCTACTGCAGAATTTCGAATAGTATCCGGCCTACGAATATTGAGTACTTCTCATATGATTTCTATCGGTGTCTCTGCGGCACCTTAAACCGGAGTCATAGTCACGAATTCACGGTCCTCTCTAATTTCCCTCGTTGCTAGCTCGAATCTCTCACATACGTATAAATGTATAGACACGGAGTTTCGATGAGGTTGTGCCCTCATTCGAAACAGCATTCGCTAAGAGCACAAAGAGATAGGACGAGTGACTCTCGAGTTTCCAGAGAAGGTACAAAACGAGCGATCTCTAGAAGCTACCTACAAACCTATACTGTCCTGCTATTATCGTTGAATAAAACCCAGAATGTAATGCGGAATATTTATGACTTTTGACGACATCTTCCTCCAAAGACTCTTCAGATCTATGAACAAAATACCTGGATTTTACATTCATTTGCAATATCTTAAATTAAGGACAATCTATTGAATAAATACATGAATTGTTATTTTTCTTCCAGTATACCAAAGTGGCTTTTTAAAGTTATAGTTCAAGGGAGAGATAACAAATTCTACCTCAAAAATCTGATTTTCAACGAAGAATAAAAATAAAAATGCTCTTCAGAGATGCGTCAGCAGTGTTAAATTGAAGCATAAAAAGTTTAATTGGAAAATGTTATTAGGTTTCGAGCAAATAGAGGGAGAAGGTTTTTTTCAATTTTTTTTTCTCGAGGCGCATATACGTTTCCTCAACTTTGGTTGCTGTTTAAATATCCACCAATTTTCAATTGAAGATATTAAAGGACTTTAAGGGCATGTGATACTTTACTATAAGAGCAAATTAGTTATACCAATTATACATTCATGATAATAAATATTTTTAGCTAATAAGAGTCAATAAACCTTCGTCTACATGAAACGAAGGTTTACTGACTCTTATTTACTAAAAATATTTATTATTATGAATGTATAATTGGTATAATATTAATTTGCTCTTATGGTAAAGTATCACATACCCTTAAGATATGATATATTGAAGGAAATTCAAGAAATTTCAAAGATTTCATAGAATTTTAAAAGAATTTAGGGAATTTTGAAAGTTTTTTTTTAAGATTTCAAGGAATTTCTATTTCTTTTTTATAAAACGGAGATTTGCAAAAAAAAAAAAATATAATTTTCCGAACGTCAAGTTGGCGAAACTAAATTTGCTCTTGTGGTAATTACCATATAAGATAAGAAATTATTTGATAGTTATCGAGAAGTTCGGTAACATAGATATCTTTGACTGGATTATTAAAACTATTTACTTCTTATTTTTTTCAATGACTACTGAATTTTTATTTTTAGATAAGTTTCATTATTGATTTAATTTATTTCATTTTTGTATCAGGAATACCGACTGAGATTTGACGTCCGTAATGCAGAGCTCTGTATTACAGTTTCCTCATGTTTAGAAGATAACTACGTATTCTATATTTTTTCAGAGGTCCAAAAGTAAAAAAAAATCAACTCAAAAAGCTATAGTTGAGAAAATAAATAAATAAATAATAATGTGGTGATTACCGTAAGAGAAAATTTAGTTTCTCTAACTTTACGCCCGGAATGATAAATATTTTTTGTAAAACTATATCATTTACGTTCATTTCTTACGCAGACGGAGGTGTTCACAGAAAAAAACAAAGTGTAAATATAACACTGATGTAGGGTACGAAGTACCCACTACTTGGGGTATGAAGTACTTCGTACCCCAAGTAGTATATTTACACTTTGTTTTTTCTGTGAGGTAAATGGCCTAGTTTTAGTGAAAAATTTTTAATCTTGCAAACAAAGTTAGCGAAAGTAAATTGCTCTTATGCTAAAGTACTACAAGCCCTTAAATATCTCATTACAATAGAAATCAGCACAATTTTGTGTTTTAATGCTTTAATTTTAACTATCCGTCTAAAAAATCCTTTACTAATCAGATTTGAAGAAGATTATAATGCAAAAAATGGATTAGTAACAGCGGTAGCAGATAAGAATAAGACGAATTGATTTTCTATCCATTCTTCTTCATTCTTCTAAAACGAATTTTATTAGTTATACATGACAAAAAGGAACATTTCTTTATTATCGTTTATTTAGCTCATCAAGAAGTGCATTTAGACACTATAATAATAACTGCAATTTTTTTATTGATTCTATTTTATTGATTCTATAATTTAATTCTTGGAAATATTTTAGGATACCAAGTTTTTCCTCTTCAAAATGACATTTTTTACCCAGGTTGACTTGACACTAATTGACACCCCAATAATTTTCCCTTTTAAATTGACAGTCATTATCCCTGCTTGATATGTAAAAAGTCGAAAAAACCAGGGGCAAAGTCATAAGCATATATTTTTCGATGTTCAGAAATCTGCGGTGGTCCATTATTCTGCGTTTGTCATTTGCATTGTGAACTACGTGTTTGAAGCCACTCAAATCGTAAGCGTGACAATAGCAACGGCAAAAGTCACAAAGACTTGAGAGGTAATGCCGCCATTTTAAAACATGCCGACAAAGTGCCGCCATTTTGATTTAGTGACCGCAATTGTCAATAGGCCGATTGTTGGCAAACTGGGCATGGGACACAGCAGCCTTCCGAGCTAGGGGTTGATATGCCTTTCCATATGGAATAATGCCCTAGGTGCTATTATGCTCTCTTGTAATATCTTTGCTTCACTTCTACCTGCGTGTGGCCCGCATGGCCCATTGTGGGAAACAGGATGATGGGTGCGTGAAGAAAATGGTATATGGGTGGGTGATCTACAAAGGACTCGTATCAAATAATAAAAGTAATCTCAAAACTCACTTGTCAAACATTCGATCGACTTTGAAATTTAGGAGTCTTACGACTTCCGGATGCAACTTTCAAATGCCTATCTCAATTTGCAGAACTTCTTACTCGGCTCTTTCAAAAGTGACGCACTATATAAAAGCGAGCTTAAATCCTGTGCTGTATTACAGGACAGGAAACCACAGAATGGGATTTAGTAATTCTGTAACAGGTAGATAAATTGTAAAAGCTAGTTTCAGATCTGGAAAGATATATGCATCAATTACATTTATCTTAACTAAAAAAGCTTTTGTCAAAAATTGAAGATCACGCACAGATGTTATAGCTCGAGAACTTTTTTAAAAGGTGTGATATTTTTTATCATAATAAATATATTTATGATCCCTTGGCTCATATACTCGCGGATGGTTTTGAAAGGAGAATATCTCAATCATGAGTTTTTCGATACAACCAAAGGATCGTTTCTCGGTTGTATAATAGGTGCAAGCACCGGTTATTTGCGGCTTTTATATTTGTTGGCCGTTGGTACGGCCTCGCGAAGCTTTGGCCATTACGTTTGCAAGAGCGTATAGCGGTCCGCGGCGCGTCAAAGAACGCTCATTAAATGCTGGCAATTAACTTCGGCCGAACTTGGGCCCAAGTCCCAAGTGTTTCCCCCTCTCTTTAAACTTTCTTACTCCTTTCCCTCCAATGCCGCGCTTTTATTCTCCTTTGCGCCCTCTCTTTCCGCTCTATTTCTGTTTCTCAAGCCCACGCACAACTTTTATGGGCCTTGCCAACTAGAACGATTGGCATACGACGACCCATCTATCATCCCTGAAAGCTGTTATTTAATGGTTAGCGATATGTATTCCAGATACTGTGAAAGTGTTGACTGCGCAAATTGGATTACAAAAGTTAACAACTTTTTAGTCTATTGTTTTTATTGATTTTTTTATTTTAGAATAAGCTCTAAAATGAATATTACAAAAATTTAATTTCTGAAAAGTCCTCAATGTTCTTTTTTTTAAACTTTTTTTCAATGCAAGTACACGTCACGCGTGTATTTTTGAAAAGGGTGTATAAATAACAATTAGATTATCAGGTGCAGGAAACTTGACAATCCTGAACTGACACCAAGATGTCTGGTGTTACTTCCTCCCACGAGAACCCGTAAGAAATTAATCATCGACCACAGATTCACGCCCATGACGCCTCAAGCAAATAGTAAAATAAGTCTGACTTTTCCTGTAGGAGGGTAAACTTCAGCTTCTGCGAATATAAGCGAGCTGTCAAAATACGTCAATGCATGAGTAATAGTCGACGATTATGAGAGAAAGAAAGACATAGAAATGGAGAAAAAATCGAAAATTTCTAAAAGGAATTGCGAGAAAACGGAAGCATTGTAGAATTATCTTTATATCTTGTAAGTTTAGTTTTCATTAGGTTTCATAATGAATTCTTAGCATCATTATAGATGTATGCATTTGAAAAAATCGGTACAACTCGTTTGATTGATTCTTATTAAAAGTTTTTCATTTAGGAATCATATCCAGTTATTCTAAAATCTCTTATCAGTAAAAACTGTTGATTACTTGTTATTTGTAATTGAAGCAGAGTGCAATTTTCACTTGTTAATGAAATGCATAAAATTGTTTCGAATTGTAAAACAAAAACGTGTTATATCAAGAAAGATATAACATATTGAAAGATGTGAATTAAAATATAAAAAATTTAGGCATTTCTTTATTCATATGCAAAGTTCAAACAGCATTATTGAAGAACCAGTGAGAGTAAAATGGGCCTCGCCTTCGCAAGAAAGAGTTGAATGGGAACAATTAGGTGTATATCAAGACCCGGGAGAATCCCCTTGAGGTCCTTCACATCCCCACAGCGATTTTACAGTCAGTTAGCGATTTAAAATCAGAAAACTCGTACGGTCCCCAGAGTCTAACCCGAATTCCGAACAAGCCTTCATTCAAAACTCTAGAGCATGACAATGATGGAAATTATTTCCATTCAATAATTGAAGAGAAAGAACCATTGGTAGTTCAGCTCCAGGAGAAATTACGTCGTGACACTATTTTCCTTGCCATTTTTCCTTGTAGTACCAAAATGATCAATTGTCAAATGTAGGAAGTCAGCAGTGTCAAGTCCCAAGACAAGTCAATTGATCATTTGGTCAGCAGGTGACCCATAGAAGGAATAGTTGCGTTTTGAAAATTTGTAAGTTCGTCGCTCCTGCGGGAGGAATTATATGTCTCAAATGGCTTTGGAGAGTTGTCGATTGAGATCTTCTTTATTAGAGAGGAAGGAAGGATCGAGTGATGGAACTTGCTCTTGGGAACATCGACATCGACAGCTTCTTCGAAATTATCTCTTTGACTCAATATATTCTGCTTCTATGTACTTAATGCGGGGAAATTGTCAATTTTTGGTTATATAAAAGGAGGCAAATAGAGAATAAAAAATACATTTGAATTCAAAACAAATCGCTCTTATATGTCAAAAGTGACTGGTTATTCTGAAGAATTAAACACACTGTTAAAAATCTTTGCAAAATTAATATACTTTTAATATACGAAAGTATAATATATTAATTTTAATAAACATGTATCGAACATTAAATTAATATACTCAATTAAATTACGTGTACATGAATCAAATATTAATCCAAGTATACCTTGAATATATCTACATGAGCTCAACGTTTTTCGCAATTTATGTTTGCACAACAAACACTGCGGCAGAACCGAGGTCAAAACATAATTGCCAACTTCTGGTCTCGCGTCACAAAATAATTTAATTTTTAACAAACGTGAAGAAGATTTGCAAACCTTTGTTTATATAAGTAAGTTACAAAAAATTTTAGAAGACTAATTGGTTTAATTATATACAACATAATGGTATATTAAATTTAATTCATGTTTTTTTTTTAACAGTGATAGTATAGTATAGTATAATATCTATATAATATAGTGTAATATATTTTATAGTGTATATATAGTACACAACAATTTTATACAGGCGTTACCATAGCACGTGTCGTGATTGTAGTTTATGGGGAGTTGATTGCAGGAGCGTGGGATGGTTTTGGTATGGTGGTTGGTGGCTGTTAGTTGCCCTACTGAAGCCATTCACTCCCGACTTACATATCCATTCCCGCCTCACTGTTTCGTTTCGTAATCATTAAGATATGTATTATCCTCTAATGACGAGTCGAACAACGCATACCGTATCCAATCAAGAGCTCAGTACACGTATAAAGGGAAGTTGGGACATAAATTTCGCGTAAAATAGACCCACTTTATCAAGTTTCATCTATGGATTATAGATTGCACACCTTATATCCATGAAAATAGCTATATTTTTATTCGCAGTTTGTTATATTAATTCTATTTTTTGGTTATAATGTTTGAGAAAAATTACAACACTATTTAAAAATGTTAATTAAGTTGCTTGACATATTAGTCTATACTCAAGATGTTTAATTTTTATATGTTTATATTACAAAAGTTGCAACGATAAAAAAAGTCATAAATTTTCCTGTTATTTAAATGATGATAAGATTATTTTTTAAGAATTAAATCTAACTTGTGATATTATGAATTCAATTGGCTTCGCAGTCAGTATTATTCATGCAGAGAGTATTGTTGAGATAAGTAAGTTAAGTGCTTATAATTGAACAGTGATTTAAAATATATTGTGTATTATAATAGAACACTTAATTACTTTGTTTAATTGATATAACAATGTTTACTCCATTAATAGTTTTATTGTTTGTATCAAATTTTGTTCCAACTTCTTCATTAAGCGAAGAATATTTGGTGAGACTACCGCAAGGGATTCTTAAAGGAATTAATTCAAAAACAAGAAATGGCAGAAATATTTCATCTTTTCTTGGCATTCCTTATGCAAAGCCTCCGATTGAAAAGTTAAGGTAAATTGAACAGCTCGTTGAACAGCGTTTCGAATTTTCTAAATAGAGTAATTTTGGACCACACATGTATGTGGCACTGCAGTTCTATTATATAATATAAATTAATATTCAAATTTAGGTTCAAAAGCCCCGTACCAGCTGAAAATTGGGATGGAATATATTTGGCTGACAAAGAGAGAAACTTTTGTCCCCAATTGAAAAATCAAAAATTAATTGGCGACGAAAATTGCTTGTATTTAAATGTGTACACACCAATGGTAAAATTTAATTCACTCGATATCTTAATATCGCCTCTTTTTAAATTTCATTCAAGGGCATATGTGGTATAAATTATCATATATAAGAGCAAAAGTTTCAGCAATTTTATTCTCACAATAACAAATATTTTTTGCTAAAATTTCCTTAAATAAATGTCTTTAAATGAATAAATATAAAGAGGTATACATATTTAAAACATAAAACTAAAAGAACTTTATATTATTTTTTACCATATTATGTACAGATAAATTTGACTAGAGAGTTATTGCCAGTAATGGTATGGATTCATGGAGGAGGTTTTAGAACAGGAAGTAGCGATTTTACAGTCTATGGACCAAATTACTTTTTGGATAAGGATGTTATTCTCGTCTCATTTAACTACCGATTAGGAGTTCTTGGGTTTTTTACCACAGGGGATTTAATAGCACCAGGAAATTATGGAATGAAAGATCAAGTTCTTGCTCTTAAATGGGTTCAAAGAAACATTCAATTTTTTGGTGGAGATCCAAATAGAGTTACTATTTTTGGACAAAGTTCTGCTGGAATTTGCATCAATCTTCATGCACTGTCCGATGCATCTAATGGTAATTTTATAAATAATCGTAAGTGATGCTAAATATTGATGCTTTTACTTGGACAAACATTTAATAAAATGTTTCATTTTTTTTAGAACTATTTCAGCAATATATTATACAAAGTGGTACTGCATTTTCTGGATGGGGATATCGAAGCAGAACTCAATTCCAACCTTATATAAATCAACTTGCTAAATATGTTGGATGCCCAACAGGAAATTCTACAATTCTTGTCGATTGCTTACGAGTTACAAGTGTTTCTAAATTAATTAATGCAATATTTGAAGACAATTTTGATTATTTAAAATTAGAATGGATCCCTACAGATGAAATTGAATCAGACGATGCTTTTTTAACAGATAGTCCAGAGAATTTAATGAAACAAAATAAAATGAAAGATTGTCCTTCCATGAGTGGGACAATTGTTGACGATGGATTGTCATCTACCATAAGTAAATAAAATATTAATTATTTGCATCCTAATTAATTGCTTTATTATTATTAATTCATATGAATACATAACAAAAATAGTTTTCTCTTTCAGGTTTATATCGCAAGAAGTCAAATTATACAGAAATTGAAAATAGTCTGAATAAATATATTAATTCGACTTCCAGAGTTTACATGACATCTGCAAATTTTTCTAAGTTTCGAAAAATAATTCAAGATTATTACTTTAATGAAAGCGTTATTTCAAGTGAAGATAAAGTATATAGAGATTTAAATATATTTTATATTTCAGAACAAAGATAAATATTATTCTGGTTTATTAATATTTTTTCTCTTTTCAACAGCTTTTGAAAGGATTCACCAAATTTGCAAGCGACAGTCGATTTATATACCCGGAATTTATTTTAGTAGAAAAAATGGCCAAAGTTATTAAAAGTCCTTTCTTCTTATATTCTTTTGGTTATCGTGGTAATGAAAGTTTGATTTCTCTGTACGAAGGCTTGGAAGGAAACATTGGTGTCACTCACTGTGAAGAACTTATGTATCTTTTTCCCTTTTTGGTGCCTTTGGAACATATCAGTAAAGTGGACCAAAAAATGATTAATTTAATGGTTGATTTATGGACATCTTTCGCGGTAAATGGGTAAATTTAATTCTATTTTTATTTTCACATAGCTCTCGTATAAGATATTAATTGAAATTAATATAATTTATATATGTTTACTTCTTTTTTAGGAAACCAACTTCAAATTATTTGGAAAATCCTAATCTTTGGCAACCTTATTCGTCAAATAAGAGCTTTCTCGAAATTGGAGACTTTTTTGACAATAACATTCCATCTATAACTTCGAAAAACAATTATTTTGCTGATCGTATGAACTTTTGGAAAAAAAATTTTCCCATGTAATTTAAATTAACCACATTTTGCCCCACATTTAAACTTCATGTTTTTATTACAATTATCTTATCCTGTTTTCTAAATAATAACATCGTTATCTACTGGATTCAATATATTCAAACTGAGTGATATTATTCGAAGAAAATATAACTCCTAAGTTTATCAATATTTATCTATACTAACTTTTCTGGTTTAATAATAAAATAATTAATCATTACATCTTGAATGAATCCTATAGCGGAAAAATACGGGTGTCTTCTGCCTGGTAAAGTCTGGCCATTGAAAGATTCTCATGCTTTAGATATATATCCCTCGCCCTTTTTCACGCCACATTATTGTCAAAGGACCTCGCAGGACCGCCGTGAAGGAAGAAAAAGAAGGACGGAAACAGGTCGTGAACAAACCGAAAAACATGGTTTGCAGATTCAGAAATCATCCTCAACTAAATAACGAAAATCTGATTCCCTTTGTTGAAAAATGAATTTTGTAAATATTCAAAATTTCTGTTCTTTATTCTACACCAATATTTTTCTTCTTTATTTTTCATTTCTTTCAAGATCCTAATTATTAGAACACATCTCGGAACATCTCATACCTCGTCTCATACATTGTTCTTAATTTAACCTTCTTGATAAACATTTTAAAAAATTTTTCTTCAGCGTTCTCTAAATGTTGCGCTTCCGCATGGATTTTCAAACTTTATCAAGAACTCTCTTCTTTTATCGAACAATCACATAATTCAATTTTATTCCTGTTAATATCCTCTACAGAGATTCAATGAACAGAGGAATAAAGGATGCAGAAAGCAATCTCAGAACTAGAATGCAACATTGAGATAGCTTCTTCCAATCTCGAACCATTCCTAATTACTTCAACCTAGATACGTCTTCTTCAATATTATCTTCAATTTCCAACATCCGACTAGAAAATAAAATTCCATTCTTCCTATCAATATACCTCGATAAATCTAAACCTAATTCACCCCCGCTCATCTTCTAACCAAATCCAATCTCAATTTACACACTCCAAATCCTATTTCCACACCCTGAAATCCCAACACCTCACCATCGTTATCTCGAATCTCAAAGGCGTGTTCTCCAGATTCATCAGCAACCACTAATTAGAACGTGGAGTCTAAATAGCCAAGGGTCTTCGGTACTGGTTACGTGGGTGGAGGAATTGACTCGGGTGGAGCCACATGTAGTACCACCTTCTGCAGGAGAAGAACCTGCAGAGCCAATAAGAACATCATCAAGAATAATGTTCTCAATGGTACCAGGTCTTTTCTTCTGAAATACCCTTGGAAGAAGGCGGAGCCTTTCCTTTCCCTCGGTTTCAGCCTCTCAACAGGCTCCTGGCTCCTCTGGTCACGCAGATCAGGAGCCTCAAAGAACACTCTTGGGGACTTAGTTCGAGTCGAGACCCCGAAGCTAGAACAGGTCCGCTCGTTCGCATTCAATAAAAATTTTCTATCGTATCTCGTGACCGTCGATCATCGACTCTTATACATCCACGTTTTCGTGATTGTAAACAACCTGTGTTTTTCTGTTTTCACTGAGGTGGAAATAAACGAAATTCCGTTAAGTGTTCCGGACTTTGGCTTCTGATTAGTTAGTGCCTTTCTTTGGCACTTTCCTAAGTTCTAAATGGCTGTTAGTACACTCAACATGGCACCATACTTCACTGGATACCCTTTTCAAGGTCAGATATTTGATAACAAATTTTATTTGAAAAACTATGTTCATTGTTTCATTTCTTTGAGTTTCTTCTTTTTCGTACAATTTTCATCTGCAATTTTATCTTTCAATTTCAAGTCTGTTCAAGTTCCTGATATTTAAAATATAATAATTCTTAGTGATTGCTGAATCTTCAAAATCATGTTCTTCAAACAGTTATATCAGTCCTCTTCTTTAAACACGTCAATGACATAATTAAAAATATTGATCAGAACACATCTGTTAAACATTCAATTTGAATAATACAGTAATCGTTTTTCTTATGCAAGTATGCCGAAGGAACTGAACAATTATTATACAAATTGAAGAGATTTTCTCTTTTATAGTCACAGGAAGAATTATGAACATTCTTTTCATTTAAAACAATATCTCTTCATTTGAATTTTTTAGAAATACACGTGTTCTTGAAAATTTGAAATTCAAATAGTTAAATTATTTCATGTTCGCCAGTAACATATTTCTTCACTTGGTTCCACTCTTTTTTCTTCTATATTATTTTTTACTTATAAAAACAATAATTTCAAACTTTCCTACTACAAAACTTATTTAAGCTACCTAAAGTTGTTTTCTTCAACGAAAATAACTCAAAATATTCTTCATATTTTTATTTATAGTTCGCTCTAACATCATCTGATTTTTAATAATATTCTACAATCGAGACTCGGGGCAAATTTACAGCCCGTGTTAATGGTTTTACGATGTTTCTCGATTAAACTATCCGACGGATCTCATAATTTAGTAACACTACCTTCGAAGCATAAATCATTTGCCGAGGTGGCTTTAATTGTGTTTAAATAAAAAACAGATTATTACACAATTCTCAACATCCTTCACGTCACAGTATCATTTTCATTCATAATAATGTGTACTTTTTCCATCCTTTATGCAAGTGTGAAATTTAATCAAGAGTAATGATACCAAATTTCTTCCACCAGCTTATTCCAATAAAATGTACAAAATTTTTCTTTATTCATTTTCCACGACAAGACAACATAACTTGAAAATCCGAGTGAAAATCTTAATCATGCATAACTTAAAGTTCTCTTATAAAATCCTCACTCATTCCATCTGAAAATCTCTTTAATTCGATAATAATTATTCTCCCATCCAAAAAATCTCAATTTAGAGTAATTTCCCAAAAAGCTTGATTGATTGATTTCCTGTTCCCACAAGCTTATAGGCCAATCTGAAAACGGTGATTAATAGACCCGAGACTCTTCTTATTCTTTTACATGCCTTTATCTCCCTGAGATGATTTTTTTCAATAGAGCGGAAAATGACTAACAATAGAGACTAGGGCAAAATTGGTGCATTTGAGAGCATTTGAGAGTGAAACGACCCAATTTGACTTTTGAGGTTCGGTTCGGTGAGGTGTTAGGTGTTGAACGGGTCTTCCGCACTTTGGTTGTACCCGTGCGGTGGGACCTTTAATCTTTTCGGCATTCTTTAATGGAATCTGAGGGGACGTTCTCGAGAGATGCACAGGTAGGTAATATAATAGGTATAGTATAGGTGCAGGTCACGATGGTGGGCGTTAGAGACGAGTGAGTGAGTGAAAGAGAGAGAGAGAGAACTTCGGACGTGGGTCTGAAACCTAATGTCTGATATCGGATCGGCCGCGGGCGACGGCGCGTTGATTGAAGCCCTCGCAACTCGGTACTCACACCGTACTCTAAGTACATGTATCCACTGTTCAGTGTGTACTCCCACAACTTCGATATTCATTTTTTATAGTTTTATATCCATTTTCAATCATTTTACATGCATTTTGTTTCTTTTTATGTATGTCCTGCTTTTAAATGAAATAATGTCTAAAATTGAAGGGCGTGACAATTTTATATCCACCTCAGCATATAAACATATCCACACAGAAAATATTGATCTTTTCTTTTTTTCCCGCAATTTCTGAAAAGCAGACCACCCTGTAAGCATAAGTAAACGTGCATAAACAGCGGGGAAATAATTTGGACCATGAATTATTGATAGGGGCAATTGATTTCAAGCGATCATGTTAATACCCATGATTGGCGGGGCGATGTGACGCGATAGGTAGTGGAGATTCTGATTTGAATGCGATGAACGTTCGCCCGTCATTATAGGGAGTCCCTCAAGGCCCAGGGCTGCGACGAAGGTCCTCAGTAAAAAATTGGAAAGTGACGAAATAGACATTTTCTTAGTTATAGCACAGTAAACGTGGAGATCGATTAAGTTGGTTTGCACGCTTGTTGCTAATCTTCATGCTTGATGCATTATTGCAATCGCCCCTGTTACCGCGCGTATATGGTTTCCTTAAATGAATTACCCCGCTTTAATTATATTTATATTAACATTTCTATAAGAAGAATACAGTCGAGCGTTATATTATCCTCTTGTGTCATCCATTCTTTAATCACTTACGCGCAATTTATTCAGAATAATTAAACACTGGGTCATCATTTGTTCTCTTAATATCTTCCTTTTCACGTCCAAGCTTCTCATGAAATTCATGATGTTATAAATCTGGTATTAATGGTCAAGATAATTATTGATAATCTCTCAAGCGAAAACGATAATGTCAAAGAAAGATTTTAGATATAAATCGTGCAGTTCAATCTGAAGAAATGATCATTTCTAGTAAAATTGTCTCAAAAATTTAAAAAATTTGGATTTCGTGGGAAAATAGTCAAGTGGAGGGCGTGCGGCTTGTCAGTGGGCGTTGCGTTTGAGTATTTTGGGACCTTTGGGGATTTTTGAGAAGGACTTTGGGTGGTGAACGAAAATCTTTGGGGTCGATCGAAAATATGTGGGTATTCCGCCTAAAGGTTACTCTTCGGAGGAGAAGAGGCTATTTCGCTTTGGGTCGAGTGCGCGCGCATCAAGTGTGCGGCAGGCGGCACCTTTTGATCTTGCCTGTAATCCCGTCGGGCCCCGCGGCCTAACTGACGTCATTCCCAAGGTGTCCGCCATCTATATGAGTATTTGCGTCCCCCTTTATATACATACGAGTATTCCTTATGCACCGACGAGTCCACCCCCTCTGCTTATTGATGGACTCGTTTATGTGTGTATATTTATGTATGACTCCAAGAAGTACAGGCTAATACCAAAAGAAAGAAAAGTATACACCTCCGCATCAATTGAGGAGTATCAATTTTTCAAGAAGGTCGCTGTGCATTGCACTTTATGCAAATAAAGAATTCGCACGACCTTCGCGTGTAGAGGAATCATAAAGCAGATTTTTTCACAGAGTTTTCTGTGAAGTCGTTCGACATTTCCGTCCCAAATTGATTCAGTCAAATAACTAGTTGATGGGACGAAAAGGTTTTTGGGAAAAAGCAAGAAATCAGATAAAGATCATTCTTTTCTGTTCCATTTCCTATTTTATTGAAAGAGATACTAATCTTAAGTGGAAAAAAGGGAGTAGAGCCAATCAGCTATAATTGAGTTTAACGTTTAAAGAGCTGATAACGCATGTACAGTTTCTTAAACAATGGCACTTTATCGTATCCAATTATACCACCAAGATCGTAAAGTCAAATTTTTTTAGCAGGGTTGTCTTATATTCTTCGGTTACGAAGAATTTGGCTCACCATTCCTTTTGGGAAAGTATATCATTTCCAAAGGCGTGTTGGAATCGCACAGAAATCTTGAATTCTTGATAGAAACGTGCAGAAGTGTTTAAAAGTATACGATATATGCAATGGCAGTAGAATGACGTGGATTGCCATTTATCCGAGAGTGAGACTAATCGACTCCGATTGATCGATTATCCTCGATAACTCTCGATTGATATCCCAACTTCAAGCCGACGTTCTTTCGTCTTTAATAGGCTGTTAACATTTCTTTCTATTATTAAAACGATGTGTAAGAATCACTATTCAATCTAACAATAAAACACGATCGCGTGTAATTGTCATTTTTTGCATTGATGATGATTCTCAATCTGGAATTGCTACCTGCATCGGTAGAGGCTAATAGAGCTTTTACGTAATATTAACTCTTGAATAATGTAAAATTTATTCATTCTTTTAACAGCATCTTAACAATATCTGTTTCTATAATATAATGCCACTGCATCTGACGATGTTACCAATTGTTATTAACAATTCCATTTATACCTTTTGTGCCATCCGTCCTCCATATAACATTTAAAGCATCCATTACCATCTTTATTGTCACCATCTTGTATATCCATGGAACACATAACATTAAGATACTTTTTGATCTCAAAGCTGCGTTTTGCCTGTAAAGTTTGAAGGATCCTAAGAATAAGAAGCGCTGGGCTTTCAAGTATGGAGGAGCCGAGTTCTGAAGAAGTGAAGAAGAAGCGGGTTTACTGCTGGCAGCAAAACCACGGCCGTAACTTCTGTCGGATGGACGAAAGGTTCGTCCGTCTGTCTGTTTGTCCGTGGCCGCATTATAATATCGTGCGAAGCTATGGAGTTGTCGGCCCTGCACGCGAGCCGCATCTCATTCGCTTCTTTGCCGCGTGGCCCAGCGCATATAATATTTGTTTGACTTCGTAATTATAATTAAGTTAATTAAGAGGGGCCCTAATTACCCGTAATTAGGTGTGCTCTTGAGCGGCACCTTGCGTGTCCCTATCTTTTTTGTCCCGTCTACTTTTGCCTTTTACGACCTATGGACCTTTACCTTATTTCGCGAAAATCCTCCTCTCTCGACGCGAGAAAGCAAAGAGAGAGAGGCGCGGCGCATCATTAGGAATTATATACGCGATTTATTTTTAATGTCCGTGACATTAATTAATTCTTTCAGTCGGCACGATTCACTCGGATGAGATTTGAGTCTTCTCAATATTACATGCACGATGACAGTTAAATGAATATGTTTCTCCTCGGATATTTTGATTAATAATTCAATTTTTGCCTTTGTTTGTGTTACAGGTCAAGGAAGAGTGAATCAACTCGGTGGAGTTTTTATTAATGGAAGACCACTGCCGAATCATATTCGTCTAAAAATAGTCGAAATGGCAGCCGCTGGTGTTAGGCCGTGTGTCATTTCGAGACAACTTCGAGTTTCTCATGGTTGTGTTTCAAAAATTTTAAACCGTTATCAAGAAACTGGGTCAATTAGACCCGGAGTTATTGGAGGTAGCAAACCTAGAGTTGCTACACCGGAGGTTGAAGCTAAAATCGAAGATATGAAGAGACAGAATCCAGGAATGTTCAGCTGGGAAATTCGCGAAAAATTGATAAAGGTCAGTTGATGTGTGAAGCCTACTTTCCTCTGAAACTTTTAGTGTAATCCATCATTATTCAAATGAAAAGTTTCTTCTCATGAATAGTATTTTTTCAATTAAATTAATACTAATTAGTCCGTTATGGTATTGCCAGCAGGACGGTGTTTGTGACAAGACATCGGCACCTTCGGTGTCTAGCATTTCAAGGCTACTCCGTGGTCCATCAAGTCAACTCAAACCCGGTGATGACCCTCGCAGAAATCATTCAATTGACGGCATTCTTGGTAAGTCTTTAAATTTAGTTTTCTCCCCATAAACAAGAAGCAAGCGATTTATTATAAAAATTGAAATTCATATGTGTTATTTTATGACTTGCATTAATATTCTCATTGACATAATGACAAGCAATTTGCGCGACTTACGAACTATCAATATGTAATTAAATAATGATATTAAATTCACTTTATACCAACAAATTTTCCATGATGATAAACATTTCGTTATTTTTATCGAGCAGAAAATCGCCTTACGAGGTTGTTTCGAAACATGAAAGACTGGGTTGAGTTTCTTGGTCCTTCCGCATGTACGATCGAGAGTTAAGCGTAATTATAGTCCGGCCGAAATTAAGTTAATTAAGTTAAGGTAGCCAGAACGATAACTCGCATGGTCGACGCCTTCATACACTTCAACTCTAGAAACATTATTCAAACTGTGCGTGTTTACGCGCAGCATGAAAATGAAAATAATAAATCTCTTACAATACCGTTAATTTAGAAAAAGAATTAAAAAAAAAGAAGAATGGTGTCATACATTATATGTACGAGTTTCCTGTCACTATCGAGCCTTTTTTCAAATACTTTCGATGAAGGATAGCAGAAATATATAGATCCAGTCGGCACTCTTAAAGGAACTCGATTTTATCTTTTTTTCTCCGCCACGAAAAGAACATCGCGAGAAATATTAGGCGTCCTGCGGCGCGTGCTGGATGTGTCGAGTTTATTATCTTGTCGGGTAGATGCTGCTTTGATTAGATTAGTGGGACTAAAAAATAAGAAGGTACAGTGCAGTTCAATGTTAGTAAAAAAGAAAAAATCCTAGAGAATTTCTATGAATCAGGTAAAGTGGAATTTATTTTTATAAAAAAAAGTGTATAGCGGAAGGTCGTTTCCCGGCTAGGAAACCTTTTAAAGTCTCTCGCTCGAGCGGTTTGAGTGAGTAACGATCAGTAGGACCATAAAGAAATCGAGTACTTAATTTTCAAAGCGAGCTAAACCATAGTCATAGCTGCACTGTCCCGGAAACCGCGGCAGGAGGGGATGGAGCAACGCAATTACGGGCATTCCGATCTAATTCGGGGTGTCGTAAGCGACGCTGAATTTCTGCGAAAGAATCGTCCAGGACTGGTCCTAGAGAATGATAGCAGGTATAGAGATGAGACCGATGAAGCGAAGGGCACGAAACGACCAAGAAAGATGATAGACTGCGGTGGGAGAAATATATAGAACGTGCGGAAGAGCGAACGAGAAGCAAAAGGGAGTAGGAGGAAATCGCTGCGTGTGGTCCATACAGAAGAAACACGTCTTTGATTCTTTCGTAACCCGATTTTGCAAAAAATCATCAAGATTCTCTGACTCAAATCTAGAATTCATTCCGGATGCTGCCAATCGCGTTTAAATTCTTCAGATTGTTCTGTCATTATTTCTGATACCAGTTTTTATAGTTTCGAATAAATCACCACCATTCCATTACATTCTTTATAAATGAAAACTTAGATGACATAGCCAATTTATATTAGTAACACCTCCTCAAGTCTTAAATAGATGACCTTATGACCAATAACTTAACGAAAATTGAATCTTGATGAAGTAGGTGCAGATGCATTGATTTAAGGACTGTGCGCGGTTAGGTTAATAAAGCGAGGAATCGTTGGTGGAGTTTGCGGTTTGGGGGATTGAGATTAAGATGCGCAACCTCCCTCCCCTTAGGGCCGCGGGTAGTTTATTATTCCTGGACGGTAGCTTTTGTAGATGAAGGGGCGGTAAAGATGCGGCTAAAGGGACGGAGTGTTTGCTGGTCTTCTGGTGCTGAAGGGTTGCAGAAAGCGTCGTAACGTCTCGAGAAATCGCGTTAGGTATACTTTGCGAAGCGTCGCAACGATTTACGACCTCTTGCAGTCTTTAATCATACCAGAAGACCGCCAACTCGAGGCTTTTGATTTGCGCTAATACCTGGTAAATCTTACACCTAACCTGCTATTGATTTAGATGCACCCCTAGATCACACTTCCTTCCAATAGAGCAATATCCGCTGATGGGTAGAAGCTATAGTAGAATGATGGTCTAGAAGCTTTCAGTTTGAACATGTTTCATTTCGACCATCATACCATTAACCCCGCGTTTATTATAGCCAACTAAAAATTCTTCGACACATGATCCCTTAAAGATATGGTCAATCAGTCTCGCTTTCTAAAGTGATGACACTACTTTTCCAGCATCTTGAGCAGATTTCATCCCTCGAAGGAGAAAATTTCTGGACCTCGTTTGATTGGTCACGAGTGAATTCGTTAACGATGATGTTCTGGGCTAACGGAGTATTTGTATTTGAATTATCGCGTGGCTCGTTCGGTTCCGTTCCGCGTCATCTTTTGTTTTGGCCCGGGAAGGATGGGACATGTCAAAGAACTTAATTCCTGTGGCGGCCCCTAATTTCTCCGGTGTTTTAGTTTAGTATAGGTTAGGCTGGCACGGCTGTAATCAGGAGGGATTTAATGGTGGGTTGCGAGGCCTGGCGTGTGAACTGTGGGCGGGCACCACTCGCTTCCTATCTTCAGTATCTGACGTCTAGCACGTGCTGGACTGAAACACTTATATGTCGATACGCACTCGCCATTACAACCAGTACAACCAGGAACTCCCTTTATTGTAACCACTCCCCTGCTTCAGAAAGAAATATTTCCCTCAAAGGGAATCCAGAGAAAATTTAAAGAAATTTTGCATATCAGAAGAGATTCCGAGATTCCAATCCTTTCATGTAACCTTACAATTTCAAGACTATGACTCTTCATTATCTAATCATTTGGTATGGTATTTTTTGTTATAGGTGGTAGTAGTGGTGACGATTCCGAGACTGAAAGTGAGCCAGGAATCGCTCTCAAGAGAAAGCAACGCAGAAGCAGAACAACATTTACAGGAGAGCAGCTTGAGCAACTCGAGGCTGCTTTCCACCGAACCCAATATCCAGATGTCTATACAAGAGAAGAACTTGCTCAAAAGTAAGTAGAAAACAATGACAAAATTTGTTTTAGGAAGATTATGAAGCGAGGAATATTTTCTATAAAGTTTATTTGGTTACTTGTTTCAGGACTAAGTTGACAGAAGCGAGAGTTCAAGTCTGGTTCAGCAACAGAAGAGCAAGATTGCGAAAGCAAATTAACAGTCAGCAAATCAATGCCTTCAACACGATGAGTCTCCAGAGTTTTCAGACCCAGCATTACGGCAGTAGTGCCGAAAGCTACCAGGGTTATGGCCAAACCTCTGTCGCTGCTGCAGCAGCCACCACCACTGGATACCCTCAACACTATAATTATAGTGATAATTACTACACTACCCAGCAACAGTGGCCCAGATCGAGTGCTGATAACTACGGGTGAGTCTTCTTGAAAAATTCTCATTATATTCCAATTTTTTTCCGTTTTGCTCGATAGAGATTAGCAACTTTCTGTGGATTCTTTTTTCTTGGTCGGGTTGTTGTAAAAGAAACGTGAACGCTGCACGTGTCGGCGGAAATGGGACAAGGGACCCCCCATAGAGAGGATGAGGCCCTCATCGGGCGGGTGATGGCTTTAAAACATAAAATCGCGCGATCTGCGACTTTTCTTGGTGCAGAATGAGGCACCAGGGCGCTGAAAACAATTAATTCAGCCATTGTGGAGTAATAACAGGTTGAGGTCGGCAAGGGGCCTCGACTGCAGCATCCCGAGTGAGCAGATTCAGTCAAGTTAGGTACAGTGTGATCGCTTGTGGTCGGGCCTCTCGCCGGTGTGGTCCGCAATTATGTTGCTGGCTCCGTAATGAAACGCTACCGGCTAATAATCCACTCGAGTCCGGGTCTACCCGCGCTATTCCAGTACAGGTCGACTAACAATAAGTTAAAGGCCGTGTCAAAGATTCCGATTGAACAAGATCATTTTTTCCTACTAACTCTTTCCAACCAATTTCCATAAATTCTTTCTACACTCGAAGCTCACGATAGCGACACTCGTGTTAGCGGTTCCATAGAATTGGCGGTACTATATATAGTTGGTAAGGGGTTCCGTGGGCCGAGAAGAGAGACGTCTCGAACTCAGCAGTACGGCAACGTTTCCATTGTTTCCGATATGCCCGTATTAGCGGCCGAAAAACCGAGCTGGCCGCTAACATATGTTAACCTTCGAGTGTCAATAATGTTCATTTATTTGCTTCGTTCAAACAAAACTCTCATGGAATTTATTTTATGGAATGGACTGTACCGTTCAATCGAATACACCTGCTGGGAAACACCTACCAATTGGAATTACGTCTTTTGCCCTATCACGTTCTTGCCACTGAGGTGTACTTATTACTACTCAACACACGCACACCTTAACTTCTGTTTCGATAATTCAATTCCCGACAATCAAGCGTAATAGTCCCCCGAGGCGAAAATTAATTCTTCTATCATTAGCAAACAATTTCCCTTACATCATCTTGAATTATTTCTCAAATCTTTTTAGAATATCTTACATATTTTTTGTAGATGCTGAAATTTTTGATAAATAAATAAAAGGGAATTTTAAGCTTTAACGGTCTTTTGCTCTACCGAAATTAAAGTGCCGCTGGCAGTGTTGAGAAGGGGGTGTTTGACACGCCCCAGTCGATTTATTTTACAACTGCTGCATTGGATATCGGTTTGCAACCAACACTCTTTGATTAGAGACCGAAATTTCCCCTCTGAAAATGGTCGGCAGGTCACTTTCAAAAGTGTCATATTCTTTTTTTTTTCTTCTCAAAGATAAATAAATTCTACATTAAAGAAAAAGATTAACAGATTATTCAAATTGTTTATAAATAGAGATAAGCAAAAAAGTTATTACCAGAGTGCTATTAAAGCTTTTAATGAAAATGAATTATGTATTTCAAGTTATTGCCATTTAACTCTGCATCGGAAATTATGTTAATATGCCCTCTGATGTTTCTTTCTCTATGTTCCAATTTTTGTCGGATCTTTGAATCAAACAATCGGACTTTGGAACGATTTGTTTTTCCATTATTGTTGAAAATGTTTCAATTTGTTTTCCGGTAATAAATACTTGAAAGTTGAGACTGGAGGCATACCTGGAAGTAGGCTTTAAGAAAATTATTATACCAGGAGCGAGTTACGAGCGAGGAGGAGATTTTGCGATCGTTTTATGTAGTTTGTAAAAACTCAGAAGCTTGCCGCCTTTTAATTTGAACCTGACCATTTCTGTTGCAGACTCTTCAACGCCTCCCACTACGGTGGCAGTAACTTGGCCTCGAATTTGGCCTCCAGCAATTTGAATTTGGGAAGTCTGGGAGGCAGTGTTAGTCCGACAACAGCTACCAATATGAGCACGTGTATGATTCAGGGTGCCTCTTCGGGGGTCCCCACTTCCGGAATGGGACACCATCACGTGACTCCCCACAGCCCAAGTGAAGCCAAAAGTGGATACCCCTATTTGGGAGGAATAGACTCCCAAGTTTGTGGTAGAGTTCATTGAAAATGTTTTTTTTTTCATGAGGCCACACCTCATGTTTTCCATATTAATGTTTTTATACTAATTTTGTTCATTTTCTTATGGGGCTTTACAAACAATCGCTTTTTTAACACTTATTATAGACAGAATTCCCCTAGTCACCTTTCGTAGAACCATTCGCATTCAAAAAAAATTACAAGTTCCTTTTTTAAAGTAGCACACTTTTAGCGAAATAACCCATAATTAAAGTCTTGTAGATATTTTGTAAATATAGTTATATATATATGGTTTATCGTATATGAAAAAACTGTAAAAAGGCTAGAAATGATGGATCTCATTGGTTTTGAATTATTTTTTTAAGACGAATGCCTTCCAATTGGAATTCGAAAAAGTTTTTCTGTAATTTTGTACAAAGATTTTTTAATATTAGACCCAGTGAAAGATAATTATTATGTATTTATATATGCATTGCCTGATAGATTATAATGGATTAGAATGCTGGCTGGAAGAAAAATAAAGAAGAAATGCAAGAAGAAATGTGTAAATTAAAGATTAAGAGAACTTTCATTTGTTTTATAAATTTTAATTTGAATAATTTATGAAAGTGTAAAACTGTCTTTCACAAATTACAATTATACAATATCAGCCTTAAAATGCCTTAAATAGAATTAATTACTTAACTCCTATTTAGAATCGAATCATCTTTCTAGAATATCTTTCTAGAATTTTTTAAAGCCTTATCAAATAAGACTGTATATACAATTCAACAATTTTTCCATATATATTAACTTCGCAGTTGATACCTACTGTTATGTTTCTACTAATTCGAATATATAGTTATAATCGGCCAGTTAGGTATATTTTGTACATATAGAAAATAATTTTATATTCGGTGCATGCAATGTTTAGCGAATTTACATAGTTATATTATGATCTGTATGATTGAATGTTACGCAATAAAAATATGTTTCGTAATCTGCTGTTTGAATCGACATTCCTTTTCCCACCATTATATCTTAATGTTGTGTAAATCTAAAATTAAAATTATTAAGGAATTTTTTTATACAATTTTTTTTATAAAAAGTGAAAATAAATTTTAAAAATAAATGTATACAGTTAAATCTTACAACTAAATCTTAACTCTACTTTCTGAAATTGAATCAGTTCACCGATTTTCAGTGACTCTCTTTTCAAAATTACATCCATTGAAAATCCACTGAGAATCAGTTTATTGAGATTCACGAAATTCAATTTATAACTGTGATCGAGTAGACCTTTAAGAAATATAGGATTAAATTGCAAAGAGTAAAAATAAAAATAAATACATGTAGAGTTTTGCTGTGTAGAATCTACATGGCCACGCCTTTAATATAAAATAAAATAAATAAAAAAGGTGGAAAGGAAAGGTTTCAATTTAGTTTGGGTTCAATATTCCCTCAGATGAAAATGATTCGTTAACTGGTTTATGAGGCGCTAATGTACTGTTAGAATATTTAACAAAAGGATTCCGAGTAGAGAATTTTTATCTCAATTTTTATGGGAAATAATGTGGTTGACGAAACGACATGAGAGGCGATTGGAGCGAAGCGAAAAAGATCTAAAGACAAACGCAAGAAAGGCAAGATTCAACTGCCGGCAACTTTTCTGTGCTAGACAGTAGAGACCGACCACCTACTATGGGGACACAATGGGGTACAAATGCGTGGCGACAGGACCCGTAGATATACGGCAGGCTGATTGCTCGTTGTCACTGTGTCCGATTGTCGGCAATGTGTATATACGACATCCGACAGGGTGGGTTCACGTCCACTGTACACAGTGAAGCACAATCATTTTTGCTTGTGTCTTAAATAAAAAAATAAAAGGGCCTTATCTTTCTGGAATCTGATACTTGAGTTCTTATTTTAGATGCTATGTCCTATAATTAATAAATAAATGGAGAGAAATTAAAATACATATCAAGTGAGCCTGCACATCTGTGAAACTTTTCCGTTTAGGGAAAGTTGAGATATGTAGTTGAGGTTTTTCCAGCGAGGTTTGACACAATTTCGAGTCCTCTGTTTTCGTGTAGGGCCCTTGACCTACCGCACGATTGTTGAGTGCGACAGAATCTCTTAGTGTATTTGCCCGAAGCGTTTTAGGCAACAGATTGGACAGGAGGGTTGGCAAGATTGGTACACAGTAATACAGCCCTAGATATCGGGGGTGAGAAGAAACGCGAGTTTCAAAGGAGCCGCTCAAAAAGGGCTCGAATGAAAACCATTGGGGGATGGGAAATGGGCGGGGATCGTTGAATGGCGAATTATGGACCTAAAAAGACGAGATGTGAGGTCTCCGACATCCAAGACGCAATATTTGCTTTTTAGAAACAAAAAAAAAACATTCCTATAATACTCATTGTCACACCGTTCAATTTCTCTCAGAAGTTTTCCAAAAACTAAACAAATATTTCTGTGACATTCTGAAATATTACATTTTAAATTGAGTCCTCTAAAAATTCGAAGGTTGAATAATAAATATGCATAACTAGTTTTTCAGCTTTTAATTTTGTTAGGAATTTCTCGGCACGTGGCAAAAAGAGTCCCAACTAATTTGCAATTGCGTGACCGTCACACTAAACTATCGAAGCTATTATTATAATTTGAACGGTACGTATTTTTCCTCGAGATGGCAACAACATCTATCTGTAAAAACAATTACAAAAGACAGACGCCGTTTAAAAATAAATAATTTCCCAGTAAAGCAAATCAGCTTTGCGAATATGTTTCAATCTAAAAAGAAGGCCAAATATATTATATATTATAAATTAAATAAATAATCCAGTATATGGGATAAATCGTGTTTTCTTCTGGACACAAAGAAGATAAATAGGATCCAGTTTTGTGCCCATGCAGTAACCCCTGTTGAGACCTTTTATTTTTCTGAGGAGAACAAACTAGACGCTCTGACGCCAAGCTTTGGGATTTTTTTCTTTCAGGTGGCCGCACTTTGAAGGTTTGAAGCCCGTAAATTTGACGTATCTTGGACACGTATACACACGCATCGAGGTTACTGAAGATCGGTAGATCGAACAGATGTACCGGCAACGGGAAAGTTGATAGGCGTGACGGCCTCCCAAGCTGAAGCCGCACCCCCATGAGAGAAATCTATAGGGGCGGTTTCACGACCATCCCCATTGCCTAGGCGCACGCTTACTTCTCATATATGTGCACGTGGAAATTTCAAATTCACAATGGTCGTCAATTTTCCCTTAAAGGGCCCTAACTCGATTTTACATTATTTATTCAATATTAAATGTATTCGTATATATTCGTTCGAAAAAATGTTTTATCTCAAGGGTGGAAGCCTAGCTGACAAGGGGGCAGATATAGAAGTGTATGAAACCATTAGCAGGAAACAATATGAAGTGTCTAAGAAATTCACATCTCATAATAAGGGCAAAGATTGAAAACTGTAATAACGAAAATTATCTGCAACTGCAACCGGCTACAACGTGATGCTGCTAATAACGACAATTACTGTGGCGTTTTTCGACGATCACCACCGGAGTTAGGACGTCATTCACGACCATCATTAAATTCGCAACACCGAGACCTTTTGCTTGGTTCGTTCATGCCATTCGTTTCCATATATAGTTCTCCTCATCTATGCTGTTTTCTGTTGTCTATAGACTACAGATTTATAGTATGTTTTATAGTATGGATGCTTGTATATGTATATATAGTATGTACTCTAGCTATACAGTTATACACCTTCATGAATTCAGCAACCCCATGTGTGATTTGCACGGTTTTCATTGGCTCAGTTAGG
>CAJFCO010000171.1:872834-885230 GCA_904066015.1 Synergus gifuensis | reverse complement strand
GATTTTTTCTAAAGCTGATAAGATTGAAGGAAGCTTGGTAAATATAAATTACGATTAAATTCTTGCAAGATTATGTATATAGAGTCTCATTCACACACAGAGTCTCATACAAATTCTGGAAATCCTTTGGTATATTTCAAAAAAAGCTTAATATGGAACTTTTGAGAATACTCTGGGACATATTCCTGAAAATTTCGGACAAAATTCCAGTGTCTCAAAAGGGTCCTGAATATTCCAGAATGTTTTAAATTTATTACTTGATTTGCAAGATACTCATCATCATATGATGATGAGTATAATGTAGATTGGCGTAAGAGTTGGGCTATTGTGCGTATCTGTAGCCGGTCGAGGAGATGAAAATGTTGTTTGGCCTGACAGTATAACGTGGCCAATCTAATTTCACGTGAAGATTCGATCGGGACCGCATAATTGACCTAATCAAATTCTCCACTGCTGGTGAAGCAGCCCAAAGCGTAAAGCACCAACATCGTCGACATAAGTAGGCATGTCATCACGCGTTACAAACTTAGTTCTGCCCAAAAAGACTTGCGACCCTTCTCGTTGCGCGGAATTTGCCGTGCAATCTTCACATCCAATCCGTGACCAATAATTCCAATAATGCTGTTCATAAAATTACTCTTATAATATTGATTAAAAAGGTGAATTAGCACTGATAAGTCCGCAAACATTTTTTCATAATGCTTGATTAATAAGACTTAGTTAAGACTTATATTGATTCAATACTAAAATGAAAAAGTTTCAAATTAAAAATAATCGAATTACTTCTTCAATTACATGTGCACATAACAGTTAAATATAAATATAAACCTTCGTGGAAGTTATTTTCATGCTTTCAGAGATTATTTAGAATAAACTCAGTGATTCACGCGTTGTTCTTTAATGAAATAATGCTTGTCGGTCAGAACTTTTATCTAATCTCCCTCAGGTATAATGAACAGGCATAATTATGTTTTCCAGGTGTTTTGATGACCATGTTTATCACTATCGAGGTGGCCATTAGCACGTGCGCTGCTCAGGAACGCTCGAAACGACAAAACATCAACGGTATTAAATTTAGAAACGTACGTGTGCTCGCTGAGAAAACTAGCGGCAATTCTGAGTTCTTTCTTTCCATTCTGTTACGTAATTCTCTTTATGAAGTCTTTATGAAGTGATATTTGAGAGTATATGATGAAGATTATTACTTTTTTAGAGTTATTTAATATTTATTTGTATTTACTACTTTTAATTTTTATACCGAATTCATGACAGAAATTCAGAAGATCAAAATAATAATGGGTCCAGTCAGTCGAATGACATTCCTGTTTTTGGAAAACTAAACTCAAAGCTTAAAGAACTCAATTCCGGTCCAATTCAGTTGTCTTGTGGTTGACTGGTATCCCGAATCCTAATCTCGTTATCGTGAGCTCGTGCCTGTTAGTGAAACAAAAGGTGACAACTGACACCGAATCTGCTTAGTGAAGGTGTAGACGCGCCGGTCCGGAAAAATTTTTCAAATATTGTGAGATCCCAGGAAAACTCACGCCGGATGATCCTGCGTGAGATTGCGAGAGAAGCTGGACTTCTGGAGAGCACTCCAGGAGACAAATCCTTCAAGGTTGACGCGAATGTGACAACAGCAAGTAGGCGGTCCAGCTTAAGCGATTTAGGCCACAGGTTCGGGATTACCTTCGGATTGGAGGTCCTGCTCGCTTTGGGCCAGAGTTCAGTATTCGCGGCCCTATTCTCCTCGTCCGAGATTAGCGTCGATTCACTGTCAAAATTATGCCCATTGTGCTGACACTGACGGTGATGATTTGAAAATAATTTTGTGCCTCACCCTCCTGGAATATAAGGGTTACTAGGTTTTAGGGACAAACTTTGTTTGGTAAAGGACATAACTACACTGTGGAGTAGAGACTATGAGGATTGATGGGTCTTTAAACTCCTTCCAATTCCTAGTCCATTTCCAAATTTTAGGATTTCGTAGCAACATTATAATAACAATCTTTAAGAAAACCAGGGTGGCAATTCAATTTTTTCATTTCTCTGACATTTCCCTGACTTTCCTTGACTTTTCCCTGATTTTCAAACAAATCTTCTGAAATTTAAAATCACTTCACAACACTTGAAATTCGTAAAAATCTCTGAAATTTACGAATAACTTTGGAGATCTCTTAAAATTTATTGAAATTTCTTGAAATTCCTAGAAATATCTTAAAATTCGACAAAATCGCTTCAAATTTGTTAATATTTCATGAAAACCCTTAAATTTTCACTAATTGTTTTAAAATTCCTCACAATCATTTCAAGTTCTTTATAATTACTCAAAAAACTTCAAAATCTTTTTAAATTCCTACAAATTTCTTAAAATTTCCTACAATCCTTCAAAATTCCACAAAATCTTTTAAAAATCTCTTGAAATATTTCGAAATTCCACGTGAAACTTTAATATCTCTTAAAATACATCAAAATCTCTTTAAATTACTGGAAACTTATTGAAATCCCTTAAAATTCGCTGAAATCTTGTGAAGCATCTTTAAATTCCTTAAAATTTCACTATAATATTTAAAATCTATTAAAATTCCATGAAATTCTTTACAATTTCACAAAATCTCTTACGAATCATAAAATCCTTAAAAAATCAAAAATAATTTTTTAAATTTGTTTTAATTCCATGAGGAATATTTAAATTCCTTCAAATCATTTTAAAAACGTCAAAATTTCTTTAAATTTTTGCAAGTTTCTTAAAATCCTTTAAAATTCCTTAAAATTCTTTAAACCTAAACTTTCTTAGAAGTCTCTTAAAATTTCATGAAGTCCTTTAAAATTCCACTAAATCTTTTAAATATTACATAAATCTCTTGTAATCCCTTTGAATTCCTAGAAACCTCTTAAAAGCTTTGAAAATTATTGAAAATCTTTTGAAATCATTAGAAAACCCAAAGAATCTCAAAGAATGCCTGGAAATTCTTTATAATCCTTCGAAAACCTTGGAAAGTTTCCAAAATCTGTTTAAAAAATAACACAGTTAGCATAAATGTCAATTACTATTTTCCCTGACAACTACTCGCAATTTCCTGACTTCCCCCTGACTTCTCATGTGGCCACCCTGGAAAACCTATAACTCTGATCTTTTTAAAACTGTGTGAACCAGAAAATGATGAAATCGAATTTAAGCTGAAAATTTTCCCTGATCCTGAGTCGTCAAACCCTTTGACGTTTCCATTCCCGTTTCCATTCGTGGCGCGAGAGCCGTTAACGACGGCGTAAAAATCGAAGAATCTGTAGCGAAAGCATGAAAATCTTCGGTCACCGGGTGCTGATCATTTGAAAAGGAGTCGTTCACTCATCGATCAACTGATTCTCTGCTGTCTTTCTTCCGTGTCTCGAGCCCAGTACAGCGTACAAATATGATTTAAGCGTGCAGACCATGCGCTATTGCTATTTGTTCGTAGACCTTTCAAATGGCGTTTATACCATGCAGCGTGCTCTAAGGACTATAAGAAGTCCGTAACCGAATCGGTTTCAACCCCTGAAAGAAAGAATCCTGGGACCTACGGGTCGGAAGCGTCTTCTGCCCTTAACGAACCATATCAAAAATTATCTATGTGTGGCTGTAATAATTCATATACATAGACAGAAACTAACGTATTTTGGAGGTAAAAAATATGGGATACATGCACATATATACATATAGCGAATCTGCACATTGTTATACCTTTGTCCCTTGTTTGTTGCTTTAGTTAAGCTAGTTAAGACGCTCTCTAGGGATTTGTATACCGATCAGTTGCGGCAGGTGACGTGGATTCGACATTCCTTATTAAGTCATAGAAGCTTGGTAGGATAGTGCGAGACAATCCGTTTGATTCGCTTACTTTGCTCATAACTAGTAGCCTATAAGCGTAAAAACGTGACCGGATTTCAGTTAACCTGTTTGTAATATAGACCCAGGGAATTATAATGATATAATGATGATATAATTATAATGATCGAGGGTTATTCTAGAAATTTTCATTTTTGATCCAAGGCATTTTGGAGAGACACCGGAAAGTATGTTGATGAACTTTTTGTTTTATAGATGTTGCTTTTAGCTACTGAATATTGAGAGTAATCCGGTCCTAGGATAACAACCTTTCACATCTTCATTTCTTCACCCAGCAGATATATATATACCTTATACCAGCAGTATTCACTAAACAGGTGTTGGTCCTGTAATAACACACTTGCTAAATTCAATTCCTTACAATCCTCTCTCTTTTAAATTAAATTCTTTATGAAAAACAGGTGCCATATTTTCGGGTCCTAAAATCACTAAAATAAAAATATTGACGAAACTAGAATTTTGTTGTCCAACAGAACAATTCAGTTCCATTTTCAAAATTTACACTCACGCATATAATCGAGCATATTATCTGAAATCATCAAATAGTTTCGAAAAAGTGTTTTAGAAAATGGACTAGAAATTTTAAAATGTCTCTCGAGTTTCTATAAGTGAATTACTTGGCATAGAAAATTTATACATTTTAAATATATTTTGAAGTCGCGTTTTTACTTTTTTCCTCTATTAGTATATTTTTTATACTTTTGGGTTAATTATTTCAGCAAAAATTTGAAAAAAAGAATTTCATTGAAGATCGGGAGATTTTCTGCACTATTATGTCCAAAGAAAAATACATGAGAAGATAATCGCGAACCTGAAAGACCCCCTGGTAGGAAATGCAAGTTTCTTTTGCTTGACTTAGGCTCGCCTTAGACGCTGGATAAGCCGCGAAGCTGACACTAACCCCGTTAACCTGTAACGCTGGAACTTCTGACTTTTTAAACCGTTGTTTATTTACCAACTAAGCAGCTTCGCGACCCCGAACATTTTTAAAGAATACCAAAAACCCTTTCTTCTCCGTTCTCCCGTACTCTATATAATAATACTTAAAATCCCTCGAATTTCGATGACTTCTGACTCTTCCTTTTTGCATTGAATTTTCACAGTTATATATTCTTTTATTCTCGCTCTCATGCAGAAAGAAAGTATTTGTGAATCAATAGTAAAATAGTACTGCAAAGTTTTTTTACATTTATGCTCGTATTTTTTTATTATTATTTTTTTTTCAAAAAATAAAATACTTCATTGTTGTAAACCTGCTTGTTAGCCTGAAAGAAACTAAAAAAATTAATGCGAAAATAAGATACTCATCTACAAGTCTAAATTCTATTCGTATTTAATAATCTGTCGAATCATCTTTTCTCTGGACTAAACGCCCCTATTTTTGGGTGGTCTCTAAGGACTTTGTAAGATACTTGTGGGTGTCGTCGGTTAAAAATTGCAACATTAGATTCAAAATTCCCTAGATAGCAATCCTCTTCGATCATGCCTGCTCGATCATCACTATCAAGGGACATAAATGCACTAAAAGTAAGAATTCAAGATTTTCGTCCTTTGAAAGGTCGAGCGTCATTTCCCCGGCTGGGACCCTCAATAGATTCGCAACGCCTTGGTCGCTCAGCTGCGACACGAGAATGCAGGAACGTATCCCTAAAATGTTATTTTTCCTTCAAATAAATGTATTTTAGAGTACAAAGACGTTTTTAGTATAAAAACTAAACTGTAAACCACACTCGTTTTTTAAAAAATATGCAACGCGCCAAAGAAAATTATAATAAAACCTTCAGAGAAAGCAGTAATTTATTAATATCAGAATCTAGCGAAAAAAAAAAATAAACAAATTAAATTGTAAAAAAGTGACTACGAATCAGAAATACTTATTAGTTTTATATTTTCGTAAATATTTCTATTATTATTTATATAGATATTAATTAAAGATTGTTAGAAACCTAACAATAATTTTTTCGCATATTTATGAAAATATTTCTATAATCTACGGTCCTGGTGATATATATATATATATATATATATATATATATATCCCGATTCTCCAGTTGGAACACCGGGCCGATACCGTCTAGGATCGTTGGTTGCAGGAGGATATGGTTAATAATAATCGGTAAATAGGACCAAGTCGCGAGCGAGCGACACCGGGCCGTTACCAATCCACTTTCAAGGAGGAAGCGGACTGTGACGAAATTTGACTCGCAACACAACGATTCTAGATTCAAAAATCCACCGGGTTCTTCACCATTAGGCTCTGGAATTGGCTCGTGTACATAAAAGATCAAAGACCACAAGGAAACGATCTTAAAAAAGTGGAAAGAAGTTTATATACGGGAAACCCATGTCTGTGGTCCACCGAGCCCAGATTTCCTAGTTTGTTTTTTTCTTTGACGTTTATTGTGTCACGTGTGAATTTCTATGACGAAGGAGCGTCTTAAAATGTTATATATATATATATAAAGACACAAAAACTTTTTAGATCCAGGGGAAGGAAAAGTAGAATGAGTCCTTAAACTGATTTCCGCTTCAGAAATTTCCTATAATTTGGAATATTATTCTTCTACTCGAATTTTTCATTTGTTTTTAACTCAGGTACATATACTATTTATGTTAATTGAACTTTCAAATTTGAGCACATAAAATTTAAGACTTTGAAAAGATATCCTGAATATTCTTGAGTGTTTTTTAAAATAGTATTCTCGTAAATTTCAGTCGATAAAAATATGTAGTATAAAATGGGTCAATCACTCAAATTAAATGTCAGTTCATACATTTTATCTTATCTGCCTTTCCAGATCAATACTTTTCTCGTACATACACTATTACATTGTAATCAACATTTGTAATTTCTCGTAATTTCTTTTGCAGATTCGTATTATTCCTCTTAATCCAAAAATATTTCTTTGAAGCAACTTTTGTAGGTCAAATAATAAAAAATAAGTGTCGCAGCTGTAAGTTTCCACCTGATGGTGTGGTAGTCTCCATAATTTGATTAGAACAGACCCAAACAATAAACACCAAATATTTTTCTCACTTTTAAACAATTGAGGAAAGCATCATTGACTCGGGGGCGATGTCGAGTACTTAACTGAAAAATCTCGACAGGATTGAAGAGCCGGGGGCGGAGGAAGTCTAATGAAAGGCACGCGCAGTCTGACGGCCTGGCGTGAGAATAAAATAATTAGCTGAGGCCGAGAGGTCGTCGAAGATCCTCTCGATGGGAGTGAGACCTTCTCGAGAGAGTGCGTGAGAGTATAAAATGGGGGTGAAAGTAAGAGAGAAAATAAAAGATTTCAAGAAGAGGAAGACGAAGAAGTGCATAAGATAAAGGGGGAGAAGATTTGAGATGGGCCTTATACCTTATGCCTTATAGCTTATATCTTATACCTTATATACCTAGTGCCTTATACCCTTTACCTCTCGCTTTACCTCATGGTCCATCGAAGATGAAAGAAGAAGAGGTAAAAGGAGAAGGATCCTCGAGAAGAAAGAGAGAAGAAGGAATAAGAGGAGATGAGAGGATCGACTCGGCCAGGTGCGTCGTAAAGCCTTAGAATGATGCTCTAATAAATCCCACTGAAAAATTGCAGACCCTCGGGTGCTTGCCGAAGAGAAAGAGAGGGCATGTCTCTCTCATCGACTCTTCTTCATCTCAAGATGCTGAATTGAGGTCCAGGGGCATATTGCGGAATGTCCGCAGATCTAGACTTCTCGGAAGCAGGGCGTTTTGCAACCCTTTCACACCTTCGAGTCACTGCGTCCTTGGGAAAGATTGAAGACCTGAGGATGAGAGAAAGGGACCATTCATGGTCGAAAGGGGCCAAATTATGTTTCGGACTTATTGATTATTTAATTCTCATTCTTTGAATCTGCTGGATTGATAGAGATATTTTTATAAAATATTTTATTTATTTTATTTTATAAATTATAAGTCGCGTAAACTGAATACATATAATTTATGTGATGGTGTTTCACGTATAAATTAATATGTTTACTAAATCTGACAAACGCCAGAATAATGAATTACGAGACATCCTGATGTGAAAGCTTAAGTTGCTATTCGTACGTAGAATGGAGGTAGAAAGCAAAGAAAAAATATAATTCGGCATAATATAGGCGTATACGCGTGGCTATAAAGGTACTTTGGTACTTCAGTAATGGGCTGAACTGGCCGACAAAGGGTTTATTTAAATAACTCTGAAACCCATTCTGAAATCCGGAGACGTGCGAGCGATATTGCTTGGCACCGCGGTACCATGTTTTATTCTTTTCGTTTATTTTATTTTTTTCATACCCACATATGCATTTTTTAAGACTTAATATGTACACAGAATTCGATTCGGTGAAGGCAAAAATCACCTCAGCAATTTATAATGAAAAAATAAGTTATGCCGTTTTCTTTTTGAAAATTTATGTCTTGTAAAACAATATTCGAACACAAAATGAGCTTATAGCTCCCACAGCAGAAAGAGAGATGTACAACTGTAATTTATGGTAGCAATTGTACGGTGATAATTATAACAACGGTTAGTGTAATCATTACAAAGTTTTTATTGGATCTAGATTTTTAATTTGACGTATTTACATATTATTTTTATTATTGAATTATCCTCGAATTAATTTTCTTATGTTTTTATGTCAATCTCAAATTTATTGACTATTTAGCAGCTAAAATAAACGACGTCGGAAGGTTGCACTGATGCACACTGTACAGCAATGGTGCGTGTAATTTGCGACTTACCTCCAGGCTACTCATGGGCAATAATCGTAAGGATAATTAACGTAGTTGTATCTCACAAATCGTCAGTACCGCCCACGATCCTCTCATTTATTAATACATTTCGATATTTGATTAAATCTACTTGGTTTTATTATCAATCCTTGTTTATATCGATCGACAGATTAATAATATTTACTGAATTCAAGTGTACACTATAGTTTTGTTCTTGAATTCTTTTGAGTATAGAACTTCTTCAAAATTTATTATTAGGATTATTTCACATTTATGTTTGATGGGAAAATGACTTTAACCAAAATTTTTCAAATTGTCCTAAAATATCTGGAAACTTACTAAAAATTTTGAGAAAATTTTCTCAAATTTAGGAAATTGAACAAAATATATACCTACAATTTTTTTAAAGGAATTTTCCTAAATCTTTTAGTAATTTATTGGAAAAATTAGGGAATATTCCCTAAATCTTTGTGAATTAAAAAATGTAATCTTTAAATGACGTAACTTTTGGAAAATTTGTAAAATCTACAAAATATGGCGTAATATTCCCCAAGAGTGTTTTGGAAATTTTTTACAGTGATAGGGATAAAAAAAAGGTAGAAATAGATTAAAACAAAAAACAGAAAGGGTTGAAAATTTTGGGATAGAAAATTTTATTTTCAAGAGGGTTGAGAGCAATTCTATATTTTGAGTTCTACTGAAGCTTTCAAAAGTTCAAACGGTATCTGACTTTAAAATACTTCGAGAAGGAAACGATCATTTCTGAAGTTTAGAGATGAGTTGTGTGAAGGCGGTAGGATCGGAGGTCACTTTTGTCGGAAGATGCGTGCAGACAAGAATCCTTTGAGAGTGACGATGACAACCTTGATTACTGATACACAGTAACTGTGATGCATGACCTTGCAGACGATAATAATAAATAATAAAATATCTCCAAGATTCATTCTTCGAAAGGAGTTCAGGATTTTATGGCGAGTAAGAGAACCTCATCCCGTTGGAAGTAAGAGAAAAAATGATAAAAGGAATTTACAATAATACGGATATTTGAAAGTTTGCGTTCTGTATCTTTTCTTCTTCTTTTTTAATTGTCTTCACTTTTATATCAATCACAATTCGACCGAATCATAACTAGGAACAAAAGATGCCGCCGCTTAAAGAGCAAATGCATTTAAGTGCAGAAGCGTAAACCGTAAAACGTATTACGCAGCTATATAGGTACTCATAATGTGCTGGATTCATGAGCCGATAGTTTCCACGTCTAAACAATGGACCACATATCTTTCAGGCAATTATGAAACGTTGTTTTATATTATTGATCAAGATAAAGAGAAAGAGAGAGATAGAATTTAAATACTGTCTGAATTTTTTCAAACGTAAATGAAAATATTTTTTCGACAATAAGTGAGAAAAGTTTATACTCATTTCCTCTCGAGAGTAGAAGGCACCTTTGCCATTCGAGTGAAGAATATAAAACTGTTTGACGAAAGGAAAAAGTGGCCTTTCAAGAAGGGAACTGTTGTTAATAACGTATTGCTCTCTTGGGAATGCTGGAGTATATTATATGAGAATGTGAACCTTTAAAAATACTATACTTTTGCGGGTGGCGATGCAGCGATGGTTCCAAGAGATCTTACAAAGGGATCAAAGATCAAAACATATCTCACAGTGGAAGTTACGCGCAAACCAAGTGCCTATGTTACGTATTATACGTATTACGTTAAGAGCTCGGCTACTGTGTTGTCAAGTATACAACTATAAAGTCTTCAATACTCTTTACTTACATATATTCATACTAACCATCTGCCGATCTTTTTCAGTGGCGCCATATCAATATTTCCTTTCTGAAAAGGCAAAACACAGTATAGATATTTAAATTTTTCGTTTTGCTCAAGAATTTCGAGAGGAGTCAAATCATTTTTTTTTAAATTTATGAACCTGCAGGGTGGTCAGACTTTCAAAAGAAAGACGAAGAATTGCTTTACACAATTCAAAACTTCTTTTTAAATTCCTTAAATAAATTTCAAATGTTTTGAAATATAATGATGCAAAAGAAATTAAAGTCTATCTCACTGTATATCAATGCAGGAATTTAAAATAGCAAAAGAAATTAAATTTAAAAATTACCTTCCAACCCTCTTCTGTAGATGTCTTACAAATCTTGAAATCCGTAAAATTACCCTTTATTGAAACGTCTTTGTTCTAAGAGAAGACATTCTATTAGGCCTTTCCGCGTTTCGACAGTTGTTCACAAAATGAGCATTTTACACAGGAACGGTCCATTCCAAAAATCCGGTACGTCTCATAATTTAAGTAAAATTTTGCGATAAGTTCTCGCCGCCGCGAAGTTCGAGCCATCGCGGCCCCTTTGAAGGAATTAGTCTTATTGGGCACAAAATTGGAACAGAGGCCCCCTGACCTCCCGTAGGCCTCATAGGCCGCCCATAAGGCCCGTCAGGGCCTGTTCCATAATATAACGAGCTGAATTATGTTCATGCTGCAGCCGCGCATAGTTTGCGAACCCACGCGGCCCCCACACGTAGACCTGTTTCTTTTTTTCTTTTTTTTCTCTCTCTTCCGAATAGAATTGAGGAAACACACCCCCGATTCGATGCTCGACTTGTGATCGATGGACTTTTTAAAAACCACACCATAAGGGTGAGAGAAAAATTAACGCCGTTTAACATTTAACGCCTTTTTAAAGCCTCTTTAAACACCGCTTGTGATGGGAAAACCTCTGTTTTATAGGCCATGAAAATTTCAAAGAGCCTAATTTATTACGTGTCTAATTTTCAAGAATGGCACCCCGAACAACTGTCTTACGAAAAATCTCTTTTCGCAGCAGGTTCTTAAGATCGTTCAGTCTTTTCTTTAATTCAATAAAAAAATTTCCATTTTTTTTTATTCCTAAAGAATGATGGACAATGCTTCTGATGAAAGGAAATTCGTTTATTTTTTTAATTTTTCATTTTCCCTTTTCTCAGAAATTAATAAAGTAATTATTCAAAAATCAGTTTGAGAGTCATTTGTTTGTCAAGGTCAATGTTTGTGGTTTTTAAACTTGAAAGGATGAATCTCCTTTCGCCTCTAGTAAAAAAAACAAACTTGATAAAAGGGTTGACAATGAGCTGTCTCTTTCAAAACGGAAACCTGCCTCTTCTTTTCATATCATCCATTCACTTATTTATTAAGGACACCTGCAAAAGCACACTTATAATTCCAAAAGCAAAGAAGTCATTTTACAATTAGTGCATGGAACGAAGGATGTTATTATCAACAAGGAAGTGTTGCAAAGTCCTTTTAGTTCCATGTTCTTGTCAGGTACTTGCCTGGATAGCCGAGACAAAGCAGGTCTCAATATTTCGGTCCTCCTGTATTTTTCTATGACATTGACCGCGTCAGGCTCAGTTAGTCAAATATAAGCGTGACTACCGGCACAATCTAAAATCTACAGAAGCTAAAAATTCCACATGATTGGTTGGCAAGAAGTGAAAGTCACGTAACCATTTATTTGACAAGTCAAGAATACGAAAATCGTCTAAATTTCGAGATGTCATATGCTATAATACGGGAAGAATTGATTAGATTTTCTGTTTTCCCTATTTTTTCAGCGCTAAAGAAAATATCAATTTTCTATCCTAAGCAAATAATTACCTTTGTTTTAAATCCTTTTAAAGTAATATTTCTCTTTTTTGTTTTTGAATTAGTATATAATTTAAGAGAGAGTATATAATAATGAGAGAGAGAGAGAGAGAGAGAGAGAGAGAGAGAGAGAGAG